>JAVLUX010000043.1:21320000-21920000 GCA_032164185.1 Moxostoma hubbsi
ACCAGCTGACAGATTTCATTTTAAATCACAAGAAAGAATAAACACAAAAAAATAAACACACTTGAAACAAACCAAACAAGGATGCATTGTCCAGAGGGACTCTTGTTGACCAGAAGGATCGTCATGGGGATTTTTGACTGACTCATTTTTTCCAGAATTGTAACAATGATATAGAAAATCCTGTGTTTTGCACATAAATGCTGTGTGTATATTTTTCAGTGTTAAAATACTTTCTTGTATCCCAGCTTAAAGAACAGAGACAACTGTAAAGCATTTGTAGGTTGACTCCCTAAAAAGTGTGAACGCAACTTCTGGCTCAACCAGTGGTGTTAGTTTAAGAGTAGTGATACAGTATCTGTTTTTTCCGACCAAAGGCAGATGGGGTGTGTGGATAATTTGGGAAACCTGATTGTAAACAACCATTATATTTGCTATTCCATTTTGTGCCACTAGAGGAGCAGGATTTACCCACATCATTTCCATGCCACTGGCGACACCATACTAATGGTAAAAATAATTGTACAATTAATGTATTC
This sequence comes from Moxostoma hubbsi, assembly GCA_032164185.1. Taxonomy (NCBI): domain Eukaryota; kingdom Metazoa; phylum Chordata; class Actinopteri; order Cypriniformes; family Catostomidae; genus Moxostoma; species Moxostoma hubbsi. The sequence goes on from JAVLUX010000043.1 coordinate 21,320,537, forward strand.
CATTTTAAGTAAGAAAAGTCACTTTGAATAAAATTGTCAATTAACTGACAAATTCGTAATTACCACTTTTTGAACAGCTAATATTGAGCTTTTGATAAGCTCCGCCTCCCTTGGCTACATTTGCTCGCTCTGACAATCTCTGCAGAACTTCCCAAAGAAATGATTGGGAGATTGCGGTTTTCCGCTAAATATTCTCATAAACAGAATGGATAATATTCTTAAGTGGGCTGGAATGAAGAAGTGACATTGTAATGCATATTTATCTGACATTTTTTGTAACAGAAATAGTTAAATTACATGTATACCCTCTTGGTACCTTATGTCACTATTATAAGTGACCAGGCAACATCATGTTTTCCATTTTTAAGATAATTTTGATAAAATCCTGCTTAAAACTACACAAAACACACATTACTCCTGTAGGCTGTCATTGGAAAATAAGCTCAACAGTTGCAGAGACAGGACTGGTCAGAAATGCTTTTAAAGCATGGCTTAGCAAAGGGTCTATACTATAAAAGCATACAGCATATTGCTGCAAAAGGCTTAAAGTGGGAGTGGCCAAATATCATTCATTTATAACATGCTAACAAGCTGTTATTTAGTGACATTTTACATTATTTTTCTCACCTCAGCTTCATCACTGCACACATCTGGCAACACCTCCACTTGCTTTGCATAGTCACGTGACCCCTCCAGTGATGTCATCTTCTTATACTTCCTCATCGTTAAACTGTCCACCACCCAGAACATTATAGACTGAAACAGACACATTTATAAAAAAAAAGGAAATAAATAAAATAAGAAGTTGAGGCATTACAGATAAGTGTTAGGATGGATGGATGGATGAATGGACAAATTGACACAGATGGATAAGTAGATTGATAAGTGAATGGTAAGATAAATGGATGAATGGATGGATGACTAAATTGACAGATGGATGAATAAGTGGATGGTAACATTAATGGATGGATAATTTGACCAATGAATGAATAGGATGATGGATAAGTGGATGGTTGGATAAATAGATGGATGACAAGTGGATGGTTGGATAAATAGATGGATGACAAGTGGATGGTTGGATAAATAGATGGATGACAAGTAGATAGATAGATAGATAGATAGATAGATAGATAGATAGATAGATAGATAGATAGATAGATAGATAGATAGATAGATAGATAGAATGTATAATAAAAAATGACTCACATTGACTATGAAAGGCACGATCAGCATGACAATGGTTAACTCCAGCTGTGGGTTTGGGATGTAGTCCAACACTACAGCCTCCAGCTACAAAACAGGCACACAAAAACATACACAGTTGTCAGCCCTGAAATACAGCCATATCAATCTAATAATTAATAATAATAAAACCTGCCTCTTTTGTGTTTCTCATTACAATACTTTATTACTGATCATTACAGACACATTTTAAGACAGCCAATTGTAAGGGAGTGCGTTTTAAAGAAAAGAGAACAAATGTTACCATATTCCACATCTACTCATTATTCCAACACTGATCAAAGTGTTTCATTGTCTCTCTAATCTCTGGCCTCATTCAATTCAAGCATACTTTGAGGAAGTTCTTTAGTCCAAACCATTTGTAATTTTTTCATAAACATTGATCCATAAACAGAGAAAGGGGACCAAAAACACAGATAGCAGATCCTTTGATTATTAACTTCTGTTTCCATACAAACAAGTATGTCAAGAATGAAAACATAAATGGCCAGTGTAGCTTAAATGATCTAATTCTACCGACTCCATCCCTTAATATCTAAAAAAATAAAAAAACATTTAAATTAGATGTTATGACATGAGGTACAGATTTCACTTTGAATTCGGCAGCAGTAGGTCAAAAGTTCTGTTCCTAAAATTGATCTGTGTTTACTGAAATCACTGGCCCCAGTGGCCAAAGCTGGATGTGTTGTTAATGTAAGTCCATAAGGTGGCATAAAAAGCCAGTTTTAAGCTATTTTACGTTGTCAATAATGTGAGGCAACTGAAGGCATATTTTGTTAACTCTACCCCTAACCCAAACATTAACAGAAGTGGATGTAAAAGTGTAATTTTAGAGCAAAAATGCAACATCTGAATCGTGCTCACCATTGTTTACATGAATGGGATTACACTCATTGGTTTCCAAAGGATCTAAATGCATTTCTCAGAGGTTTCTTGAGCTGCGCAAAATCAGAAGCACCAAAGGGAAAGGCAAAAGGCATTTTAGGCAAAAATGTCTGAAATTCGGCAGAATGGTGTCGATTTCAAGGCACATAATTATTCAGAATTAGCATGTCGATTTTCTGTGCGATCACGTTATCTTTTTAGGTTACCTGACAAAACATTTTACATTGTGTGCACACATGGAAACTAATTTCAATTTGTCCAGATTTTAACTGTTTAAAACCAACAAACATATACGTTTCATAACAGCTAACAAAGATGATACACCAATCCAACTGATTTTGCTTCTGCTTCTGGGGCTGGTATTACTAAATATGGGGAAAGTGATGCCAATAGGTTGAGTATGTTTACTAGGTCAGCCCTCAACAAAATCAGACATTTTATTGGGTGTGTGTATGTGTTTATCTTACATTGGTCCATCCAGGTATGAGCAGCACCACAGTCACCACACTTTTCTCCACAGCAACGATGAGTAAATACACCAAACACTGTGCCAACCACGCCACCGCACAAGGAGGGTCACCTTAAAGAAGACAGAAAGAAAGACACGTTCAAAAATGAAAAAGAGCTGTTAGCCAAGACATTGCCAAGAGGTTGCTGAGGTGTTTTGAGTGGTTGTTGGCACATTGCTATGTGGTTGCTGGGTTGTTCCTGGTGGTTGCTAGATGCTGACTGGCCCAGGTCAAATGAGCCACAGTTTCTATGACATTTTTATCCCTAGATATGGCAGGCTACTTCCTACAAAGTAATTCTAAAAGCCCTGACGTAGTCCATACAAAATTATAGAGCAAATGGTTGTGATGACATTTAGAAGAAAAAAATGGCCAAAACTAAGTAGTTTTTGAGTTTGTTTTGGTGGTTTATAACAGCTCACCAGAGCAAACTTAGTTCTGGCTGCTTAACACCTTATTACTGTCATTGGTCGATGTCATCACCCTTACAAAAAATCTAAACTAGCCGTAAACTTGCCAGAAATTTGTAGCTCGTTATTTTCAGATGCAAATGAGCTTGTAATTTGCCACAAGTGTTTGCCAAAAATTTGCAGCTCTTCACCGGTAGTGGTGAACCTCTGGCAAACATTTGGTAACAATGGACAATTTGATGCAAGTTTGCCGTGAATCTACTTTGCATGTGAAAATTATCTGTGGCGAATTTGTTGCGAGCTTGCGGGGAATTTGCAGTGAATTCTCAATCTTTGTAAGGGAGGTCAACATGAACACACCAGCTTGCAGAGTTATCAAGGAGCTGGTGCAAACTTACCTACATTTGTACAATTGTTCATGTAGACCAAGAACATGTCATGCAATTTTTGTTTAATTAGTCTACAAAAGGAATAAAATCTACTCCAAAAATAGTGCTTATTCACCCTGTTGTTTGATATGCTGCTTCACTCATGTGCCGTCAGCAGCCGAATGTCTTCACACATCTGCCCAAAGATGCAGATAATTTTTTTGTCTGTATTCTACCCATTAACACTCTTTTATACACCCATTTTGCAGTAGTATCAGTGTCATCATAAAATACATAAAAATGGGTAACTGGCACATTTTATGGTTGCATGCTAGCGCATTAGCGTCATGAATGCAGAATGTAAACATGACAAATTATGCATTATCAACTGCATATATTACTTCAAATTATAATCGAGTGGTTTAAACTTCTTTTACTGATCTCATGTAAATTCTACTAATATAAAATGGCATGAAGTCATTGATAATAAATTGAAATGTCATATACTGCAAGTTGATGTTTTACTGTTGTCTTGTTGTCTTCGGGAGGAGGGGTCAAGATGGCGGCTTGAAGAAAGGTCAGGTGCTGTTGAGCTGGCACGCCATGTTGCTTATTTTTTTTTACATTACAACCCACACAATGCTGCTTTTGTAAGTTTTTTGAAACCCCATATCATACAATAAGCATTAACAACTACTTTTTGAGGCAGTCTAACAGCATGCCACACAGGAAAGAGCCTAGCAAACATGCTATCAAGGTGAGCACTGAAGTTAGTCCATCTGTGTTCACTCTTCTTATACAAGGATAGATCATTTTTTTACCCCGAAAACTTTATTGCAACAAGTCATCTCTAGTTCTGTAGGTAATATAGCTATCTCAGATCATGCTGCTGTTTTTGTTCAGTACTCTTTTGGGAAACCGGGCATCAATTGGGAAGTTGGAGGTTTCATCCCTTTATTCTGGTGGATCATAACTTTGTATGCTACTTTACGGAGGAATTGAAATCCTTTGTTTCTATTAATTCTGCCTCTATGGAAGACCCGTCATTGTTGTGGGAAACATCTAAAGTTTTTTCCAGAGGTCTCATCATATCATATATGGTTAGCAAGATGCATAGGCGGGCTGAACAAAGAGAGATTTTGAAATCTAAAATTAAGTTAGCAGAGAAAGAATACATGAGATAGTCACCCTCATGGAAGCTTAAAGAGATTTCTGCACTCTTCTTGCTGCTTCTCACTTCTTACTTCTTACTACTCTGCTTTGGAATCCATTTTAACAAGGCTGAGGGGAAAATTAGATATGCAAAACAAATACTACATGAGCATGGCAATAAAGCCAGGAAATACTTCGTATATTTAACAAAGAAAAAAATCAGATTCTCAAAATTTTTCCTAAATTACAAATAGCTGTGGTAAGATATTCTTTGATATGATATCCATTAATAATATATTTAGGAAATCTATATAAGTCTGAGTCATAAGTGGAGTCTTCGGAGTTGATGGATGGCTTTTTCTCCTCCCTTAATCTTCCCAGTCTGTCAGATGATCAGAGGTTCTCTCTCAACAATCCCATATCTAGGGAGGAGGTGTTGGATGATATTAAGGGGTTGCAGTCCGGTAAAGTACCAGGACTGGATGGGTTCAGTAGTGAGATCTAAAAAGAGTTCTGGATCCTTTGCTGGACATGTTTAATGATTATTTAACAAGGGTCATTTACGGAGGCAAATCTATACTTAATCTTAAAAAAAGTTAAACAACCTGAGGACAGCTCCTCTTAGAGGCCAATTTCCATATTAAATGTAGATTTGAAGATATCTCCAAGATATTAGCTACATGAAAGGAAAGCGTACTCTCTTGCCTTATTAATGAGTATCAGGCATGTTTTATTGTAGTTCATAACTCTTGTTAACTGCTAATAATATGAGTAGATTGTTGAATGTTATTCAGTTGTTTCACCAGCAGTCTGTAGATAGTCTTGTGGTCTCTTTGGATGCGGAGAATGCATTTGATCACATTGAATGACCCATACATGTTCCACAAATTACATAAATTTGGCTTGGGGGAACATTTTATTAGTTGAATAAAGTTACTTTATCAAGATCCTCAGTCTGCTGTGCTTCCAAATGTTTTCCGATCTTCCAATTTCAGTATATGCAGATGGACAAGACAGGGCTGCCCTTTATCTTTTGGACATCTGGAAATACCATCTTAGCGTGCACTTGCATTTAATCTCTGAATGGGTGTATAAAAAACCCACCTCCCTGTGGTTTGATATGGAAAGTTTGATGAGTTATATGAAAATGAAATCCCTGAGAATGGCCAGTAATAACCCTATTACAATGTGTAGTGTCAAGGCTTGGCAGACTATTAAAAACTTTGAGGGTATATCTTGTGTTACTTCTATGTTCACCCCAATCAGTGATAATCTTGATTTTCTGCCTGGGACGTTGGTTTTCGAGTCTGGGCTTTTCAAGGGATTTCTACTTTGCGTGAATTTTTCTATGGGCCCACCTTAATGTCTTTCAGCCAGCTAATGGATAAATACAGTATCCCTAAGCAGGACTTTTTTCGTTATCTTCAGTTAAGGGATTATATTAAAAAATATACTACCCTGCTTGCCAAACCAAGATGTTTCACACAGAGGTGCAGTTGTTTTTACAGTTGGGCAGTTCCATAAATTAATTTTATAGTGTTCTTAAAAGACATGTGGGAATGGGATTTTAAGTGTGGAGATTGCAACTGATGAGTGGGAGGATGCCTGGGAGAACGGAAGGACTCTGAGTGTGTGTAATAGGGTTCCGGGTCTCCAATATAAGATTCTTCACAGAGCTCATTTATCTCCCTCGCAACGATTTAAGTTCAAAGCTGATGGTTCTCCATTGTGCCTGAAGTGTAAAACGGATGTGGGTGGCCTCATTTATTGATGTTGGTATTGTAGGAAAATACAGAAATTTTGATGGGGTGTAGGACAAGACATTAGCAGGATTTTAACATATACTGTAGAATGTAATCCATTACATATGCTGTTGGGGATGCAGGGTGGTTTTATTAAAGATAAATATAAATGGAAACTCTAAAAATATTTAACATTCTGTGCAAGGAAATGTATTATTATTAACCGGATAACAGACAAAGCCCCTTCACCATCACTCTGGCACAAGGTTGTTCTTGACCAGATAACAGACATTGGACTATCTTACTTGTATGCTACACAGCAAAGACAATACTTTGTAGAACATGGAGCCTTTTTTGTCTTATATTGGTTTAAGCATTTCTACTATTCTTGTAAGAGGGTTTGTGTAATGCAGACTTGTGCCATACTTTAAAGGTGCACTCAGTAATTCTAATCCAATACACTTTTTGTCAAATTCTGCAAATATCTCCTCACAGTCTGCTAGCTGTCCGCTCTTTGGTTGGGCTGAAATGAAATCTAATATTTGTACACAACCCTGGCTCTGTAAATGGGACAAAAACAAAGTGGATCAGACCGATCCACTCAACACTCCTCCAGCCAATCAGCCACAGTGGGTGGTTCTTGTGCGTGCACAGGATGGGGTGTGAGGGCAGAGCGAGAGGGTAATTAATTTTAAGGGCGAAGGCAAATCTGGCTGATGTGAACTTTTTAAACTCCAAGGTGGTCAAATGGCTGAGAAATAGACCAAGAGAAAAAGGTCAAATGAATATAAAAAAGCAGGATTAAGATCAGTCGAGGGCTAGGAGCTGAAGCTTTTCAGCAGTAGAGCAAGGTAAAAGGCTTGAAGATGGATGCAGATGTTGCTCTTTTTCTTCTCGACAGGTGGGTAACATAAATGTTGCTATGTTTCACAGAACCCATTTATTCTGTTGTTGTGATGTTAGATTTAGGAGCAGGAGAGTTGTGAGTGTCTGGAGCTGGTGTGCATAAAATTTGTGGGGCGGAGCTCCCAAAGGAGCACTGAATGAAGGCATGTGTTTGTTTTGGGTTTCTCAGGAATAGCTGAGTGCACCTTTAATAGTCTGCTTTTTTTTCATATTGTGTGATTCTTCTGCTTAGTCAATGTATCTTTGAGCCAGGTTGCTGTTGTTGTTTTGTTTGTGGTTTTGTCTGTCTTGTGTATAAAGTTGTGTATTCAATAAATATATTTATATTAAAAAAGCTCCTCTAAACACCTCCACCAGTGCTGTAACAGGTGTCTGAATGTCTGAACAGTTTACCATTGCTCAGCTGTTTCGGAATTCATTAATTTTAGTTACTTTTGGCTCTGAGTGAAGAACAAAGAAGAACTTTTCTGTGAGTATGCCGAGTACTTCTTCTTAAGGGTACTTCTATCTCATACATGCTTGTGCAGATAGCATCTCTCACTCAACTTTAAAGTCACGCCATTGTTCTGAGATCAAAGACAGTATTCTTTAAAGTCCACATCAAATAAAAAAATACCCAATTCATTTCCCTAACAGGTTACAGGTCTTATTGTTCACAATTCATCAGATGAATAAAATCAAGTCCAGAATATTTTTTTTTTTTTAATGAGTATCCTATTTTACTCGGTAATATGGAATGGGTTTAAATAAAAGTTTTTATGATAACATCAGAAAGAGATAAACAAATTTTAAACGTATTCTCACATTCAGCAGATATTTGAAAATATTTGGTTTTGGTAATAAGAAAATTTGCATGAGGAACAACCGATGAGTGGGACCAGACATTCACAGTCATGATCAGATATTTCAGTTCATAGCTGTTCTTAAATTGTATTTACTACATTATATTTTTACACAGCTAAAGCATATTAACCAATCAGCATCCTAGACTGGAGCTGTCCATTTTATAAAAACTGTTTTTGGTGATTGTAGCAACAGTGTTAGTATGAGAAACGAGTTTTAAAAGCAACCGGCCATTTACGGTCTTGCCAGATACCTCTTCTGGTTATCTGTTGAGATTGTGTTAATCAAGAATCACAATTCAATTCAAGAAATATTCATTTTCCACTCTTAAAATTAATAAGATAGGAAGAAATCCCAGGGTCCCAGGATTTGAAGACATTGAAAAGAGATCTTGTGAAATTGAAGAAGCAGGGTTGTGTAAAGTGGGAGTTTGATTGCTTGTGCAGACTTGCTGGAAAGTGGCTGAAACATTGGGATATATTTCCCAACAAACCAGAGTAAAAAAAAAAAAAAAAAAGATGTTTTTGATTGAATATCATGGTTTTTAGCATGACTGCACAGAATAAATTCTATTATATTATATAAAAACATTTAAAGGGGCACATCCTGATAGCAACCAATAACACAACAAATAACACATCAGGTTAGGCTGGGTTAAGGCAGAATCAAATTTCATCCCTTAAGATTTCATTTTGTTGACTTTCTGGAAAGCAAAGTATTGGTATTTTGATTGTTGGAACCCTCTTAACTGATCAGCTCACAATAATTCTGATAAAATAAATATGGTAAACAAAACATGGAACCAAAAGCTGATCTAAGCAGAAAAGCAGTCATGAACTATTGCTTGGCCCAAAACATCTGAAACAGTGGGTGTATTCCATCTCTGTGTGCAAGTGCAAAACTGTGAGTGTGTGTGTGTGATTATATTTTCATAGTGTTTTACCAAGGGAATATGGAGCAGAATGACCTCAAAAAGAATATTTTTACAAAATACAATTCATAAATACACAGCACAATTCACAAAATCTGATTCATAAATTCAAAATACAAATATTTCCCCAACTGCCCACACTTCTCACTTAAATCAATTCAAAACGTTTTTACAAATACGTATCTATCAAGATCTTGAATTAATTTGCTTCAGAACATTTGTGAATGTTGATACATTTATATATGGATCACTGAATCTGCATTTGCAAATCGTCACACGTGTGTGTGGATCGCTTTGGATTTGTGTGTGTGGCTTTTTGAGAATTTCCTGCCAGGTTTTGATTCACAAATTGCGTTTTTTAATTTTTTTTAGGAATTTCTCTTTAGATAATCACATTGAGCTTTTAATCCACCAATCATAACACGCCTTGCAGAACTCTGTTGGATGTCGTTTTCCCGTTACCATAGTTACTCATTCATTCCTATGAGAACAACGGGGAGAAATATCCAATAGATTTGGCTATTGGAACAACAAAAAACATGATGAAAAGCTGTTAGGTCGTTTTGTTGCACTTTGGACAAAGCAATAAAACCCAGAACTGATTTTTTAAATCGCCTTTCATCCTACAAAATAGAAGCCTAAAGAAGAGTGCTGTGGCAAAGTTACATTTACAATTTTCACATTAATATTTTATTTAATTGGGATTTAACTGCTTTGTTTACATCATAAACACATTTATTTGTATCTATTAATTTAATTATGAAAGTGTCTTGTCCACACATGAATGATATTTAGAAATTATTCGTCACACACACAAAAAAAATTTATATAATACTGTATATGTCTGAAGCGATTTCAATGGAAGACCTTTATTTTAATTTGACAATTTACAGCCTCAGCGGACAATGAAAGAGCTTTGTTAAGGTTAAAATAGTACACACAGAATAAAACTATAAACAAAAAACACAAAGAAGGGGGATAAAATAATGATGGGGATGAAATAAATGTTATTAAACGAGAAATATGCAGTAACATGCAATGTAATAACAATTAATCCTTCAATCATAAGCAGTTTTCATTATTGTTTCATCTTAATAAGTACTTTGTTTGGCAGTAAAGACAGTGCTAATGGAGATGTGTATACATTCATAGCCAAGTACTGTAACTCTTTTTTTCTCAAAATAATTTTTTTCTCAAACACACTAAACCATGTATCCAGCCACAGCGCTCTTTTTTTAGGCTTCTATTTGGTTCAAAGGCGGTTTCTGGTTTTATTGCTTTGTCTAAAGTGCAAAAAAACTACACAATGGTTTTTTGTCATGTTTTTGTTGTTAAAATATCCAAATCTATCAGATATTTCTCGCCGTTGTTCTCATAGGAATAAATGAGTAACTATGGTAACAGGGAAGCGATATACGCCAGATTTCAGCAAGGCGTCAGGATTGGTGGATTAAAAGCTCAATGTGATTGGCTAAAGAGGACTTCCCAAAAAACAAACAAAAAAAAACACAATTTGTGAATTGAAACTTTGCAGGAAACTCTCAAAAAAGCCACACACACAAATCCAAAGCAAGGGGTTTTCCAAGATGGCGCCCTGAGCACGTGTGTTTGTGAGCTCCGCAATCCAAAGCTTTCTAAAGGGTGGTTATAGTAAAATTTGAGAGTTTTTCTTAAGAAATTGGCCATCTGGATGTGCTGAACTTCACTGGCAGCAATAATGGTTGGTTCTGAAAAAAGGAAAAGCGCAGGTAAGAAGACCAGCAAGACTGGCGATGGCTAACTCAGTTAGCAAAGTTGGTGATAGTGTGCAGGCTGGTAAATGCTCTGATACTTTTGGCGGAGATTTGCTGAAGGGGAATCTGCATAATTATTTCAAACAAGATGTTGACAAAGCTGAAATTATGATACTGGAGGAAGAAATTTCTTGTCTCCCTGAAACTTTGTGCAAATCCCCGGCTGCCAAACTTCTGAGAGCTAATAGTGCATGCACAGAAGATATTCTTTCTCAACTCTCTGGGCTGAGTCAGTTGGTGAAAAACAGGTCAGATGTACTGGAAAAGATCATTGGCAAAAATTTGCAGGTGGTTAAAGAGATGAAAGAAGAGATCGGTAGAACTACAGAACAAATCACTGACATAAAAGGAAACCATTGAGTTTGTCTGCTGCGAGGTCAACAGCCTGAAATAAAGAGTCAATGGTATTGACTCATGTTTGAATAATATGACGCTTAAATCAACTTGAAGCCTACTCGCGCAGATGGAACCTGAGGATCCACGGAATCCCAGAGAAGGAAAGGGAAGATTCTCGCCAGGAGGTTATCAACGTGTACCAATGTCTCCTACCACAATTTAAACATACATTTCCAGATGTTGTTGATGTGGCACATCGACTTGGTCATGCTTTTCCAGGCAATTGCAAACCCAGAGGAATTATCTTTAAATTCACCGCGTTTTTGCGTTTTTTCAATGATGCTGTCTGGTGTGCAGCCAAAGATGCCACCTTCCTGAGGGAAAATCGTCTTAAAATCACAGAAGTCTTGTCACCAGCCGACAAAGTGAGGAGGATGAAAATGTGGCCTGCAGTGGGAACAGCTGGAGAGAGAACATCAGAGCACTTTTTGTTGGTGGACCTGCTTTTATAGATGGTATTGAAATCTCTTCACCTGTTTAAGTCTTATTGGGCCCGCTTTTTACTTTGAATGGGTATTAAACTATGTTTTGCTAACTTGATCCTTCGGTTGCTGTTCGTGTCCATGCTGGGATTTTTTTTTTTTTTCCTTTTCTCCATAATTTGGAATGCCTAATTCCCATTGCGCTCTAAGTCCTCGTGGGTGGTGTAGAGACTCGCCTCAATCTGGGTAGTGGAGGACGAAGTTGCCTCCATGTCTGAGACCGTCAATCCACACATCTTATCACGTGGCTTGTTGAGCACGTTACCATTGAGACATTACGCTATAATCTGCGGCATCCATGCACAAGTCACCACTTACTCCACCGAGAGCGAGAAGCACATTATAGCGACCACGAGGAGGTTACTCCATGTGACTCCACCCTCCCTAGCAAACAGGCCTATTTGGTAGTCCAAGCCACTCCAGGGGTGGTATCATTTCATCATCTTTACTTGCTGAGCTACCCAGGCCCCCTAACAACTCCTGATTTAAAAAAGGGAGGGAAAAGGAGAGGAGAAATAAAAAATATTTTTGTCTTTAAACCAAAATAATGATCTTTGTTTTCATGTTCAGCCAGTACGATACTTTCGAGGATTGAATTTTGACTGTTACCTCTCATTGATTTGAGGAGACGCAAATCAAATTATGCAAATTATTTCAAGTCTAAACTGTACAGTAAATGGTCTGCACTTATATAGTGCCTTTTTAACCTTAACTGTATTCAAAGTGCTTTACACTGTGACTCATTCACCCATTCACACACACATTCATACACATGCAAGGTGCTAGACTGCCACTGGGAGCAACTTGGGCTTCAGTGTCTTGCCCAAGGACACTTCGGCATGTGGAGTCATGTGGATCAGGAGTCGAACCACCAACCCTGGGATTAGTGGCCAACCCGCTCTACCAACTGAGCCACAGCCGCCTCATTTTTGTCTTATTAAGCTTGTTCTGACAGGTTTAGGTCCCAGTGTTATATAATTCTCATATTTTTTCTCAGGTCTTATTCTCCTTCTGTTGTATTTGCATTTTATATCTTTGTTGGTTATTTCTTTCAACTTTTTTTTTTTTTAGATCTTAAATGTTTTCATTTGGACTGTGGCTTTCTACAAGAATCTCATTCAACTTTACAGGATGTTAATTTGTGGAGGTCACAATGAGGGTTAGAAATGTGGATGTCACACAGAACAGAGCATTCTGCCGTGTCTGTATTGTTAAAAAAAGGGAAGATTTTAAATTCTGACTATAATATTCATTACATTTTATTGGCTTTTCTATTTGCAAATTCAACTTGTATAATTACCAATGTTTACATATTTAACTCACAAAAAGATAATAATAATAAAAAAATGTATAAGCTGGAGACTCGCATACTTCACATGTAATCTAAATATCCAAATTCTTCCTTAATATTTGGTGGTAATTTGAATGTAGTGCTGAATAGTACCTTGGATTGATGGACTTTCCAATCCCTTAATGCCAGTTCTAATTATTTAATAACCTTTATGCAAAGATTTTCCACAGTTGACATGTGGAGAGATTGCAGAAATCTTTCACATGGAACAATACTTCACTTTCGAGTCAGTCTCGACTTGATTTTGGCTTACCTCCGCTGAAATGTCAAATACAGAAACCGATATACTTCCGTCCATAAGGCAATATTCATTCGTATTCCATTTATTTACTCTGCCATCTTGTGTAAGAAATCCTTATACTGGAAATTTAACAACCCAATACTTCAAGTCATTGAGGTTCTCAGTGAAATTGAGGACCTGATCTCTTCTTATTGGGATAAAGCAAATAAGGAGGGTAAATATAGAGGTTATTGGGAATGTCTTCAATATGAAATTGGAACATATTGTAGAAAGTTTTGTAGTGCCTTAGCAAAACAAAGGAAAATTGATGAAGATAAAATTATAGCTAGAATCATTGCTCTGTCACTAAAAAAGTAGAGGACCTTTCAGACTTCGAGAGGATTGAATCCATTGATCAGAAGCATTGATTAGAGGATATATATATATATATATATATATATATATATATACGCGTAAGACTGAAGGAGCCTTCATTAGATCTCACAGAAAATGGCTTGTGGAGGGTGAGCAGAACTCTGCCTATTTTTCTAGATTGGAACAACAGCAAGCTAGGAACTCTCATATTCAGCAGCTACGTACTAATGGGAATGTCACTGGTGATATTAAATCCATTGCAGTCTTCTGTGCCAAGTTTTATAGTGATTAATACTCCTCTAAATTTTGCCAGCGTTCCGCCACAAAATTCTTTGTCATACATTAAATAACTTCGTAAATAGGACTCTACCTGTGCGATGCTCCTGATAGTCCAGAAAAAATTGTTGATGCGATAGATAATCTAAAAAATATTAAATCCCCTGGTGCCGATGGGCTATCTGCTGAATTTTACAAAACTATTAGCAGAAGGTTGGCACCCTTTTTACATAAGGTGTTTATAGAGAGTTTTGAGAGAATGATGCTTCCTCCTCCTTTCTGTCAGGGGTTAATAACCTTAATTCCTAAATCTGGCAACAATCTCCTCTTGATAGATAACTGGAGCCCAATCATTTTGTTAAACAATGATTACAAGGTCATTGCCCTAGTCTTAACAAAGAGGCTGAAATCCATTTTAAAATGCATAATAGATGAATGCCAATCCAGATTTATCCATCAGAGACATATTTCCAATAATATACACTTGATTCTAGATTTAGTAGTTTATTCTGATCTTATTTCCAGTGATAGCTTTATCCTCTTTATTAACTACTCTTAAGGCGTTTGAATGTTTAGAACATGAATTTATGTTACAGGCCTTGCACAATATTAGATTTGGTAATATTATTTTTTTTGGTAGTTTTATGGGAATAGTTCTATCCGACTCAGTAACAGTACCTCTCCCAGATTTGCTTTAAAGTGTGATGTCAGACAGGGCTGTCCAATTGCTCCATACCTTTTTTAATAGCTACACAATTTTTAAACTTACACATCAGAGTCCTGTGAAAGGAATTACCATTTCTGATTAGTAGTTAATTGGCAGATGACACAGCACTATTTCTGGAGGATGCTTCTCAGATCCCGGTTGCCTTAAACTCTCTTCGATCTTTTTCAGATGCTTCTTGGAAATGTGAATTACTCCCGATTAAAAATGTTGTAATATCGATCTGTAGTATCCCTGTTAGAGAATTTGTCACATATTTAGGAATCAAAATAACAAACGATACTAAATTGAGATGCCAGATGAACTTTGACCTGATTGTTGAAAATATTTTGTGTTGTTAAAAGATTTATCCCTGAAAGGCAGGCAGGAGGTATTAGATTGTCCAATGCTTCTCAATCCTTATATGCTGATAAATCTACTTGTAAGTTGATTGATGAAATGTTGCTTACATTTTTATGGAAAAATAAGACCCATTATATTACAAAATCTGTTATAATAAATTCTTATAGTGGGGGGAGGCTTACATTTTATTGAATTCGGCTCTCTTAATAATGCTTTTAAAATTAATTGGCTCAAACACTTTCTTAAAGCGTGTTCTTTTTGGCTTTTGTGCTAATGTCAAGAATATAGACAATGCTAGTTTCTGCGTAAATGCACTAATGGCAAATTTTATATTCATAAACGTAAATACACAAACTGCAACCCCCCCCCCCCCCCCCCCCAATATATTTAAACAAGAACCGAAGCTGTATGCAGATACAATCTCAACAGCGATCAAAGTGAATAGAATATGCACCATGTTTGACATTCTTCCTTAATGTGGATTCAATATCATTTGTGTACACTCATTTTGTGTGTGTTTTACCTATTTATTTAATTATTAATATGTTTTTAATGATATCCTTCCTTTTCTTTTATTGTTCTTTTCTGCAGTTGTCTTCTGTTAGCTGTCTTGTCCATAGGAATATCGTTTTTTTTTATATTTCTATATATATGTACATTACTGTTCAGTTGTTTATGTTGAATTAGCAAAAAAAAAAAAACATTTTACTAATAATAATCCAAAGTGATCCACACATGTGACAATTTGCAAATGCAGATTCAACGATCCATAAATAAATGTAACAACATTCACAAATGTTTTTATACAAATTAATTCAAGATCTTGATAGATACATACTTTTAAAAACTTTTTAAATTGATTTAAGTGAGAAGTGTGGGCAGCTGGGAAAATATTTGTATTTTGAATTTATGAATCAGATTTTGTGAATGTGAATTGTGCTGTGTATTTATGAATTGTATTTTGTAAATATATTCTTTTTGAGATCATTCTGGCTCCATAATGGAATCCCACAGAGGTAAAAATCAAGTGTGAGGAAACTACCCTTCTTAAAAAAATAGAACACATAGCGCCCTCTGGTGGTAATACAAATCAATGCCCTTTCAAATCCTGGCCACACATAATATAATGGAAAATGAAAGTATAAATACTTTAAGTATTAAATAGGGCTGTAGATAAAAAAAAAAAAATATTTAATAGATTTAAACACAATTAATCAATACTTGCTGATAAATAAATATAATTAAATATAAAATTATCATTCATTTAAATAATTATAAATACATATATCATACACTTAATTCATATTTTCAGATAACTGTATATATGCATATATATATATATAAGCATACAGTAGCCTTTATATCACTGGTCAACAGACAAAACGCTCCAATTTACAACTGAGTTTGTCAATGAGTTCTTGTTCCTGCACTAGATCATGTTTGATTTACACTCTACAACATCAGGAAGATAAGACCTTTCCTCTCTGAACATGCCACACAACTGCTTGTTCAGTCACTTGTCATCACTAGACTGCACTACTGTAACGCTCTCATTGCAGACCTTCCTGCATGTGCTATTACACCTCTGCAAATGATCCAGAATGCAGCAGCACGTCTGGTCTTTAATGAACCAAAGAGAGCACATGTTACACCACTCTTTGTCTCTCTCCACTGGCTGCCGGTTGATGCATGTATTAAATTCAAGGCTCTGATGCTGGCATACAAAACAGTCACTGGGTCTGCTCCAACATACCTAAAATCATTTATGCAGAGCTACGTTCCCACCAGAAGCCTGCGGTCGGCTAAGGAACATCGCCTTGTCATACCAAAACAAAGAGGCACCAAAACACTTTCCCGGACTTTCAGTTTCATCATACCATGTTGGTGGAATGACCTCCCCAACTCAATCCGTGAAGCTGACTCACTCTCTATCTTCAAAAAACAGCTAAAAACACATCATTTCCAAGAGCATTTAACCAGTCACTAAAAAAATGAAAAAACATTTACAATTCTTGTTGCACTTAAATCGGTTTTGTATGCTATTCTGATGGTAGTGAAACTTTGTAATATGGCACTTTTCGTACCACTGTCTCCTTAAGATGATTCGCTTATGTTCTTCCTCTTTTGTAAGTCACTTTGGATAAAAGCTGCCAAATGAATAAATGTAAATAAATGCACTATTTTTCATTGTCGGTCTTTGTACATTTGTTTAAGTTAGACGCTTCTGAAGTGTCTTGCTAGTTTTAGCACCATTAACGCGTGTTTTTAGGATGCTGTGTCAAATTAAAAGTAGTTCAAACATTGTAAATCGTATCTTGAGACCCTTGCATTGTGTTGTGCTTTGTCCAGCTGTCAAGAACGCATCCTGTGTGACCGGCTCTTGTGTGGCTGCGCTGACTGTGAGGTCTGCCCTCTGCTGACATCGCTTGTAAAAACACAAAGTTACATTTACTTAAAGCTTGAATTGCTCTGACGGTAGGAAAATGCATACTTTTAATACGCAATTTACTTTTTAACAAAAATATTTTTTTATTTAATTACTCGCAATATATTAACATGTTAAATCGAAAGCTCTAGTACTAAAATATAAAAAATAAAATAAAACTAGAGGAAAATGAATTAGTGGAAAATAAATGACACAAACACACACACACACAAAGCAAAGTTTTCATCACAAAAAGATAATTTCCCTTGCTGTTCAAACCCTTGTTATCATTTCCTTATCCATTTTACTCACCGTATTCTCCAAACATCAGCAATGTTACTTGTTTGTGCTCCACTATCTTAGAAACAACCTTCACCCCCACCCAGATCACCAGCATTCCCAGTGTGGCATCCAACAGGAAGTTCAACAGATACCTGAGAAAGATGAGAATCAGTTAGTTATTATTATGTCAGGATAAAGCTTGACAACAGTTGATGTTTGACTCACAGAGAGCAGGGATCTTCATTGGTGAGTGTGGAGAGGAATATGTTGGCAAAATGCATGAAGAGAGCACCAATGGCCTGCTTAGATGTATCAAAGAACCTGCAGACAGAAAGAAAGATTGATTTTTCTCTTTTAATGCTCTTATTCTGCTTAACCTTCATCTTTTCTAACATTTACTGAAGTACCAGATTCTCCAAGGTCTTCTGATTCCGACAGGCTCACGATATCTCTTCACTGTCAAGACACACATATACACATGTATCACTTACAGTACAATATTGGCTGGCATTCATAAAATGTGTCATAATAACACTTATTACACTAATATATTTACAATACTTTTAAAGTTTAACAAAATTAAACAAAACATTTTTATTATTTTATTTTAATAAAGATTACTCATTTTAATTTATAGAATTTTGTTATGAAACTGAAATGTGTAAAACGTATTTTTAGTAAAAACTTACACATCACACAAACGTATCAATAAATCATGATAACAATGAAAAGGGTCAGTTGAAAAGCAAATAAGCAAAAACAAAACAAAAACTCAAATTTTGCAGGTTGTTTTCCACTCTTTCCATATATATATATATATATATATATATATATATATATATATATATATAATAAACAGTACTGTGCAAAAGTTTTAGGCACTTGTGAAAAATGTTCATTTATAAATGAACATCATACAATGTCCAGTAAACAACAACAACAACAAAAAAGCTAAATCAATATTCGGTGTGACAACCTTTGCCTAGATACAACCATTTTCTTGGTTGTTGGCAGATAGGATGTTCCAAGCTTCTTGGAGAACTGACCACAGTTCTTCTATATATTTAGTCTGTCTCAATCCCAGACTGACTCTATGATGTTGAGATGCGGGCTCTGTTGGGGTCATACCATCTGATGTTCTTTTTCTATTCAAAGGGAATGTTGAAATCTAAAATTGATATTTCCTACTGATACACTATATTAAACATTTTTTTAAGACAAATGTTTTGTGAAAAATATAATATGCTTCAGACTTTTGCAAAGTACTGTACATATATAATATATATACAGTTGAAGTCAGAAGTTTACATTCACTTAAGTTGAAGTCATTAAAACAAATTTTTTTAACCACTCCTCAGATTTCTTATTAGCAAACTATAGTTTTGGCAAGTCGTTTAGCACATTTACTTTGTACATGACACTTATTTTTCCAACAATTGTTTACAGAACGATTGGTTCAATTTTAATTGACTATATCACAATTCCAGTGCATGGGTCAAAAGTTTACATACACTAAGTTAACTGTGCCTTTAAGCAGCTTGGAAAATTCCAGAAAATTATGTCAAGCCTCTAGACAATTAGACAATTAGACAATTTGATTGGAGGTGTACTGAATTGGAGGTGTACCTGTGGATGTATTTTAAGGCCTACCTTCAAACTCAGTGCCTCTTTGCTTGGCATCATGGGAAAATCAAAAGAAATCAGCTAAGATCTCAGAATGAAAATGTGGACCTCCACAAGTCTGGTTCATCCTTGGGAGCAATTTCAAAATGCCTGAAGGTACCACATTCATCTGTACAAACAATAGTACGCAAGTATAAACACCATGAGACCACATAGCCATCATACTGCTCAGGAAAAGACGCATTCTGTCTCCTAGAGATGAATGTAGTTTGGTGTGAAAAGTGCAAATCAATCCCAGAACAACAGCAAAGGACCTTGTGAAGATGCTGGAGGAAACGGGTAAACGAGTATCTATATCCACAGTAAAACGACCCTTATATCAACATAACCTGAAAGGCTGCTCAGAAAGGAAGAAGCCACTGCTTCAAAACTGCCATAAAAAAGCCCGACTACAGTTTGAAAGTGCACATGGGGACAAATATCTTACTTTTGGAGAAATGTCCTCTAGTCTAATGAAACAAAAATTTTACATTTTGGCCATATTGACCATTGTTATGTTTGGAGGAAAAAGGGTGAGGCTTGCAAGCCGAAGAACACCATTCCAACAGTGAAGCATGGGGGTGGCAGCATCATGTTGTGGGATGCTTTGCTTTGACTGGTGCACTTCACGAAACAGATGACATCATGAGGAAGGAAAATTATGTGGATATATTGAAGCAACACCTCAAGACATGAAGTTAAAGCTCAGTCACAAATGGGTCTTCCAAATGGACAATGACCTCAAGCATGCCTCCAAACTTGTGTCAAAATGGTTTAAGTCAAGGTATTGGAGTGACCATCACAAATCCCTGACCTCAATTCGATAGAAAATTTGTGGGCAGAACTGAAAAAGCATGTGCAAGCAAGGAGGCCTACAAACCCGACTCAGTTTCACCAGTTCTGTCTGGAAGAATGGGCCAAAATTCCAGCAACTTATTGTGAGAAGCTTGTGGAAGGCTACCCAAAATATTTGACCCAAGTTAAACCATTTAAAGGCAATATAACAAATACAAACAGTGTATGTAAACTTCTGACCCACTGGGAATGTGATGAAAGAAAGAAAAGATTAAATAAATATTTCTCTCTACTATTATTCTGACATTTCACATTCTTAAAATATTTTTTTTCCAGATATTTTTATTACATATAAATAAATATATATTATTTGCATTTGTAAAATGCAAATATTATAAATAAATATTACTTAACTGTATAAATCTACCTATTTATCTGTTTCTATTTATCTATACACTGTAAAAATCAATCAAATTTTCATGCAAAACAATACACAAAAATAAGTTTGTTAGGTGTTAAACTATAAAACAAAACATATACACTGTTCATAATGAAAACAAAAAGTATTGTGTGCATGCATAACTGTATAAAATTACTAATTTTAACAGGAAAAAAAAAACAAGTTTATAAATTCAATTAAATTATGATTAACCTACACAAATGCATCAAGAAAAGTGCACTCAAGAGAAAGAATTGTTCAGCAGGAATTTTATTGTGTAAATTTTGAAACCTAAACTCTCTCTCAAACTGAAGACATAATCCGAAGGATGTGTTCTCATATATGCAAACAGTAAGTTTGTAATCAACAGCAGGAGCAGAATGATTATTGAATGTGTGAGGAAACAAACAGGGATGACGTCAGCATAGAGCAGCCAAAAACAAGCCCAGAATAACAAAGAGGAAGTATATAAAAACACAGGCATACGCAGATGCCGGAAAGTGTTTATAAAAGTACAAATGTCAAACTTCCCCATCTGTATATAAGAGTCTGTGTAATTCTAATGAAATTTTAAACAAACACTTACTTCTGTATTCACAGGAAAATAATATCAATGATCAGATATTCACAAATGATTAAAGTATGTGTCTCCATACACATGTTTAATGATCAACAGGAACAGCACAGATCCAGGGTAATATGTAACTCAGGAAAGGTCAAAAGTCATTGACCATGTTTTTGGGGGTCATTCAGTGCATGATCTTAAAACACATTGACTGACTGAAACAGAACACTAGTTTTGTATGGAAAAAGAGTAGGTTTAAGGAT
Organism: Moxostoma hubbsi; assembly: GCA_032164185.1. Taxonomy (NCBI): domain Eukaryota; kingdom Metazoa; phylum Chordata; class Actinopteri; order Cypriniformes; family Catostomidae; genus Moxostoma; species Moxostoma hubbsi. The sequence goes on from JAVLUX010000043.1 coordinate 21,341,915, forward strand.
TTAGAAAAATTCTAAGGAATTTTATAGGGATTTTGAGTTCTTTTGATTTCAAGCTAAAAGTATTTGAAGGTACAAGACTATGTACTTAATGATTTTGTACCAGGGTGTAAACTACATTCCCATAAAGCATTGTGAATAAAAACAATGGAAAAGATATGAAAGTTTTGATTTAAAGTTGATTTTAAGTATAAAGACCATATGTTTTTATGTTTACAGCTAATAATTCAGATACATACAAATATTGTTATTTGAGAGTGTATGGAGTGTGACTTGCATCATTTACAGTGAGTCATGGGAATGGGCAGTGGCTGTATAGCTCAGCTAAAAACAACTCGCTTTTGGCGCCCCTCTGTGGAGATTTCGCACAGAAAATGGTGTTCACACTCCATGTTCAACAACACTTATCACTTTGGCCACTGGGGTCAGTGTTTCGAATTTCGGTAAGTACAGACCAATTTCAGCCAAAAAAAGTCAACCTACTGCGAGATCATTCTTATGGGACCATGGGTAGTAATATTAAGAACAATTATTAAATACAATTTTAAACAATAAAGAAATTAAGTGGACTGATGGCTTCAATGGAAGAACACACCATCGATTAACAACCTCGGAGCTCACAGTAGGTTTGTCTTTAAAGGTTTATAATGTTATATCATCAGTATTTCATTTCCATGTGGACTGAATTTTTACTTCCTCTATAGTGACACTTTGCTAAAGCAGATCTAAATCAGACATGACCGGGACCCCCAGCTGGAAACAGAAAGTATTATTTGAGTTTTGGGTTCAGAACATCACATGAGCTGCAGGGACATTGCACTGTCATGTGATAAAGTGATCAACCAGCTGAGGAATCTCATCTCTAACAAAGCTGTCTCTTATAAAAACAGACTCTTTGTAGGAAAGCAAAATTTGCATGATGAAGGACCTTTTTTAATGATTAAGCAGGTACAACATACCTCCTCAATGTGAGATGAAAGGTGCTTCATAAATGAATAAACAACAAGAGAACAAGATAAGTATTTTGAACCTAACAAACACAAAAAATTGCACATTTAAATAAAGTTTCATCTAATCCAGAAGTTGATTTAAAAGTTAATATTGGTTTCAAATGCAGAATTTAGTGACAAAGTTTAATGATGATGATAATTAACAAATGGGTAGTTGACAATTAAACATGGACATGATCTTTTATATATATATATATATATATATATATATATATGAGACACATTTTGCTTATTTGCAGTTTAAATAAATAGTTCTGCAGTGTCAAATTAATGTATATTCTACACATAAAAAACTAATTTATAGTAATTATTAAAAAAATGAAAAAACATTTAGTTAAGAATTAAGTAATAGTTAATTAAATATAACATGTCTGACACTGCTTGAAATGTCATGTCAACAACCCAAATACAGTTGACAGTTAATGGTTGACAACAGTCACACCTGATACTGGTCAGCCTTATCCTATCACTGCAGACTACGAATAGAAATGTAATGTTCCTGATTTGAAATAGAAATAGTGCTTGTATGTGCAGAATAACATGGTGTAAAAATATTTGAGTGACAAAAAACATGTTTCATACAACCCAAGATTATGTAACCTATAGTCTGGTGTATGCTGTTCCTGAGTATATAATCCTTGTCTATTAAGGTCATTGAGATTGAATGACGGATTATAACACGACTACAAAGTCACTTAGTTTACTTATTACCTGAAGATAACATAATTGACCTAGAATTATGCACAGATACATGGAAACTATGCCAACCATTTTCATGTAAATACATTTTTTGCCAAGAAAAAAAATACAAATGTAATCTGGTAACATCTAAATTAACTGGATTAAAAATATTCTATAATATGATAGAATTAACCTGACTACATTAAATAAAAGCAACAGTCATTTTAAAGTGTGGGTCAAGGAGAAACAGCTGTACCCGGATAGCACACGTAAATCTCTCAGATGTCTGTTTTAGATATTTTCATCTGGAAAGCAACACAATCTAATTAACATCTGCTAAACATCTTAAAAAGATCAGATTTACAAACATTCTAAATAAAAAAACGTCTCAAAGACATCTGCTGAATGTCTTATTAGCATCTGAGAGGCAACGTCTTAGAGACGTATTGCAGATAATCTTGAAGATGTAAACACATCAAATAGATGTCTGGGTGAAGTAAGTGTGCTGTTAGTGTAACAACACATAGTCACATCCCTGGTTGATTTCACATCTGCTAGACATCTGTAAGACGTATGTCAATAGGTATGACTCAGATGTTAAGACATTCAGCAGAGGTATTTAAGATGTTTATAATTTCTAATGTTTGTAAATCTGACCTTTTTAAGATGTTTAGGAGATTTTAATTAGATTGCGACGCTTTCCAGATGAAAAGATCTCAAACAAGCATCTCAGAGATATATGTGTGCAATCTGGGTACAGTATGATGACTGTAAACAAACCCAAGGCACGTGCTGCTTCACATGCATTAAACATCTGGATTAGAAACAATGCAAAACACAGATGAATTTGTGGTTTCGGTTAAAAGCGAAAGAAACTTACACATTAAAGTGCTGAAAGCGAGAAGAGCCAGCAGAGCCTGAATCAAAACACTGAATCCGTCCATCAGAGTCCCGTCCACACAGCCCTGATACTCCGATCTCATAATATCACTCATATTAGTGCGACTCTTCAATAAACCATACATGTACATGTTTACAATGAGAGCTGTCCTCCGTGGGGTAGAAATCTTGAGGAATTCCAGTCTTAACAGGTTTTCCGTATAACTTCCCCCATCAGAAGAAGGAAGAACACACAGATGGACCGAGATCACATATAAATCGCTCTATCTGAGAAGTCGCATTAAAGTTGAGCTATGTGACACAAAACGTGTCTCTCCCGTCTCGCTTTCTTTCTTGATATTGAGTCAACAATGGGGGAAAACTGCTTGCTGACGTCACCTCCTGCAGCTGAATTCTCCTGCAGCCCTTTGTCCCCTAACACACATCACATGTGCGCGTGAGAAAACATGTTTGGAATGGGATGGATTTCTGGTAATTGTGTTACAAGAACTAGACATTCTTAAGTAAAAGGGAACAGTGCCATTTGTGTCCTCATGACTTACTACTGATATAATGAACAGGGTATTGCACTTTACTTTAAACAGAACGATTAGCCTAACGCAAGATACATTTTAAAATAATACAATTTAAATGTTAAATGTTTGCTTTCCATCACAATATGACTCAGAGTGCATGACCCATACATCACCATTGGATTTTTATGCGTTAAAGAGAATTTAAAAATAAATAAAACCTACCTGTTTGTTGCTCAAGGCAATTTCGAACCATAAGCGGCCACTTAAGACCGCAAAGCAAGGCAGTTTTTTGTTTTTTATTTATTTATTTACTTTTAAATATACTAAAAGTTGGGAGTAAGACTCAGGCAGCTGTTGTGGCTCAATAAGACAGTTATAGGGGGCCCCCTTGTGGCCTGAGTGGGAAGGGAGAATGTAACTGCAAGGAGAGATTTGTATCTACAGTCAGGGTGACAGGCATGCGCATGCTCAAAGGGTTTTTCGTCATCATAAAGCGCACCTACAAATCGTGAGTGGAAAAAAAGTCAGGGGCAGGGGCCTCCAAGTTTGCTTAGGGCCCCCATGTGCTCAGAAACGTCCCTGATGTTGCATTTATTGACATTAAGGCCACATTCACATTGATATGTTTTTGTTACAATTTTGTTGTTTATATGCCTTTTATCCACACTACAGCAACATGTTCCTCTAACAAAAATGGGGCCATTTGAAAACTCTGTCCATTACTCCATTCCATATTTTGGAAAACTATGACATTAGGAAACTGGAAACAGATTAGTGTGGAAGTGGTCTACATTATACAACACTTACTTTGTAAACCCTAAATGTTGCTGTTAGTGGAAAGATCAAGCTGTCTAAATTAAACAATACTTGAAATGCCAAATTTTGGGATGAGAAATCTATGTAATATATATGTTCTTTTAACTTATTTGTCTTAAAAATGTATAAACTTAAGATTTGCGATTGCACGAGTGCGCGCCAGTGTTATTGATGTTTTTGCATGAGGGTTTCTCTAGCACAGTCATGTGGTTAAGTTAATACTACATGAACACAGAGTTAAGTGAACTTCAAGTTTTGGAGATGCCATTACTCAATTCAGTTGAGGGAATGAGTTTACTCAATCAATTGAGTAGAGTCAACTTATTAGGGTTTGCAGTGTAGTTCCAGTCCTCAAATATAATTGGATGAGCGGCATTTCAAGATTAGGGCCTGCTGATTTGTCCAAATGACTGGAATGCTTTACTTTTTGTGTCACTCCACTTCTTCGTGTCCATTGTGTTCCAAATAATGGTGGGCATATTTTGACATCATTCACTGATTCGTTCAGTTGCTGTTTCTGGAGATTGCATATCTACACCAGTAAGTGGCGACAAATGAGTCTCGTTAACATTGTGAATGAGTCATTCAACCATTGACTCGTTGAAGTGAACCATTAAAAACAGAATCATTCACAACCGAAATAATGGAAGTGAACTATTTATTCAAAAACACAATTTGTTAACATTAAAATATTGCTAGTTCAAACCCAGAGTTTTAGTGCAAAGTAGAGAGAGCTACGCTCGATTATTTGACTTCTTTTGGAACTATTTTTGCTGGCAGATGAGAAATGCACAATTTAGCTAGCTAAGTTTTGTCTGAAATGTAAGTTCTTTCATATTATTTACTTGTTTGTTAAATTGATGTATAAAAGCAATAACACACTGTACAACTCTGCGGCTACTATAGCTAAATCACATATTTGATATGATATGATATAGTACAATACAATATATGATAACGGTGACGGTACAACAATATTGACTGTGAAATTTGCTGGTTTGCTGTTGCTAGCCATTTTTGTACCAACCATTAACCCCCTAAAATTTGTAATATAACAGAGTGGACACAAAACATGTTTTGAAAGAGTGATTGTGGGATAGGATTAGCTTAGGCTTAACTTAGTGTTAGTAACAATAACTAACTAATGGTACTTTGCAAGGCTTGCAAGGCCACAAATGTAGGATTTTTGAACTGGCAATTAAAAACAAAAAACATACAGAATTTGTTGACCACTTATCTGAATATCCTTGCAAAGATCATGCAGAGAAAACAATTGTGCAAACTACTATCATACAACACAATATATAATGATAGGATATGCTGGTGTCTCTTTATCAAATGTTCATATAAACATTCACAAATCACTAGTGTTCATGGAAAATCAATGCTCTCACAAAACATTTCTGCCCATCTCAAGCAAACAGCAGAGACCAAAACCAGTGTTTTGAGAGAACAAAACACAGCATACCAACACAAAAAACTCAACCCAACCGTGACGTGTAGTGAAGGAAGTGTAATGGGGTGGGACTGGTTTATTGTCTCAGCATCCCTGATGTATTACTCTAAAGACTTTGGGTCATGAATGTGAAAACGATGCAGAACATGAAAGTACATCTGAGTGCTCTGAACAGAACAAAACCCTCATGGTAGAATGCAAGAGTGACAGTGACTTCAGAGAAATGAAACAGTTTTGTAAAGAGCAATGGGCTGCAGGTCTGATCAGAAACTACACAAAGCATTTGGCTGAGATTCTTGTTACGGCTGAAATCAAGAAAATATCAATCAAATGCTCAAAATATATCAAATGTATCTAATGTACCTTGCTACAAAATAGACAAAAGTGAAATCGATCAACTGAAAATTTACCATACAGTGTTCAAAATGAGGGGGCAAAGAGCCTAATATTACATTTACATTTATGCATTTGACAGATGCTTTTATCCAAAGCAACTTACAGTGCACTTATTACAGGGACAATCCCCCAAAGCAACCTCGAGTTAAGTGCTTTGCTCAAGTGCACAATGGTGGTGGCTGTGGGGATCAAACCAGCAACCTTCTGATTAACAGTTATGTGCTTTAGCCCACTACACCACCATCACTCCAATTTTGATTCATTCAAAATGAACAATTTGTTCAGTGACCGTTTCTGAAGATTGTGTATTTACACCAGTAGTTGGCAACAAATGAGCATCTTTTATGTTTTGAATGAGTTATTCAATCATTGATTTAAAAATACAGAGTCCTTCACCACCCAAACAATGTAAGTGAACAAGAACGATTCATTTACTCAAAAGTTTTGTTCAAAACCACTATAATCAGAGTCGTGCAAGGATAATTTTTTTTTCCCCCCTACATTTCTAAAGGGGGGCACAAATTTCATTGAACAAATAAATGCTACTGTAAGGTATTGTAAATGTAAATAGTTAGCACTAGCGTTTGGTAAGTTATCCAAAACATAATCCACAACAAATTACTTATACCTCTAAAATTGTCAGTCAAGTTACTTAACTGGTTACTTCAGTTAAAAGTAATAACATTACAAATTACATTAAGTTACTTTTTAAAAACACTTTTCACAGAAACATTTATTTTTCTGCTCTACAAGTTCAACATTTCCACCACCATTCAGCTGTAACAGAAACACAAACAGACGTACATATTAATATCATTCATATTTTAAATGTATTCTACATAAATATGATTATTTTAGAAATATGCGTAACCCAGAAATGTATGTAGAAATACCTAAATTGTAAGTCGGTAAGTGGAATCTGATTACAAGATTTTAAAATGTAATGTGTTTCACTACTTTTTTACTTGAAAGTAACTAATTACTTTTTAGTCAGATGTTATTTGTGTGACATATATTTTTGAGTAAATAAATTTGAATGAACCGACACATTTCTATAATGTATATCTAAATAAAGTTCTCTAGTTATACTGACATAAAATGACCATACGTTGAATTTACTTAAAATACATGATGCAGTGCAGTTTGTTAGACTAGACATGAAAAATGCAAAATGCACATTAGATTTTTCACGAGACAAAACTGCTCAGAATGTCTGTAAAGTCAATTAAACTCCCTGAAGCAATTTTACATCTGTAGTTTATAACAACACTGTGATTAGTACACAGTCAGTAGTTTAGTTATCAATTTATTTGTTCTGTGGCATCTGTTTTGTGCAGACAGTTTGCTGTGTTAACATTGTGAAACATTATATGCACATACCTTTCACTTTCCGGTTAATCAGTTGAACAAAGTGTGTTAATAAAATACTAGTTCCAGAGCAAATTTGCCTGGGCAAAACATGCAGTACTATAACACAGAGTGGGGAGGGGAAAGTATTGACCCAGATTGTCTATCTCCACTCATAAGGTCGCTGCTCCAGCAGTGGTAATCTGTCCCTGGATGTGCTTGTTACAGTCTCCTTGTGTAGATTAAGCTCAAGGCATGAACCATCTGTTACAGTAACATCACTAAGAAGAAAGCAAGTGCTTATTAGACGAGGTCATTATATATTTATTTATTTTTTGCTGAGAGAGAGAGAGAGAGAGAGAGAGAGAGATACTCCTAGGAGAAGGAGACAGGGCACATCTTGCTGCCCAGTATGTATCAACATGCCACAACCTGAGGGACAGTGAAAGATCTGAACACACACACACACACACACACACACACACACACACACACACACAAAATGTGATGTGATATAATATGGTAAAATAAATAATAATGGTAATTTATATATTGTTGTTATTTATATATTACTACAAATTATATTATATTGTCCAAGTTATTGGAAAAAAATTATTTTGCTTTTATTTTATTTATTCTATATGATGTTTTGGCAACATTGTTGAAACTTGCATGCCAATAAAGCCCATTGTATTGAACTGAGAGCGATAGAGAGGGGGAGAGAGAGAGAGAGAGGGGGGGGGAGAGAGAGCTTGTGCTTGTGTTGATTAAGCTACCTGATAAACTAACTGCCTCCCTCTCCCCCACTCCTGCATGCCTCATTGTGGTGCCCAAATGTAATTTATATATTTTTTTTTTTGCTCAAGAGTAGCCTTCTTCACATTTAACTGAAATGTGAAGTTATAAATATCGTTACCACTGGATGGCAACGTTATATCGAGGACGAGATGAAAGCAATCGACTATTACTCTAGGCTAATTTCTAAAAAGTATCGAGGCTCATTTTATTGTTTAGATCTTTAAACTTTTTCTTCAGCAACTCCATCTCTATTTGTCTACATTATTCTTTAAATGTATTTGTGAGATATTCTGTATATTTACATTGTCCATGTTTACCAGGAACAACAATCTCGAACAGGTTTTGAAGAAAGGCAAAGAAAATAAAGTTAGAAGCGCTTAATAAAAGTTAAATGTCACAAGAGAAACAACAGGACATTGTTTATATGTTTTTTTTCTTCAATATAACATGGAGGAAAAAAATGCAACTTTGCATTAAGTAAATAAACCCCAGTCCACATGTAAAACTGTCAGATTATTACTGTGTAAATAATCAAACTGATGATCAGGATAAGTGAGATTGCAAAAGCACTCCACTGTTGTTTACCAAGACTGTTTCTCAAAACCTAGTGAGCCACAGCATCTTGGACTCGTGCCTAAACAATATCGAAGTGTCCAAGACGCCCAAATACGCTGCACGCGCCAATATGACGCCCGAAAGTGCTGCACGCGCCAATATGACGCCTGGAAGTGCTGAACGCGCCAATAAGACGCCCGAAAGTGCTGCACGCGCCCATGAACGCCCCGAGATAATGACCATTTAGACAGCACACTACGTTTTGAGACAAAGCCAGTGAGTTTCCCCCACACCAGGGAGGCGGAGGCTCGGGCCCATTTCTATTTATAATGGGCTGAACAAATTTTGCAACTGTAAAGGTCAATGAAGGAGTCGGTTTGAAAATAATATAGATGTTGAGACATGCGCAGACGAGAGATGATGCCATATTGGACTTGAGTATTCAGCTGACACACACGCATACACGCACCGTTCCTGCTTCAGCCAGAACACCGGATCACTCAATTCAGATAGACGGAAAAACTCGCATAAGGTAAAAACTACATTCCCAGCTTGAACTTCATTCAGTAATGACGATCGTGCTTTACAATATCTCGCGCTTTGCCAAGCGAATTTCCGCATATGGACGCTTTTTCCTTAATAAAAACATTTGGTGGTTGTTTGTAACAGTCGGACATATACACAAACCTCCGAGGAGGAGTTAAAAAAATGGTCCGACAAATGCATCCACCTTCTTTATAAATAACGCGATTGTCGAGCGATGGCACTTTCGATTCTGCTGATAAAATATATATTCGCGCGCTGGAAATGTCGCGGAAAAATAACGTTTATATAGGCTAACAAGCGATATTTTCGTTTCGTGTTCTTCCTCAAAGCGACTGACTTTATTTTGAACTGCCATTTGACCTCCTTTCGATTTCAAAGGACGAAATGTTTACGCTGAAATACCAACACTTAATATCACATTGTCGGACGGTGTTTCTAGAATTGTTGTTGACCGTCGCGCGCTGGTCGGTATACGCGATTCAGGTGCGCTGAGAATAATCGCAAATCCCCGATCTTCACGTGTCAAACCCGCTCTCAACATGGCGGGGTAAGGTGTGTTAAAACTGCCATGCAAAATCTTTGAAGAAGGAAAAAATAAAACCGCGTTGGTTACGCGTCCGGTTTTCGTTTCTTTCGCTGCACCTGGACGTGCTTTAATGAATTAAATTAATCGTTGTCGTTTAGCGACGTCGGTGGAGTTTTTTTCCGCTGCAATACTTTTAGAGTGTGTAAAGTAGGCTACAGGAGTGTATCTGCGGACACACACACACACACACACACACAAACACGTTCAAACTATATGTCCTGTATTGCATTATTCGCTATGTAGGCTATGAGTGAGGGTTAACAGGGCCAAAATATTTAGCCGATCTCATATTGATTAGACAAATTAATCGAAACGTTCCTGAAACGTTGTTTAGATGTTAGCTTCCAGAGAGGGCATTAAAGCATAATTAATTACTCGTTTTTTAATATCAAACTGATTCTGATCCATTAGAATGTGAAAGTTATTAATTTTAGGGGAAAAAAGTCATTTATTTGATTAGCTTTTATATTAGTGGATATCCTTTTAAATCCGCGGGGTTTAATCTGCGGATTCATACGTGTGGATTACAGTACATTCATGGCAGTATTTAAGGGGAAATGGAGTCACGGGTTTGATGATGAGATTAAATTATAGATTTTTTAATTCTCTGTCAGACCTTTATATCTGTGCAGGTCTTGGTCGGCTAGGCTTATTTAGACTATAATGTGCAGATAGTATAGGCCTATATAAGATATATGTATTTAATAAATCTGGTGTGCAACATGGAGAATATATCATTTATCCACAGCACGGCCATAAATGGAATTAACGTGTATCAAATGTTCGATTGCGCAAGTGTTATGTGCGTGTTCGCCTCGTCAAAGCTTGATAATAGGTGCGATGATAAAGGTTGCATTTCACTGAGTAATCGCTCAAGAGCAAGGCCGAAACATCATACGACAACTCCTGACCGGTGCTTACACAACATGTAATCCATATTTAAACCATCATTGCTTACGCATACAAACTCGTTGATGAGTAGAGTGAGGGATGTTATGAGATATGTCGCAGAGTAATCGGATAGTTTACCCACCGGGTCGCAGAGATCGGGTGACAGCCGCTTGTTCTGTTCTTTGGGATTGTTTAATGCAATTTACATTTAGACCATTGTGACGTCATTCATTGAGGATGTCACAATGTGAGCGTGAAAACAAGCATTGATGGCTTCCAATTGTAATTCTAGACAGCGTGATGACTTATAATGTAATTTGCACTGTAAAAAAAAAAGAAGCAATCCTGTTAAATTTACAGTAAACAAACGTCATAAACCTGATATCATCCTTTTGGAACTGGAAAAATCAACTTTTTACTTTATAAGTTATTGTTAATCACTGTAAAAAAAATTACAGAAGAGCACATGATGACATGAAATTCACCTATAGTGGCTCTTCATGGAGCAATGACCAATAGACATGTAGAGACAGTGCTCAGCATCACTCACCCAAACACTAAACACCATCAGAGAAACACATGTGAAATTAAAATAATGCAATAAACATGTAGTGCTCAGTATCACTCACACAAACACTGAACACCATCAGAGTAACACGTGAAATTAAAATAATGCAATAAACGTGTAGAGACAGTGCTCAGAGTCACTCACACAAACACTAAACACCATCAGGGTAACACATGTGAAATTAAAATAATGTAATAAACATGTAGAGACAGTGCTCAGAGTCACTCACACAAAGACTAAACACCATCAGAGTAACACATGTGAAATTAAAATAATGCAATAAACATGTAGATACAGTGCTCAGTATCACTCACACAAACACTAAACACCATCAGAGTAACACATGTGAAATTAAAATAATGCAATAAACATGTAGAGACAGTGCTCAGTATCACTCACACAAACACTGAACACCATCAGAGTAACACGTGAAATTAAAATAATGCAATAAACATGTAGAGACAGTGCTCAGTATCACTCACACAAACACTGAACACCATCAGAGTAACACGTGAAATTAAAATAATGCAATAAACGTTTAGAGACAGTGCTCAGAGTCACTCACACAAACACTAAACACCATCAGAGTAACACGTGAAATTAAAATAATGCAATAAACGTGTAGAGACAGTGCTCAGTGTCACTCACACAAACACTAAACACCATCAGAGTAACACATGTGAAATTAAAATAATGCAATAAACATGTAGAGACAGTGCTCAGTGTAACTCACACAAACACTAAACACCATCAGAGAAACACATGTGAAATTAAAATAATGCAATAAACATGTAGAGACAGTGCTCAGTGTAACTCACACAAACACTAAACACCATCAGAGAAACACATGTGAAATTAAAATAATGCAATAAACGTGTAGAGACAGTGCTCAGAGTCACTCACACAAACACTAAACACCATCAGAGTAACACATGTGAAATTAAAATAATGCAATAAACGTTTAGAGACAGTGCTCAGAGTCACTCACACAAACACTAAACACCATCAGAGTAACACGTGAAATTAAAATAATGCAATAAACGTGTAGAGACAGTGCTCAGTGTCACTCACACAAACACTAAACACCATCAGAGAAACACATGTGAAATTAAAATAATGCAATAAACATGTAGAGACAGTGCTCAGAGTCACTCACACAAACACTAAACACCATCAGAGTAACACATGTGAAATTAAAATAATGCAATAAACGTGTAGAGACAGTGCTCAGAGTCACTCACACAAACACTAAACACCATCAGAGTAACACATGTGAAATTAAAATAATGCAATAAACATGTAGAGACAGTGCTCAGTGTCACTCACACAAACACTAAACACCATCAGAGTAACACATGTGAAATTAAAATAATGCAATAAACGTGTAGAGACAGTGCTCAGAGTCACTCACACAAACACTAAACACCATCAGGGTAACACATGTGAAATTAAAATAATGTAATAAACATGTAGAGACAGTGCACAGAGTCACTCACACAAACACGAAACACCATCAGGGTAACACATGTGAAATTAAAATAATGCAATAAACATGTAGAGAAAGTGCTCACCGTCACTCATACAAACACTAAACACCATCAGAGTAACACATGTGAAATTAAAATAATGCAATAAACATGTAGAGACAGTGCTCAGTGTAACTCACACAAACACTAAACACCATCAGAGAAACACATGTGAAATTAAAATAATGCAATAAACATGTAGAGACAGTGCTCAGTGTAACTCACACAAACACTAAACACCATCAGAGAAACACATGTGAAATTAAAATAATGCAATAAACGTGTAGAGACAGTGCTCAGAGTCACTCACACAAACACTAAACACCATCAGAGTAACACATGTGAAATTAAAATAATGCAATAAACGTTTAGAGACAGTGCTCAGAGTCACTCACACAAACACTAAACACCATCAGAGTAACACGTGAAATTAAAATAATGCAATAAACGTGTAGAGACAGTGCTCAGTGTCACTCACACAAACACTAAACACCATCAGAGAAACACATGTGAAATTAAAATAATGCAATAAACATGTAGAGACAGTGCTCAGAGTCACTCACACAAACACTAAACACCATCAGAGTAACACATGTGAAATTAAAATAATGCAATAAACGTGTAGAGACAGTGCTCAGAGTCACTCACACAAACACTAAACACCATCAGAGTAACACATGTGAAATTAAAATAATGCAATAAACATGTAGAGACAGTGCTCAGTGTCACTCACACAAACACTAAACACCATCAGAGTAACACATGTGAAATTAAAATAATGCAATAAACGTGTAGAGACAGTGCTCAGAGTCACTCACACAAACACTAAACACCATCAGGGTAACACATGTGAAATTAAAATAATGTAATAAACATGTAGAGACAGTGCACAGAGTCACTCACACAAACACGAAACACCATCAGGGTAACACATGTGAAATTAAAATAATGCAATAAACATGTAGAGAAAGTGCTCACCGTCACTCATACAAACACTAAACACCATCAGAGTAACACATGTGAAATTAAAATAATGTAATAAACATTAACTTAAGTACATTAAATATAACACAGAACACCCCAATGTATATGGAACACGATCATTTTCATGGGCAAGGAAGAGGCGAGAAACCGGCTTGTCAACATAAATAATAATTTAATTAAGAACTTAAAACAAACATTTAGGACAGCAGACGTCTGCTGATTAAGCTCTCTCCCCGATATGGGACCGGGCGTGCGCAATCACGCGCCGGTCCCACCCTCCACCGTGCCACAGTATATAACTGATATTAAAAATAAGAAACATAACTATTCCCATAAAATATAATGAAATGTGATGGGTCACGCAGGGAATTCTGGGAACGCTAGATTATAGATTTTTTTTACTGTAATTTTAACAATAATTTACTGTAAAAAGAACATGTACCCTCTTGTTAAACATAATGTAAATGAATACTTCTTATACCTAAAAATGTTTTACAATAAAATATGTATTGTCTTTTAAAGTATATTAACAAATTTTTGTTTGTCTTTTTACGTAAAAATTACAGACATTTTTTACAGTGTACAGTAGTGCCTTTTGTGGGGGGGGGGGGGGGGGGTATATTATTATTAGTACATTGTTATGTACATCACCCATATGTGTATTTGAAGTGTGTGTTTACATCCGGAAGATGTATTTTTTCCATTGTTCTGCAATACATCTATTGACGAAGTTTGACAATAGGTATGTCTCGGATGTTTATTAGACATTCATCAGATGTCTTTGAGATGTTTATGATTTAGAAAGTTTGTAAACCTCATCTTTTTAAGATGTTTAGAAAATGTTAATTAGATTGCGACGCTTTTCAGATGAAAAGATCTAAAACAGACATCTCGGAGATGTATGTGTGCTAGTTAACTGGAGTAGTACCATGGCATGAATGGATCTTGAACGTTAACTCATACGGTCAAAAAGTTGTACTTCCAGTGAACTGAACTTTGAAGACATTAGGTGATTTTCTTTCTTTGTGTGGCAAAAAATAAAGTGTTGCCAAAACTTCTCATGAACTGAAAAATCGTTCATGCCATCATGTTGTGCTTTTGTCTTTGAGAAGTGTTGTCATCATATACCACTGATGTACCAGGAATATTCCGGGTACAATACAAGTTAAGTTTAATTGAGAATTTTTTGCATAATATAAATTGCCACAACAACAACAAAAAAAAACCCATTTTCAAATCATCCCTCGTTTATTTAAAAAAACAAAAATTGCAGTTACATTATATTAATGTGCAAGTGAAAGGGGGCCAGTCCATAAACATTAAAATACACACTAATCACAATCTGCTAAACAAAAAATTAAAACATTAGACACGTTCTGCAAATAAAATGGTTTATTTAATGTGTCTGAGACTGAAATTGCTGGAGCCATTTATTTTTATAAGAAAATCCAATAATCTTTTAATTCCCCTTCCAAAATTGAACAAGTCCTGGATTAGAACAAGAGAGGTCATCTGGCTCAACCAGAGCTAATCGATAGTATGTTCTGCCTAAAATCTGGGTTTTATTCTGAAAACTGTTCACATCATAGATTAGGGTTAATAATTCAATTTAGTCCCCCATCTTCAATGTGGAGGTGTCTTTCTACCCACAGACCCAGTTGTGTTGGCTGAACCACAACAAACCCACAATGGAATTCTGGTGTCTAAATTAATCAAGACATCCAAATGTCAATGGTAATGAAACTGAAAATTCATCTGTCATCAAAAAAGTATTTGTGTTATATTGTGCCAACTACCATAACCCCCTGATTACATCTCCGTGATTACAACAGTAAACAAGTAAGGTTTTTTGTTTATTTTTTTAAAATGGTCAATGGTATTATATTTACCACTACAATGTTTTATCCACGGTACATTTCTAAAAATTTTGAGGGGAAGATTATGAGAAAGGATTTGCATTTCTTTCTGACAGTGACTTGGATGCAGATTCCATGGAACTGTGTATCAGAACACCTTTTCCTCATTTAAAACCCACATAAGTTACAGTGAATCCTTGTCATTTCAATTTCTTCAGTGATTCTTGTCTTTCCCATCTGAAACACTGCCAGATACATTTACCAGAAGAGCGCTATAATATATTTATTTGGAATTGGTCTGTTGTGCTTATAACACACACACACGCATTTGCACACACAAATGTTGTTGTGGCTGTCCTTATGAGGACTCTCTATAGACATAATGATTTTTATACTGTACGAACTATAGATTCTATCCCCTAAACCTAAACCTAACCCTCACAAAAAACGTTCTGCAGTTTTACATTTTCAATAAAACATAGTTTAGTATGATTTTTAAGCAATTTAAATTATGGAGACACTAGAAATGTCCTCATAAACCACATTTATAGCATAATACCCTTGTAATTACCAGTTTGTACCCAAAAAAAATGTCCTTGTAAACCACTTAAACCTGCCCACACACACACACACACACATGAACACACACACACACACGATACACAAGCCATCATGGGAAATATTGAGTGAGTCATTTGCAAGGAAGTGGTTTCAGTGTTAAAGTGCACTTCTTGTTCTTAGTTCCATCTGAAACCAGGACTCCGATAGAAGAAAATACTTCAGTGTCACAAAGTATGCATGGTTGGAGATAATTCAGTGCTCTTGATTAATTAGTATAATTATAAAATAAGCAAACTATAGAAGATAATGAAAAGGAGCATTTGTGACCTTCATTATTATGTCACTAGAAAGAAGTGTTGCACTGGGAAAGAAATTGTGTGTTTTTAAGGAAATTTTAGTGTAGTCTATCATTATTTCACTCTTGTTGCAGCTTTAGAGGCAACAGAGGTAGAATGAAAAGGTTTGCTATTTTTCAATACTTCAGTCCTTCGAGGATGCAGTCATTACCATCATTGCTTTCATCAGCTGTTCACATAGTACTGCCTATCATCAGAGCATAAGATTCACTTATAATCTTAAATTACTGGAGATAATAAGATGTTCCTCTCTTCTTCAAGACTCAGTTGCTTCTTTTTTCATCTAGTTAACAACAGCTTTTCTGTTGTTTTCCTGTTATTGACTTTATTCCTCCCCCTTAAAATAACTTTTACTAATACAAGCAAAGAAACACAGAAAAAAATCAGTAATATTATTATATATGAAATATGATATATGCAGACTGATCTCACAATGAAATCGGAAACAGTAGGTTAACTTTTCTTTAGCTAAAATCAGTCTGTAATTACTGAAATGCGAAACACTTCCCCCAGTGGCCAAAGAGGTATGTCAAGTCAAGTCATATTTATTTGTATAGCGCCTTTCACAACTCACATCGATTCAAAGCAGCTTTACAGAAAATCCTGCATTAACAGAAAATGAAACCATAATATCTATAAAGTCTTTGTCTTATAAAGTCATCATTGTGTAGTTTGATTAAATATGAATTTGAAGTGTGTATCTAAATAAGTAATTAATTAATAATTGTATTTAGAACCCCTGTGAGAATGCTGAAAGCATCTGTGGCAAGGAACACAAAACTGCATAAGATGTTGATTAATGGAGAAAAATAACGTTGGGAGAAACCAGACTCACTGTGGGGGCCAGTTCCCCTCTGACTAACCTGCATAAATATAATGCCAATATTAATTATGTATAGTGCAAGTCATGGTTTAAAATGAGTAAACTAAGTGTTAAGAACCAGTGTTTAAACAAAGATTTTCTATGAACTGTAAGATTAATGACTAATGTCGTTGAAGTCCATCCTGGATTAACTGCAGAAGTTCACTTAGATGCATTTTCCTTTGTCGGATGGCTGATGAAGGGTTTTGTTGGTAATGTATTGATAGTCTATGTATTCCATTTTAAGAGTGTAGTCCATCATTAGACTGAGGTGATGCTGGCCAAGATCAGTGAGGTGTTTCGCATTTCAACCGGCTGGTCATTTTGGTGAGGTCTATCCTAAATCCAAGGTTCAGGCAATGGCATATGAAGTATCCCACGTCTTATGGTTGGATTTGGCATCAGTTCATCTGCTGAGGTTCATCATAATAGACTGAAGTGATGTCTGGCTGGCACTGGCTGCATTTAAGAGACACGTAGCAGTGGAGTCTGATACCAAGTAGGAACGGAGCTGGATCTGGCCGGTTCTGGTGACCTCAGGGTAGGAGTCCCAAGGTTGAGACATGGAAACAAATATTATAATATTAGCGTAGATGCCATTATATTTTTTGCTGAGTTATAGATCATGATCAGTGTTTCAGGTTCTGGAAGAACTACCTAAAGCAGCCTAACTGTGTGGTGATTTGTGAATAATAAATTAGGTGTTATGCCTGGCTAAATAGATGAGTCTTTAGTCTAGACTTAAACTGAGTGAATGTGACTGCATCCCCAACAATGTTAGGGAGACTATTCCATAGTTTAGTAGCCAAATAGGAAAAGGATCTACCTCCTTTTGTGGATTTTGATATTCTAGGAATTATTAACAGGCCAGAATTTTGTGATTGTAATGAACAAGATGGAATATAGCATGTCTGAAGGTCACTTAAGTACTCTGAAGCTTGACCATTCAAATCTTGTCCTGCCTATATCATATTTAGTTAACAGAATTTAAAAATGTATTTGAAATTTAACAGGTAGCCAGTGTAACAATGATAAAATGGGGCTAATATGATCATATTTCTTGGTTCTCGTTAGCACTCTGGCTGCTGCATTTGCAACCAATTTAAGTTTATTTATTGAACTTGCTGGACATCCTCCCAGGAATGCAGTACAATAATGCATAATGCAATAATAACACATGAATTAATTTTTTGGCATCAGCAACAGAGAGCATGTGTCATAACTTAGCAATATTTCTTAGGTGGAAGAAATCTCATTGGAAATTTTATTTCCAAATGACACATTGGTATCAAATATAACACCCAAGTTCTTTGCTGTTTAAGATGATGTATCAATACATCCATTCAGAGTCAAATTATATTTTAGTGTTTTTTTAGAGGTTTTTGTTCCAGTAACTAGTACCTCTGTTCTGTCGGAATTGAGTAGAAGGAAATTTCTGTCTATCCAATCCTTTATTTCATTGATACACTCTAATTTGGAAATTTTGTCGGGTTTTGAAGAAATGTAAAGTTGGGTATCACCGGCATAACAGTGGAAACTTATTCCATGATTCCTGATTATATCTCCCAGGGAAGCATATATAAGGAGAAAAGCAGAGGCCCTAAAACTGGTCCCTGTGGCACTCCATACTTAACTTTTGTTTGATTTGACAATTACTCGTTTACACAGACAAAGTTGTAGCGGTCTGCTAAATAGGACCTAAACCATGCTAATGCAAGTCCACAAATGCCAACATAATTCTCTAACCTATTCAAGAGATTATCCTGATCTATCGCGTCAAAGGCAGCACTAAGATCAAAAAGCACTAGAGGAAAAATGCATTAGTCAATTAGTAAAAAGTCATTAGTAACTCTGATAAGTGAAGTCTCTGAACTGTGGTGTGGCCTAAATCTTGACTGAAATTGTTCATATATGCTATTTCTCTCTAGAAATTAACATAATTGGGAGGACACAACCTTTTCTAGTATTTTCTACATAAATGGGAGATTTGAAATCAGTCTGTAATTAGCCAGTTCTCAAGGATCAAGTTGTGGCTTCTTCATAAGCGGTTTGATAACAGCCATTTTAAAGTTTCTTGGGACATGTCAAAAGGATATTGAGGAGTTAATAATATTAAGAAGAGGTTCTTAAATGACAGGGAATGTCTCTTTTAAGAGCTTTGTTGGTATTGGATCTAACATACATGTTGCGGCTTGTTGTGGCTAATGTTTAGTATTCCTATTTTAATATTAGGGATGCACTGATACCACTTTTTCTCTTCCGATCTGATTCAGATATCGGAAATCTCAGTAACGGCCGTATCCCGATCCGATAATCAGTTTAGAATATCTTTACATTATTGTGTGGAACTAATTGGGAGTTCACTTTAATATATAAAGAAACACAAACCTCTAACTACACATTATTTCAAATTAAATGTGCAAACTATTAAGAAAAACTTTATTGTTAACTAGTATACTGGATAATGTAGCAGAAAAATTAACAGTAATTCCAGTATAAGTCATCAGTAGAAAAGAAGCCATTTTGTTTGCACAATTTTTTCAACTTGTATCTGGACTTTAAAGGATTCAGAGCTAATTTTTTGTTAAGATATCATATTGTTTTTGTTTAAGATATCAGCTCACTTTTCAATCACACAGTTATTTTTTGGAACCCATTCAACTTAAATATTATTATCATTTGTAAACAAATGATAATAATAATAAAATATTATAATAGTAATATATCTCAATCATGTACCTTTAACTTTTAAACCCTCACACTTTTATTTTGACATTATGTACTCTCCAGGAATTCCTGTAAGTGTCTGATTGAAGGCAAGTTCACAGTAGTTTTGCCTCTTATTCAAATTCTGGTAAAATGCCCCTCCAGTGCCTTTCTAAATGCATATTATAAGTGAACCGAACTATTGAGTATCTACAATTGAGATGTTGTTTGTGAGTAGCGCTCAAATATTGTGCACCAAGTGAAGGCTAAAAATAACAGAGCAGTGCCATTCAATAACGCGCTGGAGCTGCGCGTGCATTTTATATATTTACTTATTAAACACTGCTTTTTGTGATTCACAGGGCTATCGCACGTCTTCATGTGGCTTTGAATAAAATGCACGAGTCATATGAACTACTTTAATGGTGTTTTAATGTCATTTTTGGAGCTTGACATTAACGAACATGACTAACACACAGTATCGGATTTGGATCGGGCTCGTCAGACCGATACCCGACCTGTCTAAAAGCTTCAGTATCGGGGTATCGGATCGGTGCATACCTACTTTATATGAAGTTAATCTTAATGTTTTTTTTGTTTTTTTTTTCAAGTTTGACCATAATAAAGTGTTTGGTAGTTCGGGGACAGTCAGACACATTCTCTATATGATATCTAGGTGATACAGTCTCTATGTGTTGTAGTTTATGTGATCTGTGTGACGTCTCAAGGAAGCTAGCAGATGTTCAGATTAGCCAGTTTGTCTGCTTCCTGACCTGGGACCCAGTTAGTCAAATACTATCATTATTAAGTCTATGAGCCAAATTACAAGAGAGGAGAGTGGAACCTTCGCTGGTGGGATGGAGTCCGTCTCTCTTTAGCAGGTCAAGTCTACCTCAAAAACTCTTCCAATTGTCTATAAATCCTATGCTATTCTCCGTACACCACTCAGACATCCATCCATTCAGTGACACTAATCTACTATAAACCTCATCACCACGATGAGAAGGGAGGGGGCCAGAGTATATTACAGTGTCTGACATAGTTTTTGCAAGTTCACACACCTCTTTAACATTATCTCTTGTGATCTCTGACTGGCGAAGCCAGACATCGTTAGTGCCAACATGAATAACAATTTTAGAAAATCTACGTTTAGTATTAGCCATCACTTGTAAATTTGATTTGATGCCAGACGCTCTGGCACCCAGAATGCATTTAATGATGGTGGCTGGAGTCTCTATTACCACGTTCCTTACAATAGACGCCACCCTATCACCCTGCTGGTGGGGGGTTTTAGCCCAAAGTGTGTGTGTTGCTCGCTGTATTACCCAAATCCGAAACAGTATCTACTTGCTTCTCTTTCTCACTGACATCCACTAGCATTTGGATGCGGGTCTCTAACTCATTAGCCTTCTCCGCCAGCCTGACTAATTCTAGAAGCTATAGTAAACATGTGGTATGTAATGCAGGAAGCAATAATTTGAGTGGATGCCATGACTTACCGCAATTGGTTGTTGTTGTTGTTGTTGTTGTATGTTCCTGAGGGGCGAGGGTTTGAGATTGATGTGAATCCCTCACGCAGTTGTTTGTTATTATGGTTGTTTGATTTGAGATCAACTCAATAATCTGTGTAACACAGAGGAGAAAATGGATGCTCATGGTAAATGCATGGGCACTGTAAAATGCATGCAGTATAATTGTGATAAAAATAGAAAACAGATGCATGTGGAAAAATCAATTGAATCGCGATACGAGAATAATGTGGGGGGAAAACCTGATGTGTGCTGAAAAATGGCAGATATTAAAGATTAAAAGCTGAAAACAAATTGATAAGTGATGCTAAAAAAACTAGCAGGCTACAAATACAGACTCGAGCTAGATGCCAGCAGCAACAGGAAGTGAAGTGTTGTTAGATGTACATTTAATGTATTTTTCAATTTTGAAATGGATGGATTTAACCTGGTCATTATAGTCATCATAATATCCCCCTTAAAAAACAAGGTATGATTAAGGGATTAGCATTTCAAGTAACATGTAATTGATTACTCTAACACACACATTGAAATTGAGATCTTAAAGGAATATTCCGGGTTCAGTACAAGTTAAGCTCAATCGACAGCATTTGTGGCATAATGTTGATTATCTCAAAAACATTATTTTGACTCATCCCTCCTTTTCTTTTAAAAAAGCAAAAATCGAAGTTACAGTGTGGCACTTACAATGGAAGTGAATGGGGCAATTTTTTAGAGGGTATAAAAAATGTGAAGCTTATAATTGTATAAAAGATCTTACATAACGTTTTTAAAAACTCATGTATTATTTTAGCTGTAAAGTTGTTTAAATTGTAAATTTTGCAGTCATTTTAGGGTTTGTAAACATTACATAATCATGGCAATGAAGTTGCAATAAAATAAAAATAAAATAAATAAAAAATTGCAATACGCATGAACAACAACATCTAGATTAAAAAATTGAACACACACAAATATAATGCACTCGCACAGACTAAACACAATATTTTTTTTGGGTGAACTATTCCTCCATAAACATTGGATGGATTTCTACCATAATTTATGTTCATAGTGCCTTTTCTTAATATTTCTGTATCTTTGTGTTTGTTTAAGTTTAACTGTGGATGTACAGCGTTAACTGTATATAATCATGTATCTGTGCGCTCTGCACTTCTTTCTTAATATCCATGTGTGTGCTCATCTTATACTAGATATGCCTAAATGCACTGAGGGCCAGTTCTATCTAGGATGATAAAATATTATGAATGGAAGTTATTGACATCTGCTAAGCTATGAAATGTTGCTTTGTTTTAAGAGAGTAATAACCAGTGGATGAAACAAATGGATGAGGGCAGAATGAATTGAAAGCACCTGTCTGGGCAAAGACCCCCATTTACAATAAAACAGTGTTCTTTAAGTGGTCAGACTTATAATTTTTGCCTGGTGGGTGATACAACTGGTGGAAAAAACATCTCTTAGACTTACATTGATGGAGAGACTTGAGCCTTATCCGGAGACTAAAAGATCATATAGAACTAGAAACTCCTTATCAACCACCCATAGCGACCCTAGCAGCTGCATAACAACATTCTAACAACCTCTTCGAAAACCTTAGCACCAACATAGCAATGTCCTTTCTGTCACCTTGATAACACCCTAGTGTTGTTGCGGTAAAGTTTACATGTGCAAACACCATCCAGTTTCAAATTTTCTAAATTCTCGTTGTGGACTACTATCTCTAACACCTAGTCAAAATAACATGTACTGTGTCCTTGTTTTACACTCACAAGCAAATTCTGTCTATCTCCTCTGAACAGGCATGGATTGTGTGGAGGAGGAGATGGATTTTAACTGGGAGGAGTATCTCGAGGAGACTGGAGCCACTGCTGCCCCACACACGTCATTCAGACATGTGAGAATACTCTTAACACAAATAGACACATTGGCTGGGTTTCCATCCATGCACTTTATTTTAATTTTTTTTTGGTAAGAAGACATGCATACACTACAATGGAAACACATTTCCTATTAATGGCTTTGAACCTCAACAGGACATGTGAATGTGTAATAGGAGCCAGCTGGTACATGATAGCTATGCGGTATGTGTAAACCTCACTCCCCTGGTTTCAAGAGGCACACTAGCGACTGATTCTAGAGGCTGTAGCTTTTAGCCTCTTCATTAGCGCATCTGCCTCCCATGCCGGTTCGAATCCCGCTCAGAGCGGGTCGAGCAGGACTGGTTGCAAATGGATAATTCACTCAAAAAATATCATCAATATAATCATATAGCATCTGAAATTTATCTTATTATTCTGAAATACCAAAGCCTGTCATCAAAATGATTGGATTGAATACTATTACCTGCCAGAACTGTGTGATATGCTTTCGCTCCCAGACATTAGGCATCTGCTGCTGAACGCTAGCAAACGTGAACTTCATCAGAGCGTTTTGTCTGCATGTTCTAAATTGAAAGTAATTTATTACCTTCAATCAAAGATCTGGAGTGGCTTCCACTTCTGTATTCAATACTATTTTGCACCAATTTTCCCAGGTGATTATTTTGTTTTCTTCAACATGGGGTGGAAGCATTGCTATATTCGCAAATAGTTTATGCAAATTGTTTATGTTTATACATATTACTGTGAGTTTTTTTTTTGTATTTTGAAACAGCCCACTTGACTCATATTATAACATCATTAACATCTGATTGGATGTTTCAGGTGGAGCTCAGTCTTCAGAGCAGTTTTCAGCCTGGAATGAAGCTCGAGGTAGCCAATAAGGGCAGTCTGGAAACATATTGGGTCGCCACCATCATAACCACATGTGGTCAGTTGCTATTGTTACGCTACTGTGGCTATGGTGACGACCGCAAGGCTGATTTCTGGTGTGACATCATGACAGCCGAACTACATCCAGTCGGTTGGTGCGCTCAGAACAACAAAACGCTTCAACCACCTGAAGGTAAGGCACAAATACACTCAAACTAATATACGTCTATTCAAACACAGATTAAGTACATATTAGCAGTCATGCTGTACATACTAACAGTCCTTCCTATCCAAACAAATTCACATTCTAACTCATACACTCATTTCTTCTCGCACAGTACAGCACCCCACCTTGTTTGTTCTGATAATCAACAGTACAAAGGGTTTAAATACTTTTCCCAACAAAGCAAACAATGCAAAGTTGTATGGAAAAACACTCATCCTATTGTTTGAGTAATATCTCTATTGGTGTCCAACAACCATTCATGATCCCAATGAGTTTATCATTTATTGTAGAGTCTGTAACAGCTGGAAAGTCTTACATGGGCTTTAGGTTTAAGTGAATTATCTTCTCTAAAGGGCTGGAAATTTGGAATGCTTGGATTGATTCTTTGCCATTGACAGCAGGTTATCAGTGTTAAGACACTGGAACACATCATTTGCCCATAAATTTAACAATCACTATATTCAATTTTTGTCCACATGCAAGAATTGTGAACAGTTGCAGTACCTTATATTGTAATTCTTCTGTGTCTGGAGGTTGCCATGGTTTTCAAAGTCATCAGTACCAGTGCGTGAAATGAGCTGGTATCGGCAATGATGCAAAAATGACGTCAAAGTACCGGCTGCTATTCATACATAACGACAGCTCTTATTAGATGCTGGTGTGATGTCCTGAAGGGTCCTGAAGGGCCCAAGTACATTTAGGGTTAGGTTCAGGGATCGAGGTTCTGGAAATTAGGGCTTGAGATTTGGGATTTACATTTTAGATTTTCAGTAAAGGGATCTGGGATATAAATGTCAGATTTTAGGGTTAGGGATCTAGGATTTAAAATTTTGGATTTTGGTTTAGGCTTCTAGAATTTTAGGGTGAGGGTTCTGGGATTTAAACTTTGGATTTTAGGGTTTAAGTTCCAGCATTTAAATTTCAAATTTTAGGGTTAGGGATCTTGGATATACATTCAGGATTTTATGTTTTTTCAGGTTAGTGATCCAGGATTAAAATTTTGGACGTTAGAAGTTATAGTTCTGGGATTTAAACTTCAGATTTTGGGGTTAAGGATATGAGATTTATGGGTATGAGGGTTCCTGGATTTAAATGTAAGAATTAGGGTTGGGGTTCAAGCGGTGTATTACAGAAAGTTACGTTTTTGCTTTTTTTTCCAAGTTAAGATTTGCTTCTGTAATAAGAATTTGTGAACACTCCTAACTTAACTGATCAGGGGCTCGTTTCCAAAAACAATTGATCTTAATTTGATTTTATGAACGTTCGTTATTTTTTAAATGCGTTTCCCAAAACTTCACTTAACATGAACGCGTGAGGACACACATATGAATCCCAAGGTTGAGATATGGAAACAAATAGAATAATATTAATGTAGATTCACATTATATATAATATAATAATATTAATGAGCCATTCAGTGTTATACAGAGTTATAGATCATGATCAATGTTTCAGGTTCCGGAAGAACTACCTAAAGCAGCCTAACTGTGAGTTGAAGGATAATTTATGCCTGTTTAAATAGAACAATGTTAGGGAGAATTTTCCATAGTTTAGGAGCCAAATAGGAAAAAGATCTACCTCCTTTTGTGGATTTTGATATTCTAGGAATTATTAACAAGCCAGAATTTTGTGATCGTAATGAACATGATGGAATATAGCATAGGAATATTTTAATATATATTTTTTAAATGTACAACCTAATTCACCACATAATTGCATTTTGTTTTGCAATTGTTTTATGCAGAACAAAATATTTATTTTGCACAATCACTTCTTTGTTCATCATCTTTTCAAAAGATTTCAAGTTTTCATAAATTTGCTCTGTGGGTTGAGATTAAAGCTTCCACGATCAGTGAAGACAGCGGAGACCCTGTGTATTGTCCTGCTAGTGACAAGCATTCATTGAATATAATGAAGTTCCCCGTTATTGCGGAGCGCAAAATAAGGAGACGCGTGGAAGCTGCGCTTTATGAACATTCACCAATGAAAGGGAGCTCTGCTCTTTACTCCCAAAAGTGATAACAGATAAAATGCTACAAATGTGCGGTGCCACACAGTGTGTGGTGCGGGTGAGAGCACCCTTAGGTGTCAGAGAAGAAAAGGAGATGAGGATGACGAACAATATACCGTACAGACGGTTTTCATGCACAGCAGCAAGTTATTGACTTTTTTTCCTTCTCTCTGTGATAATAATTTTTACAGTTCTCTGCAACAATCATTCCACCACTTTGTTGTTACCAACAAGTCCACAAATAGCTTTATTGGTTTACTTATTCATTTATCTGTTCATCCGATATTGACTAACCATTCTCTGCATTTATTGTTGTTATTTTTATCATTATTAGTCTTTTCGGTTAACACTTAATGGTGTTCAACCTTTCGGTTACTTAAGTATGTGCAATGCTCTCAGTAGTGTATTATTTAGCTGATGGAGAAGATGACATATCACAGAAAGAAAGCTCTTGTCCATCTCCCAAAATTTGTAAATATAGCTGTGCTTGGTATCAAGAATAAAAGATGCTGATTATTTTGCATGACAAGCAAAGAGCAGTTTATTCAGGATTTTTATTGAAGGCCTTCTCTCTTAATCCTTTGGAAAATGTGTTTCACATGATCAAAGGCAATACATTACGAGGCATATTTACTGTTGGCTATATTGTTATGCTTTTTAAAGTGCTGCATACAATACAACCTCTAGCATCCTAAATGAAAGCTCATTAACGTGCATTTTGCAAAATCTGGAGTGGGGACGAGTATTTAGTTCTAGAATGAAATTTGAGTTTTGAAAGCTGATGTAATTTCTGCGCCATTAGCGTAAATAAACCTTGTGTTCAAAACAGCTTTCTGAAAATGGTCTGTTTGATGTTGAGCAAACAAACTGATTGCCCCGCCCCCAACTCAATCCATTGGTCGAGTCAAAGTTATTGTCTCTCGGTGGGCCACTCAAAAAAAACACAGCAATTTTTATAGCGCCACAGAGACACAGTGTTTACAGTTTTTAAGAAAATGAACCTAAGAATGGCTTACTAATAGTTGTCTTTGCATATTAAGCTGGGATGGGAGAAAGTATTTAACAGTGAAAAAGTGACATACTTCAGCTTAAGGCTTTAAAGGGGTCTATAGCACTGTCGGAAATTCCCTTGTATAAAAAATGAAAATGTATATGGATATAATGTGCCTAATATAGAAATATATCAGATGTGTCAAATAAAACAGAGGAATTTTTTTTTTTACCCCCACATTTTGAAGATCTTCAAAAATTTAGATTTTTTATTTATTTTTATATCTTATTCTTTGGCATTTTCCCACCAAGCCCTCATTCATTTCTGACCATGGTCTGCATACTGGTTAAAAAATAAAGAGAATGTTGAGACGTACACATGTACAAAGGTGAACATGCGATCAAACCACGCTTTGTGTAAATTGTTACACCTGTCCTATAGAAATCTGACCCTACCTGTTTTTCTCATATCAGAAAAAAGAGTTTGGCAGGAAAGGTTCTGGAGCATAGAGATGTAATTCGACTTACAATGTGTTTTGTTGACAAACACACGCTCGACTGGTCTAACAGCAATAGCATGCAGCGCTGATCCCATTTTTGCGAGAATAAGGAACACTTTCTGTCAGCCCATTTGATTCATGTGTGACTAATTTGGTGTACAAACAATCACTGAATTTTAATAATTTAAAATATGGGTAAAGTTGATAAGTCACAGTGTTAACGCCAAAGGTGTGTGTGTCAGAAGCACATTCATCTTTCTCTCTTCCAACCTCGTACATTTTTCAAATCTATCTACGTATCTCAAACAGACACATATTCCATTATAGTTTTAATGACCTTGATTGTTTAATCCAGTTGTATATATAAGGATTTACATACAAGGAGTCTTGCTGGAGTTACGAAGGGTTTACAAACTTTCAACACCAAATACACAAACTTATGCAAATTATACAATTGCTATGTGATTGTGTACTGTAGTGTTTGATTTGTGATTTGAATTTCAATTTGATTTTTATATCTTGTTTATATAGATATGATCTCCATTCTTCTGTTATGGATGCATTAATAGTGATAACATTGGGTTGTACTTAAGCTGCTGTCAGGCAATCTATCATTTGTGTGTGTGTGTTTAGAGGAAATAGATACAATCGGTCTTTGCATTTCTGAGATGAGGGTCTGTTTGAGAACATAAACGGACCCATTCAGATCTCTATCCTGGCAAAACCACACAAAGACACATCCTTTGCAACTATTTGATGGCAAACATCATTTATAAAAGTAAAACAAAAAGTATTAGCATTAACACAACTACAAAGAATGATTTGCTATTCAGTGGTAGAAACAGGTGGTGTTAGGGGGTGAAGCACAAGACGATGGCATCAAAATGTTGGTCCATTTTCCTGAAGCTAAAAAAATGTAATTTTACTTTTATGAGTACACTTGCATAGAGATGTCCTCAAAGCTAATAGATATCATCAGAAAATCTACAAAACTTCACTTTGATTTCATGGGGTTTGTAAAGTGATTAAAGGGATAGTTCACCCAAAAGTGAAAATTCTCTCATCATTTACTCACCCTCATGCCATCCCAGATGTCTATGACTTTCTTTCTTCTGCAGAACACAAAGGAATATTTTTAGAAGATTATTTCAGCTCTCTAGGTCCAAAACATTTAAATGAATGGTGAACAAAACTTTGAAGCTCCAAAAATCACACCATGGCAGCAGAAAAGTAATCCAGTAATCCAATCCAGGTGGTTTAAGCCTTACCTTCAGAAGCGATCTAATTGGTTTTGGGTGAGAACAAACCAAAATGTAACTCATTTTCCACTGTACATCTTGCCATTGCAGTCTCTGGGCACTATCATGATATACCATAAACCACTGGAGTCGTATGGATTACTTTTCTGCTGCCTTTATGTGCTTTTTGGAGCTTCAAAGTTTTGTTCACAATTCACTTGCATCCGATGAACCTACAGAGTGCAGATATTCTTCTAAAAATCTTTGTTTGTGTTTTCCAGAAGAAAGAAAGTCACACATCTGGGATGGCATGATGATGAGGAAGTGATGTTTTATTAAAGTTCTTATTTTGGGAGAACTATTGCTTTAAGAGCAGGATATGAACTCACAATACATTTGGATGACTGCTGCAACATATATTCTTAGTTTAAACATATCACATTTTTTGTTTGATTTACACATCATTTTATCCCACGTCACATGTTTTGACAGAAAAATAGCCATTGGTAGAAATAGAGCCTGAAACAGCATTTAATGCTCAGCTTTTAATCACATGGATTATGGAGTGCATTGTCAAATAAATGTATCTTTAGCCAGAAAACATGGAAGTAAAATATCCTGGCATCTGAAGTAAGCCGAACAATTGTGAGTGGACCTGTTTAATGAGGTTTTATAATGTGTACAAAACGTAATAAAAGAACACACAGGCCACAAAGACTTTTTAACCATGTTTGCTTATGGTCAGAAGTGTCTTCTTTAAGTGTGTTTATGAGCGTGTGTGTTTAGTCAGTGTGTATTTGTTGGTCATCTCTGTTCCTGTCTGTTTGTTTCTCAGATAACGTTTACCTCAGAGCAGGTAAGCCGAGCCTACATTTCTCTCTCTCTGTTTCTCATCTCTCAGACCACGGGCATAGGTTTGGTTTTTACATTGGTGGGGACACTATCAAAACAATTGACAACATGTTTTCATCTGGACAGTGAAATCGCTTGTTACAGCTGATCAGTTACTTTTGTTAAGAAAGAGTATTTAACTCAAATGAAGTATTTGGTTTCGTATGAATGCCATTATGTTCAAATATCAAACCAAGTTTACACACGGCACAATCATTTCAGAAAAATCTCAAATGTGCTAAATGCAGATGCCACAGTGTGATGTTAATGCAATGAAATGCATATATCTTAGCGTACAAATACGTTGTGGGGCCACTGCACACTGAATAAAAAAGTCAAAAAACACAAATAAAGATTCTTTAAAATAACAAATACTGTTTCATATGCAGCTTATTGTATAATTCAATATTCATTTAATTTAATTTGAATACTTCACATTTATGCTTAATTTATAATAATGTAGATTATTTAAAGATTACTCAGTTGAGTTTAATTGAAATTTGTAATACAATTAATATGTGTAAGACTTAAAAATATATATATATATATATATATATATATATTTTTTTTTTTTTTTTTTTTTTTTTTGATTGATTGACATGCTTAGATCCAGAATCGGAGGTGCTGTACCCTTCATGTCACATCCATTCATACATTTCATTGGTACTGTGTTTTCTCATGTCTCATGTACTTCCAGCTTCAGCCACTGGGGGCAGTTCGGAAATTTGCAACGCGTAGATAGATTTTAGCAGACAAATGTGTTTCTGTTGCTGATTTTCCTGTGAGATGAGTCTGAGCGGTGATATTTTCAATACGCCGGCATTTGCATACACCAGTTTATGTCACTATAACGGAGAGATTATCGGTAGAAATTATTTAGGGATTATTCAGTAGTTTCTTGACTTCGGTAGGTACCTTTTCCTAATGTCTATACCTAAATCTAGGCCCGTATCTCAGACGCATGCATCTCTCTCTCTTTTTATTCTGTTTTTTTTTGTTACCTCTCTCACCCCTTCTTTCTCTGATACCTTCCTTTTCACCTCACAATTCTTTTACTTTCTAACATTGTCTTCATTTAATACTATTCTATTTTCTGTTTTATTCTTTTCTTCCTGCCTTGATTTTTGTGCTTGTCTGCTCCATTCCGCCTCTTAGATAATGTATGAGTATTAGAGAAAGTGTGTGTTAGAGAGATAGAGGTGTGAGAAGTTTATGGTAGTGTCAGCATGTGTGTGTGTGTGTGTGTTAGAGTATTTGCTTGCATTTGTTTAGCTGAGACTGACAAAGCTAAAAAAACTCCGGAGGTCATATGTAAAGCTACATGGCATACTTCACCATGTGCACGCACATACTGTTTGTACATAGCACATTCTGTAATTGTATACTCATTTTATACATGAAATGTCATTTTAACTCATTTTAAACATACTTTCAATTTCTGGGGACAAATGACATTTAAGTAAGATAAATAAAGCAATACAAATGTGCATGGTTTGCCAGTTGCACATATATTAATACAGAATTTCTAAAGCTGGCATTAGAGGTCCAAAGGAAATGAACAACTCTTTGATTCAGAAATTTACAAGCACTTGAATATTTGAATATCCGGCAAAAACAGACAAACAGTTCAATCTTCATTTAATCAGACCAGAGAATCTTGTTTCTGACAGTCTGAGAGTCCTTTAGGGGCTTTATATGTGTGTTGCACTGAGGAGAAGCTTCTGTCTGGTCACTCTGCATAAAGCACAGATCGGTGGAGTGTGGCAGTGACTGTTGTTCTTCTGCAAGTTTCTCCCATCTCCACACATGATCTCTGGAGCTCAACCAGAGTGACCATTGGGTTCTTGGTCATTTTTTTAATACATTTGCAAAGTTACCAAAAACTTTTTTTTTTTGCTTTGTCATTATGGGGTATGGAGTGTAGATTGAAGTGGGAAAAAAAATAATTTAAAGCATTTTAGCATAAAGCTGCAACATAACAAAATGTACAAAATAAATGAAGGGGTCTGAATACTTTTATGAATGCACTTTAATATTTAGATGTAATTACACTTATATCACATTCATGCTTAATTTACAATAATTTAGATTATTTAAAGATTCATCAATTCAGTTTGATTGAAATTTGTCATACAACTTAAATTTTAAAAATAGACAAAAAAAAAAAAAAACATGTAGTCACTGCATTTTGCCTTTAGGTTACCAAATGGTTTGTATGGTAACCTAAAACAGGCTTCATATGGAAACATTTAAATGAACTCTTTTTATTCAAGTCAAAATGTTTTTAATCTGACTAAATCCCTTCATATCTAAATAATAGAAAATATAAAAATATATACTAACATGCTCATAAAGGTACAAATTGCCAGGGGGCAAATATTTATTTTTAATATATTATTTATAGTTTATTTTTTAAATGTATTCATTTATTTAATTTTATTTTAATAAAATTTAAATACTTCTCATTCATGCTTAATTTATAATAATTTAGATGATTGAAATATTACTCAATTCAGTTTGATTGAAATTTGTCATACAATTAAATATGTAAATCTTGAAAATAAACCGAAAAATAGTGATATGTTCTGATCCAGAGGAAATGGGAATGTAAAAACTGCATTAACTAAAACAATCTCTCTGACAACATATGCAGTTACTGCATTTTGCATTGTAGGGCTGATTATACTGTCAAAATGTTTTTGAAATTAATATACAAATGTACTATTAATTATGTCATCTGACTATAAAATCTCTTTATACAGTGGTGTAGTAGTGTCTGAAGTGATGGGCATACTGTGAATTTATGAAGCCCCCCCCCCCCCCCCCCCCTTCTAAAATGAAACATGAACTTCTAATGTATATCAGGGATTCTTGCTGGCATTGTGTACAGTACACTCCAAAAACACGATGTACAATTAATGATATGTGTCATTAATGTTCCTTTCATTAGGCTACTATGAAAATTGGTAATAATTTATAAGTACTCTAATTAATAAACTAATACATACATACATAATACACAATAAACTGCTGAGCATTGTATAGCTTATATGAGTGTAGTAATGTTCACGTTAACACATTATCTGGTATCTTTATTATTTGTTTTATTTGTGTACTATAATGTGCTCTTCTGTGTATAGTGAAATTGTTCTCCTACTTAGAAGCAGTAAAAGGCAAAAAAAAGAAAGAAAGACATTTGATATAATTAAGGGAGACAGTTGTCCAGCGTCCGAAGAGCATCAAAAACTAGCACGGGTGCAATGACATGATGTATTTTCACAAAGTTTAATTGCATAAGTTAATAAAAAATAAAAAATTACTAATAATACAAAAAAAAAAACATTTTAGAATAATAGTAAAGTCATCAAAACTATGGAATAACATAAATGGAACTATGGGAATTAAGTTGTGACTAAACAAAAGTGTGTTACATTTTAGCATCTTCATTGAACTCTTGACATTTTCTCAAGCAACTTCTTGAGGAATCACCCTGAGATGCTTTTTAAACAGTATTGAAGGAGTTCCCATCTATGTTTGGCACTTATTGGCTGCTTTTCCTTATTATTTGGTCCAAGTCATTAATTTCAAAAACTTTTTTTTTTAATTATTAAACTTTTAGTTATATAATGAAATAAATTAACATGGTGACACAATTATATGTTTGTAGACAAAACTAATTTCAAACATACCGGTAGTGAATATATATATATATATATACACTGATCAGCCACAACATTAAAACCACCTGCCTAATATTGTGTAGGTTCCCCTCGTGTCGCCAAAACATCGCCAACCTGCATCTTGAGTGGTTATCTGAGTAACAGTAGACTTTGTCCATTTGAACCAGTCTGGCCATTCTCTGTTGACCTCTCTCATCAACAAGACATTTCCATCCACAGAACTGCTGCTCACTGGATGTTTTTTGTTTTAGACACCATTCTGAGTAAATTCTAGAGACTGTTATGTGTGAAAATCCCAGAAATACTCAAACCAGTCCATCTGCCACCATTTAAAAAAAAAAAAAAAAAAAAAAAAAAAAATATATATATATATATATATATATATATATATATATATATATATATATATATATATATATATATATATATATATATATATTAAACACTGAGTATCATTTACTAAATCTATGTTCTCAGTGTGTGTCTGTACCTATATGATGTTGTTTACTGATTTAATGTCTTGTGGATCTGTGCGTGAGCAGATGTTACTTCAGTAGCCGCTCTGACTGATTCAGAGCTAGTTCGACTTACTGCCCTGAAATTTCTAAAGTAAAATGATAGCTTCACCCTGCGCACTAATCCCGATTCACTATGATTCTAAAGATTAGACTTTTTGGAATTGTTTCCTTCATTAATTCATTCAGGTTTAGTTGCTAAAAACACTCCCTTACAACCCACATGAACTAGCACAAGGTTAATCGCATAAATATGTGTTGCACTTTATTGTCATGAGCTAATTTGGTGAAACGATCCCGTTCCACTGAAGTGTCGAACACACGGCCTGAGCAGAGTGCTTAGACACTGGGGGGTTGTTGGCATGGCAACGGCTGCACACTCCCATTCTAGCGGTACTTAAGCGATTAGCGTACAAACTCGTACTGCAGAGATTACATGCTGGGACACAGCGGCGTTCTGAGACAAGCACTCATTCATACACAATCAAACATTCTTATCGTTGACGCTATTTGGGCTGAATTATATTAGTGTGAGTCACATACTCGCCATGTTTGCTTATTTGACCTTAAATGTAGGCTTTACTGTGGCGCTTTACATTATTTCATAATAATATCATGTATACAAAGAATATGTGGTCTTTGATTCATTCGTGTGGTTAGACAGATCTTGAATTTATGATGTGTTCAGTCTCATTTGCTTGTCAAATCAAGTGCAAGGTCACTTTTTCCAATGGCAAAATTACTGCTCGTGTGTGTGAATGTAGTTCAATGAGAAGTGTATTTTTATGTTATAGAGAATATATTATAATATTTGGAAATACATGATTAAAACCTAAATATAAATAGTCTAATTCCAGTGTTCAAATGTAATGTTGCTTAATTGGGAGTTCAAATTCCAATTTGGGTGTTGCATCTTTAAGTACAGTTTTCTCAATATATATTTTTTTCAGATATTTATCCAAGTCTTTAAAACTGCTTTATCTAAATATTGTGCTATAATGTAATATGACTGAATCAACCTGACGGTTATATTGTACCAACAAAAGCAGGTTTTAAGGATGAAATCAGGTAGAAAACGCTCTTTAAAGGTGTTAAAATACTTTTATTACAGATTAAAATATACAGGCAACTATTAAGTAAGCCATTAGTAATTTCATTCCCATGCAAAATGTAAAAAAAAAAAAAGTGGCTTTGTGGTGCAATTAAAGATTTTGTTTGGAGATCCAGATCAGTCTGTCATTAAAACACTGGCTCAACCAATAGCGTGTGTTTGTTGTGGGATAATCCGACCAGTAGTGCTGGGTAGATTACTTCTGAAATGTAATCTGGTGTTAATTACAAATGACATGACTTGGATTGCAACCAGTACATAATATTTTAGATGGGGCTGTCAGACCCAAAATTTTTAATCAAATTAATTAGATAGTATGCCGATTAATTAATTGAAATAATCGCAATTAATCACATATAGTAAATATGTGCTGAGAAATTCCCTCAAATAACAATAATTCAATATATAATGATTAAATAATATAAAGAGATATACAGTGCATCCGGAAAGTATTCACAACGCTTCACTTTAACAACATTATGTTATGTTACAGCCTTATTCCAAAATGGATTAAATTCATTATTTTCCTCAAAATTCTACAAACAATACCCCATAATGACAACGTGAAAGAAATTTTTTTGAAATCTTTGCAAATTTATTAAAAATGAAAAATAAAAAAAGAAATGTACATGTACATAAGTATTCACAGCCTTTGCCATGACACTCAAAATTGAGCTCAGGTTCATCCTGTTTCCACTGATCATCCTTGAGATGTTTCTACAACTTGATTGGAGTCCACCTGTGGTAAATTCAGTTGATTGGACATGATTTGGAAAGGCACACACCTGTCTATATAAGGTCCCACAGTTAACGGTGCATGTCAGCGCACAAACCAAGCCATGAAGTCCAAGGAATTATCTGTAGACCTCCAAGACAGGATTGTAACGAGGCACAGATCTGGGGAAGGGTACAGAAAAATTTCTGCAGCATTGAAGGTCCCAATGAGCACAGTGGCCTCCATCATCCATAAATGGAAGAAGTTTGGAACCACCAGGACTCTTCCTAGAGCTGACCGCCCGGCCAAACGGTGCAATTGAGGGGAGAAGAAGAAGTCAGGGAGGTGACCAGGAACCTGATGGTTACTCTGACTGAGCTCCAGCGTTTCTCTGTGGAGAGAGAACCTTCCAGAAGAACAACCATCTCTGCAGCAATCCACAAATCAGGCTTGTATGGTAGAGTGGCCAGACGGAAGCCACTCCTCCGTAAAAGGCACACAACAGCCTGCCTGGAGTTTGCCAAAAGGCACCTGAAGGACTCTCAGACCATGAGAAACAAAATTCTTTGGTCTGATGAAACAAAGATTGAACTTTTTGGCCTGAATGGCAAGCGTCATGTCTGGAGGAAACCAGTCACTGCTTTTCACCTGGCCAATACCACCCCTACAGTGAAGCATGGTGGTGGCAGCATCATGCTGTGGGGATGTTGTTCAGTGGCAGGAACTGGGAGACTAGTCAGGATCGATATCGAATGCAGCAATGTACAGAGACATCCTTGATGAAAACCTGTTCCAGAGTGCTCTGGACCTCAGACTGGGGTGAAGGTTCATCTTCCAACAGGACAACGACCCTAAGCACACAGCCAAGATAACAAAGGAGTGTCTATGGGACAACTCTGTGAATGTCCTTGAGTGGCCCAGCCAGAGCCCAGACTTGAACCCGATTTAACATCTCTGGAGAGATCTGAAAATGGCTGTGCACCGACGCTCCCATCCAACCTCATGGAGCTTGAGAGGTCCTGCAAAGAAGAATGGGAGAAACTGCCCAAAAATAGGTGTGCCAAGCTTGTAGCATCATACACAAAAAGACTTGAGGGTGTAATTGGTACCAAAGGTGCTTCAACACCTATTCAAGTATTGAGCAAAGGCTGTGAATACTTCTGTACATGTTATTGTTTTTTTCTTCCATTTTTTATATTTAATAATTTGCAAAGATTTTAAACAAACTTCTTTCACATTGTCATTATGGGGTATTGTTTGTAGAATTTTGAGGAAAACAATGAATTTAATCCATTTTGGAATAAGGCTGTAACATAACAAAATGAGAAAAAAGTGAAGTGCTGTGAATACTTTCCAGATCCACGGTATTTAAATCATTATAAATAAAATATACAGTATATATTATATCAAATAATAATTCAAATGCATTACATTATTGTGGCAGACAGGTAAAGCATTGAAATATTGGCTTTAGATTACAATATATTGTTTATTTCCGTACTAGTGAACATAATCCTATCATTGACCTACAGTTCACAGTAATCTATTTAGCAATAGATTGTCTAAGGATGGGTCAATATTACACATGCATCAGATGGATGCTTTGAGCATCACACTTTAGATGAGTCGCATCATAAACATACAGTTTTTAGGTCGCTGTGTCAAGATAAATGTACTTTGAAACTTAGAAAAACATGTCTTGAGATCGCTCCATCTAGCTGTGTTTGAACACAAGTCCTTATCTTGTGCTGTCTGCTGTGGGTATGTGTGGTTTGTTCTCTGTATAAGATGCGCGTTGCCTATACAGCTGGAGTTTCGCTTATTGCCCCCGTAGAAAACAGGTGGTACTTCAACCTTGAATTGCTCCCATGTTAAAAGTATTCCTTAACGGTCTGGGGACAGGATTAATTATGTACATTTTTTTAATGTCTTATTTTTTTAATAAAATTATTTGTACTGAATTAATATGTTAAATCGACAGCCCTAATTTTAGATTACATTTTTCAGTAAACTGGTTAACTTTTGGGGTGTTTATTGTATATTTTTAGAAAAACCTAATCATTCTTTTTTAAATGAATGAAAGGGAAAGTTCACTCAAAAATGAAAATTCTCTCAACATTTACTCACCCTTATGCCATCCCAGATGTATATGAGTTTCTTTCTTTTAGAAGAATATTTCAGCTCTGTTGGTCCTCACAGTGCAAGTGAATGGTGACCAGAAATCAGAAGGTCCAAAAAGTACATAAATGCATCATAAAAGTAATCCGTCCAACTCTTTGTTGTTACATCCATGTCTTCAGATGCGATGCGATACGTTTGGGTGAGAAGCAGATAAATACTTAAGTCCAATTTTGACTATAAATCTCCACTCATACTTTCACATTCTTCTTCTTGTGTTTTTGGCGATTCACATTCTTCATGCATATCACCACCTACTGTGCAGGGAGGACAATTTATATAAAAAAATTACCCACCCACACCTATCATATAGCTTCTGAAGATATGGACTTAAACACTGGCATCGGATGGATTACTTTTATGCTGCATTTATGTGCTTTTTGGAGCTTCAAAATGTTAGTACCCATTCACTTGCATTGTATAGACCTACAGAGATATTCTTTTATTTTTGGGGGAACTATCCCTTTAAGTACCAATAAACACCCCTTTCATTAAACATTAGTAACGTAAAATCAAAAGAAAACTATTTGTCAGTTGCTGAGCAAAACAAAGGTGCACATAAGGTCATAAATAATTAATACTATGTTACCCAAGATAGAAAAAAATGATAACATGCTTGTATTTTTAATTTAGAATCATAATCAATAAATTACACACTATTTTATTGACTTGGCTAATTTGTAATAATTAATTTGATCATGTAATCCATTAAAAAGTAACAATAATCTTATTCCGCACACTATAAAATGTAACACAATCCAATTACAAGTGCTTGATTTTCGTAATCTAATTACTTAATACAGATTACATGTAATCCATTACTATCCAGCACCGCCATCTGAAGACACATAGTGGGAGTGTTTGGGGAAACCTGTTTGAAAACAGCATTTCTGCAATTCCGTTTGGTGCTGCTATAAATTACACTTCACCTTTAAACTTCTGAATAATCAATTTATCATATAATGTTGTTATCCTACTAAACAAATAAATTAAAAAATAAAACATATATATATATATATATATATATATATATATATATATATATATATATAAAATAATGCCCATTTATATTTAAAAATACTTAAGAATACAAATTGTCACTTATGACATTTTGGTGGTTTGGAAATCAGTCTGAAAACATCCCCTTAGTTAACTAGATTAAGCGTGACCTTTTGGCTGTTAAAAATAGTATCCTGGATGTACTAGTTGTTGAAAACAAGAAAACAGGATGTTATGATTTCTACTGTACCAGAGTCAGTATACTGCATCACTTCTCTTCCCTTATCATGCCGTTTTATTCCCTGCCCTCTCTTGAATAATTGCTTTATTACATGAGTGAGAGAAGCCCTTTAAATCTGGCCCCTCTGTTTACAAAAGAGTTGTTCGAAGATATGCAAATTTGCTTTTGCATAATGAATATTTGCATAGAGACTCCCCAATGCGAGAGGAAACGAGCGGCTGATGTGTCTCTTTGCGTTCATATAAACTGCAATTATTTATGTGAACAGAACTAGTTTGCGCAACCAAAAGCAATGGTTTGAAGTAAACTAACTTCTCTCAACAATGTCCCAAACTGTGCTCAGATTTGCCAAGATACCAAAGTCTACAATCAAATGTACAGGTTTCAGTATGAACGAAGATCAATTTATCTGAGCTATCATATGCCATCCACAATTAACTGTATTCCTCTATACTCAACAACTGACATATCTGTGTTTATTGTAGATTAGGAGAATCATCTGGGAAAGAATTGATACAGACATGTAACATAACTTAGCTATGCATTTTGAGCAACACAATTTTGTTCTGGGTTGTTGCTACAGATATGTGATATGTGACTTGTTATTTAGGCTGCAATTGTTATTATTTTAGATCTGAACACTTTGACTGAACCATCGCCTTTAATTGAATTTTACATAATCTTATTGAAAAAAACTCAAATTGAGAAAGAAAGTGAAAGGGAAAGAGAGTTACTGACAGAAAGTGAGATATGCACCATGTTTAAATGGAAATGCATACAGAACTATCATATTTATACTGGATCTGTAAAAATTGTTGTTCTATTCCTATCTATTAAATATTATGCTAAAAGACAGAAAACCCAGTGAAAGACACTGTAAAATCCTATTTTAATCTTTGTCTCTTTAAAAATACCTTAAAAGGAATATTCAGAGTTCAATACAAGTTAAGCTCAATCGACAGCATTCGTGGAATATTGTTGATTACCACAAAAATTCATTTTGATTAGCCTCATTTCTTTAGATTTGACAGTGAGGCACTTGAGAAAAACGTGTGTTAACATGATAATATCACTGACTAACCTTTTCTGTGTAAACTTATAACCAAATTTACAAGTTTATTGCCATGACGATGTAATGTCGACAAACCATAAATCCTAAAGTGACTGTAACAATTACACTTTAAACAACTTTACAGCTCAAATAATTCAAATAATACATTGTTTTAACAGAAGAATTAATGTAAGTGCTTTTATACAATTATAAGCTTCAAAGTTCTGCCTTTAAACCCTCCAAAAAATTGCCCCATTCACTTCCATTGTAAGTTGTTACCACCATTTTTGCTTTTTTTAAAGAAAAGTAGAGATGAGTCAAAATAATGTGTTTGAGATAATCAACATTATGCCATAAATGCTGTCGATTGAGCTTAACTTGTACTGAACCCGGAATATTCCTTTAAGATCATAATACAAGAAACATTTACTTGAAAAGCAAAATTGCAAGATATTCAGACTTGTTTTCAGAGATGTATCTTGCATATTACACTTTCAGAAAATAAATAAAAACGTCCTATGTAAGAGTTTTATTTTTGTTTGATTCAATTCTTTTTTACAGCATAATTCTTTTGTTGAGACTTTGTTCTACTAGTAATTATTGTGTTTATAGACTAAACTTACTCATTTCCATTTTAGAATAACAGTGAATAAAAAAATAAAATACTTACAATATACAAACAAACAAATAAACATAATAAATAGGCCTAAATAAATAAACAAAGGGATAGATCAATAAATCCATTTAAATGATAAATAAATGAAGAGAGAAATAAATAAATTGTCTTTATATATAAAATAAATAAATAAATAAATAAAATGTGTATCTATTAATTGTTAATAATATATAATGTTTATTAAAATGGAATCTGAACTGGCAAAGAAGCATAATTCTTCAGATCAAACAGTTTTTTAATAATGTGAGAAGCATTTCAGTCAAGAATGTCCAACATATGTCTATATATTTAGAATAATACTTTACAGCCAATAATGATTTATAAAACTGATCATTTCATTTAGTCCGGCTTTTAGACAAGGTGCAATACAAGTCTCACTGTTGCGTATTAATATTTAAAAGGCGTCATTACAGTAATGTGCTGAAAACTTCTAAAACTGCCTGTTTTAACACTAAAGAAAATCCAATCATCAGCCCTACCCCCAGTCTCTCTCTCTCTTTCTCTCTCTCTCTCTCTCTCTCTCTCTCTCTGTCTTTGTTTACTCCAATGTTCCATCAGCGAGAGATCACACCCTCGTGAGTGGTATCATGTGTTACTGAGTGAAGCAGTCGTGACGTAACAGAACAGAGTCACAGTTTTTGGCTCTTAAGAGTTAAGCCAAGTCAACAACTGCAATTTAAAGGGATAGTTCACTCAAAAATCCTCACTCTCAAGTTCTCAAGTCCAAACCCATATGACTTCTTCTATGGAACAGTAAAGGAGATCACTTTAAGCAGTCTGAAATCTGCTGATGCAAATGATCATTTTGCACTAGCAATGCACAACCTGCCATGATTCATGTGTTCTTTTGCTCTGCTGTAACACCTTTTGTAACTAACTAGCAGTTTTCTCTGTGGAGTTCCCTTGTACAATTACACAGAATGTAGAATAGGATTATGCCTTCCAATGGAAACTTTAATTGCTCAGAGGTTTCTCTTTCAGAGCTCAGGAGACTTCAAGATCTCAGTTACGTTCATTTAAGTGTAATCTTTATATATGATACAGCATTTCTTAATACAAATCCTTAGAAGAAATTAAAATAAATACAAATCTGTCCATTTTGACCATTAAGTGAATAGCACAGCACTTATATTTCGGTCTTGTAAGAATTTGATGAGAAATTTGAGACAATCTTTTCGGAAATTCCAGAGGAGACACATGTGAGCCTATTGGGGTATTAAAGGACTGGATCACCCAGCAATGAAAATTCTCTCATCATTTACTCACCCTTGAGCCATCCCATGACTTTCTTTCTTCTGCAAAACACAAATTAAGTTGTTTAGAAGAATATCTCAGCTCTGTAGGTCCATACAATGCAAGTCAATGGTGATCAAACCTTTGTAGCTCTAAAAATGGCATAAAGACACCAAAACACTTCAGTGGTTTAATCCATGTCTTCTGAAGCGGTGATAGGCGTGGGTGAGAAACT
Organism: Moxostoma hubbsi; assembly: GCA_032164185.1. Taxonomy (NCBI): domain Eukaryota; kingdom Metazoa; phylum Chordata; class Actinopteri; order Cypriniformes; family Catostomidae; genus Moxostoma; species Moxostoma hubbsi. Next base: position 21,384,594 of record JAVLUX010000043.1, read on the forward strand.
GATACATTTTTAAGTCCTTTTTTACCATAAATCTCTACCTTTGACCAGACCCAACCAGTAGATGGTGATATACATAAAGAAAGTGAGAGTGGAGATTTATAGTAAAAAGGAACTTAAATATTGAGCTGTTTCTTCACCCACACCTATCATATCACTATTTAAGAAATGGATCTAAACACTGGAGTCTTATGTCTTATTGCCTTTATGTGATTTTTGGAGCTTCAAGGTTCTGCCCACCATTCACAGTTCTGACCTACAGAGCTGAAATATTATTCTTAAAATCTTCATTTGTGTTCTGCAGAAGAAAGAAATTCATACACGTCTGGAATGGCATGAGGGTGAGTAAATGATGAGAGAATTGTCATTTTTGGTTGAACTATTCCTTTAAAAAGTAATGTCAATCAGGATTTATTGTTTGATATATGCTGTGAATAATCATAAAGACATGAAAAGTGTTTTTACAGAGGACTTTAAGTTACTAGGTACATTGGGACAGCACTCGGAGTAGCACAATATTTTTGACATCAATGTGACCAGCAAAGTGACAATGCAAGTGAGTCATGAATAGAACCATAAAGCAGACTGCAGCAAAATGACTTTATCCCTCATTTTAATCTTAATATAATAGTCGATTTTTGCTCTGTTGTGACACAAATCACAAATAAGAGCATTTTGTGTTTTTTGATTAAGTATGGATAAGTTATTATAATTTAATTGATTAAATACATATTAGTAATTTAATTTGAATTTTCCTAGCATTTATAACATGCACTTAAGTTGCATGAAAGTCACCCTATTTATTCATGTTGTTATAACTGAACATCAATGATTCATAATGCATTTTAAATAACTTATTAGTCATTAATGAACACCTTATAATCCCATAACAAAGGGAACATTAATGTAGTGTTACCATTATTTTCATATATTTAATCATACTACAGTTTAAGACACTGACATGCAACAAATTACTAAATGACTTGCTTGCATCTCATAATATGCATTCATTATGCACATATGAATATTGTGGCTGACACCATGGGACAGGATGCAGAAAGGTGTTTAAGAGAGGAAGTGCATTAAACTATGTGTCTATTAAACAATGAAAGCAGCAGATGTTAGAGTTTGGAATGGTGTGTGCTGATGTTTGTAATACGCATGTAGAGTGGGGTCTAAAAATCTGAGACCACATAAAAAAATCTTTTTTTTTTTTGTATTATTATTTTTTAAACTTGGGAATAAATAATTAAAAAAAAAAGAAATATTGGTAAAATTCTGTGCTTTTTCTAGGTCATTAATCAAATGTAAGTTTGTGACATTGACGATGTTAACTCTAGTGCATGCTGTCATTAAAGGGGGACGTTCCAAATAATAAGAAATGATCAAAAAATGATATTCAGTAAAAGAAAATACAAAAAAGATGCATTTTCATTAGTGTTCTCAAACTGTTTGATCTCACTGTACTTGTGCTGTATGTTTGTGTGTGTTGGTCTTTGGTAATTCCTGTAACAGCTTCATACTCATCCGCATACATACACATACCCAAAAACACTTGTCTGGTCAATTGCTTGCATACTAGATAGGGGTGTAAAAATGCATCGATGCATTGCGGTGCATCAATCTATTAAAGAAATTTTGATACATCGATTGCGAAATTTAAGAATTGATTATCATTATACAGTGGCATGCAAAAGTTTGGGCACCCCTGGTTAAAATGTCTGTTTCTGTGAATAGTTGAGTAGAAGATTAACTGATCTCCAAAAGGCATAAAGTTAAAGATGAAACATTCTTTTCAAAATTGTATGCAATATTTGTGTATTATTTTTATTTTGTACAATATTAGAGTGAAAAAAGGAAAGGAGCACCATACAATAGTTTGGGCACCCCAAGAGATTTGAGCTCTCAGATAACTTTTGCCAAATTTCAGACCTTAATTAGATTGTTAGGGCTGTGGCTTGTTCACAATCATTATTTGAAAAGGCCAGGTGATGCAAATTTCAAAGCTTTACATATACTCTGACTCCTCAAATCTTGTCCTAATAATCAGCAGCCATGGGCTCCTCTGAGCAGCTGCCTAGCACTCTGAAAATTAAAATAATTGATGCCCACAAAGCAGGGGAAGTCTATAAGAAGATAGCAAAGTGTTTTCAGGTAGCCGTTTCCTCAGTTCGTAATGTAATTAAGAAGTGGCACTTAACAGGAATGGTGGAGGTCAAGTTGAGGTCTGGAAGACCAAGAAAACTTTCAGAGAGAACTCCTTGTAGGATTACTAGAAAGGCAAATCAAAACCCCTGTTTGACTGCAACAGACCTTAAGGAAGATTTAGCAGACTCTGGAGTAGTGGTGCACTGTTCTACTTCTACTGCACAAATATGATTTTTATGGAAAAGTCATGAGAAGAAAATCTGTCCTGCATCCTCACCACAAATTTCAGTGTCAGAAGTTTGCAAATGAACATCTAAACAAGGCTGATGCATTTTAGAATCAAGTCCTGTGGACTGATGAAGTTAAAATATAACTTTTTGGCCACAATGAGCAAAGGTATGTTTAGAGAAAAAAGGGTGCAGAATTTCGTGAAAAGTACACCTCTCCAACTGTTAAGCGCAGGGGTGGATCGATCATGCTTTGGGCTTGAGTTGAGGCCAGTGGCACAGGGGAACATTTCTCTGGTAGAGGAAAGAATGGATTAAATTAAATACCTGCAAATTCTGGAAGCAAACATCACACCATCTGTAAAAAAGCTGAAGATGAAAAGAGGATTGCTTCTACAACAGTGTAATGATCCTAAACACACCTCAAAATCTACAATGGACTACCTCAAGAGGTGCAAGCTGAAGGTTTTGCCATGGCCCTCACAGTCCCCTGACCTAAACCTCATCGAAAATCTGTGGATAGACCTGAAAAGAGCAGTGCATGTAAGACGGCCCAAGAATGTCACATAACGAGAAGACTTTTGTAAGGAAGAATGGACGAAAATCCCCCAAACAAGAATTGAAAGACATTTAGCTGGCTACAAAAAGCTTTAACAAGCTGGGATGCTTGCCAAGGGGTGTTACTAAGTACTGACCATGCAGGGTGCCCAAACTTTTGCTTCGGGCCCTTTTCCTTTTTTGTTATTTTGAAACTGTAAAAGATGGATATAAAAAAGTTAAATTGCTTAAAATATTAAAGAAATATGTCATCTTTAACTTTATGGCTTTTGGAAGTAAGCTCGCTTAGCTTTTCACAGCAACAGAAATTGGACGATGGATAGGCAGACAGCAGACAGACAGACAGATGAATACTGCCGAGTTCGGCTGTCTGTGTCAATATTCAAAACTGTTTGCATCCATTTGACCAACTTCAAGTTCATTGTTGATGCTTGGCATAAATAAATGTGACTGGTGGGCAGACATTGGCTGTGAACTGGTGCTAGGGAGCAACTGACTGACACATGGCAGCAGCGGAAAAATAATACATTTGTATCTTTTGCAGTATCAAACATCAAGCTAATGCATTAGTTACAGTCACAGCAGTGTGAAAGCCTGTGTATTTAAATGTATATTGTGTGAAATTCATTATTCCCTCTCTTTCTTGATCTGTTTCAGTTATCAAAGAGAAGTACAGCGACTGGACAGAGTTTCTTATCAAAGAGCTCACAGGTTCACGGACAGCACCAGCAAACCTGCTTGAAGGGGTGAGTATGAGTTCTGTATGTATTTTGTTTACACTGTTGCTGCCTTCAGACCATCTCAAAATTATGAAACAATATATTTTCTGTATATATTTACCATATATAGCAATAACTTTAAAGTTTTAATATACTGTAATTAGCTATCTGAAGTATTTGGCTAACATTAGCTTGGTTGGACAATTGATTAGCTTGCTAGCCGTAGAATGCATGATAATGCTAATGCTAACTGTTATCATGCTAAATGATAAAAGAAAGAGAAATGCTTAGTTTGACCATTTGTTGCATTGCTTGTATCATGTGACATGTCATATATTGCTTACATGCAACATTAACTGACACATTTCACATCGTAATTACAAATTCAGAACTCATAAGGTCACTTACTCACTTCTCAGGAGGACTTGAAGACAGCAATAGAATTAAGCTTTCAATGCTAATGATAAACCTGAATTAAGAGTATTACATTTCTCTGTATCTCTCTTCCTTTTTTCTTCTCAGCCATTACGAGGGAAAAACACAGTGGATCTGATCGTGGTAGGATGTGTTTTGGAGGTGCGTGATGCCTTTGAACCCAGCATGTACTGGGCTGCTCGGGTCCAGCGTAACGTTGGTGGACGCTTGTGTCTCAGCTATGTTGGATTAAATGATCCCGCCTACTACTTCTGGATGTTTTACCTTGACACCAGGCTCCGCCCTCTGGGTTGGGCAAAAGAAAATCATTTATCATTGGAACCGCCAACAGGTGAGAAAATTAGCCTGTGTTTGATCTCTATCGGTGAATCGGTGACTGTATGGTCAAAATAAGGTGTTTTTTGTTTTTTGCACACTGACTTTTGAACTGAACTTTTTTCCATGGAATTCAAAACGAATGACTAATGACTTTAAACCTGACTGTAAGACCTATTTTTCCATGAGGTTCCCCCTCCAGTATTCAAATAGACTACCGTAAAAAATTGTTTCCATTACACTGTTGCCAAGTTCTGTACAACCAATCTGACTCCCACACCCTAATTGTCATGAAACTGAATCCACATTTCCCTAAAGGAAACCCTGCAAACAAATTCAAAAACTTGGGCAGCCATGCTGTACATTCAAACCAGTGGATGCTTTTGTAATGTGATACATTAATTGCACTGGAATTGTGGATCACATGATAGATGACTAATTAGCCTGATTTTTGTTGCTTGAAGGGTTTTTGTTTGTTTAGAATTACATACATGTCCTTACATTACATTGATCAAAAACCATCCAGGCAAGGCTGAAGCTTAAGAGCAGACAAGGCAATTTGTACAAGCACGTGTGTGTGTGCGTGAGCACAAGCCAATAAGTTATTCTGTAATTCTCTAGAAATGCAGATTCTATATCTCTTTTTTTACAGCATAATGTAAGACAGACGTAATGTTTTATTAGCTTTTTTTAGTTGGGTCATTTATACTGTAAGCAGGTGTCAATAACAGAAGACTTAAACATTGAATATGCTACATATGGATGTAGAAAAAAATCATATTGAAGCATGGATAAACATGCATAAACTGTCAGTTGGCTTTATGGATGCATGGATGAGATGGATGAATAAATACATCAGAATGATCTCTTGGGAAATTGGTAACGGGAAGTCTTTTTTGTCTGCTAAAATTTGTATATTTTCTAATTTTACGAACTGCCACAAAGCTGGAACTACAGTTGAACGTATGCTCAAATTTGTGTGATGCAAAGCGCAAGCACAACACACACTCCAAAAATATTTTAGCCTATTTTTAAGATGTAGGCATTGCAGTTTTACAGTATATCAACTTCCCATAAAGCTGTATTGAGTAATCTTTAACAAAATTAAATTAATAAAACATTTTATTTGTTAAAGATTATCCTATTCTATTTGATTGAAATTTGTTATGAAATTGAAATGTGTAAATCTTAAAAAAAAATGGCAAAACTATTTATTTGGTGTGCATGGGTGAACTTTATTTAAACAATTTCTGGGGTAAGAACATCACACCACATGGTGGAACCAACAAGCTGATTCCCTGTTAGATCATGTTGGAAAAAATGGATGGATGTGTGGATGGATGGTTTTTTGTGGGAGGATGGAAGTGTAAATGGATGAATGTTTGAGGATGGGTGGGTGAATCGATGTTTGTGAATGAATGAAAGGATGGATGGATGGTAGGATGAATGTAGTGGATAGATAGAAGGATGAATGGATGAATGTTTGAGGATGGATGGATGGATATATATTTGTGTATGAATGGATTGATGAATCTATGTTTGTGAATGGAAAAATGGATGAATTGATGGATGGATGTTTGTGGATAGATAGATATATGGATGGATGGATGGATGGAAGGAAGGAGGTTTGTGGATGGATGGATGAATAAAAGATCAGTTGTGAATGGATGTTTCTCATGTTTCTTTCTTTCTCTTTCAGATCTGTGTGGTTTGAGGAGCAGGTCAGAATGGACTGAAGCTTTAGATGAAGCCACTGCAGAAGCCCTGAACAGTCCACTTCCACTGGAGGTCTTTAAGGTGTGTGTGTGTGTGTGTGTGTGGGTGGGTGTTTTGAGAAAGTTGGAGGAATGTTGGAGGCCTACTTTTAAGCAAAGTTCTAAATAACGCTCATAACTGATATCTGTGTGTATACATGTGTGTGCATTTCAGGATCATGCTGACTTGCGCACACACTCCTTCAGAGCAGGAATGAAGCTTGAAATGGTGTCACCTACAGAACCTTGCCACATCTGTCCTGTGTCTGTAACTAAAGTATGTCTCTAAAACTCTGTCTCCTTTACACACACACACACACACACACACACACACACACACACACTAGATTAGCACACTGGATGAAGTGTTATTATGCTAGAAGTTCTAATTACTTGCCACCTACCCTGACTTTCTGTCTGTATTCGTGTCTCACACTGTTTTTCTCTGATCTGTAGGTATATAATGAATACTACTTTCAAATCACAGTTGACGACCTCACTCCTGAAACCCTGCCCACTTCCGTGGTGTGCCATGCTGATTCGCCAGGCATCTTGCCAGTCCAATGGTGTTTAAAGAATGGAGTTGGACTGGAGAGGCCGCAGGGTGAGTTGACTGTGATGTATCTGTGGGTGTATTTTCATAGCCAAAACATTTGCAGTGTTACTGTACACAATCCAAATAGCTTTTAAAATAGTTAAATATTAAAAGCAAAAATAAATAAAAATATTATAATTATCAAAAGCCTTCATCAGCCAACTAACAAGGACATCTACGTGAACTTCTGCAGTTAATCCAGGATGGACTTCAGACATTAGTCATTAATCTTACAGTTCATAGAAAATCGATGTTTAAACACTGGTTCTTAACACTTACTTAGTTTAATCATTTTAAACCATATCATCATATCATCCACCATCTTATCTTATTTATATGTAATAATAATAATAAAACAAACATTTAAGAATGAGATAAAGATGTGAAGAAAATGTGAGTGGTTCTTGCCTGTTGAAAACTCGTCGACACAATTCTAAGGTATTGTGGGCGGTTTCTAAGGGCATTGGTAGATGGTTGCTAGGATGTTCTTTTAGGTTGCAAATTGGTTGCTTACTGGACCAAGCCAAAGCAGCTGTGATATTCTATGACATTCTGGTCTGTATATACAGCTTGGGTCCCTCCTTCAGTGTAAGACAATGTTATTATTTTCACCCCTTTTATTGTCTGCCTGTTTGCTTAGTAAAGTAATAACACACTAATATGCCCCTCTGTGAAAGTCTCTCTAAGAAATGCATTAAATATAAATACTGTCATAATGCACATGATGCATATAATGCACTCTTTCTCATTTGCTCTACATCTCTTATCATTCCTATCTCATTCTGTTTTCTCTCTTGCTCATCGTATGTCAGGTTTTGAGTCACAGGACTTTGACTGGGCAGACTACCTCAAACACACAGCCACTGAAGCTGCTCCAGATGTGTGTTTCCCAAACGTAAGATGATTTCTCATGAGCTGCCCCATCTTCAAATGACCATGTGTGTGTTTGTGTGGTTTGATGTTATCTAAAGGATGCACTGGGGTTTTTTTGTTTATTTGATAAAGTATGCCACTGGTGGGTTTTTCCATTTTAGATGGCACTCTCAGTTGACCACAAGGTGCAAATCTATTTATATATATATATATTTTTGGGGGATAAAGTTGATTATTTAAGAATAGTGTTAGTCTTGTAATAAATAAAAAAATCATAAAAAAATTCTTATTTAAATTTTATGTATTTAAGTTCGGCTTTAACACTTTATTGACCAATCGACCTCCAGGACAGCAACTATCCATATAAAGTCCTTCAAATCAAGATTAATGCATACACTATACACGCAAGCATATGTTATTGTGTGTGTGAGTTTGCATTTGTCATTTTGACTAAAGGCTTTTTTTTCCACTAATTATCATATTTAAATGGTGATTAGTTGTATTCATCCATTCGCCATTACTTTGGTAGATGCATTCAAACATTTGCTATTGTTAAAATAAAATCTGTGTCAGTATCTCCAACATAATCTTCTTGTTGTTTGTATTGACCGTACTGTCCATTGTTTTGTGTAATTAGACACATGGGGCTTTTCGGATGACCTATTTTTCAGTATGTGTGTGTGTGTGTGTGTGTGTGATCAGGCATATCAGAGCAGGGGATTCTGTAAGGATATGTGGCTAGAAGCTGTCAACCCAATCCAGCCTTCCGAACTCTGTGTCGCTTGTATCACTCAGGTCAAAGGTCGACTTCTCTGGCTAAGAATGGAAGGTAGGGATGAATAGAGCATGTTTTTCTTTTCGCCTTGCTTATTCCTTAGGACACTTTACAACCCATGACCTTGCGGTGAATACCATATCAGAGACAATTCCGGCTTTATTGACATCTTATTAAAAGCATGTTGACCTCTCTTGTTTTTCAACAGGTCTGACCAAGCTGTTAGCAGACTGTATAGTGGATGTGGAAAGTATGGATATCTTTCCTGTGGGCTGGTGTGAAGCTAACAGCTATCCGTTAATGCCCTTACTGCAGACAGTCTGTGAGTGGCACTTACTGATGGATTCATTTCTTCCAAATGTATTTGCTTATATATATAAATGTGCAGTGAAATTTACAATTCTTCAAAATGCAAAATGCGTTGAATTAATCAAGCCAACTTCTACATCTAATAACTCTCTAGTACCATATCTGACATTGCATGTAACCCTGGGTTAACATCTTTTTAAATCCTCGGTCAAGGCCACATTTAACCTTGGGTTATGAAGTCCCGATCCAGAGAAGCATTCGAATCACAGTCCCAAATATAGCATGAAACGATGCGGTGCTAGAATGTTATATTGAGTTGTTAACAACAGACTATTCAAAAACGACTTCAGTTTTTGACTTATTATATATTTATGTTATTCAATACCTTGTATGATTTGTTAAGATTCAGCTTAAAAGATATGCAGTTAAAAAAAAATATATATTTTTATTAATAATAAATTATATATATATATATATATATATATATATATATATATATATATATAGCAAAGCAGTGTTATAAATATAGTAAGTTTCAAAAGACTTAAGCAGCTTGCACAAGACTTGTGTCAGGGTGTTCTGGATGCTCGGGAACACTAAGGTAGCCTAAATATTTATGAATATTAAGAAATTATGCAATATTCAAGCTCTTTTCATAAACATTTACAACAACAACAAGAGTTGCGCCATTTCCACAGATTGTAGTATGCTGCTAATCAATCTTGTAAATATGCAAATATGAAACATAAACCCAGGGTATACAAATGTACAGTGGCAAATCTCGAAATATGATGACCCGCTATTAATTACTAACACAAGGTAACAAGTATGAATAGTGGGAAACATGGAACAAGATAACCCAAGATTATGTTTAATGACACAGAGGTAACAATTGCTAGTGTGAAAAGCCAATACATTTCTAGATTTGAAATCCTGTTGTTAACATACAACTAAGGTTGAAACCGAACATTCAACCCTTGTTACAAATTTGAACAACCCATGATTTTGAAAACTTGTGTCTATAGTATATATTTACTTTAGGCCTTTAATGGTTCATGCTGTTGAAACTATTTATTTGTAAAATATACATTTTTCAGTGTTTCTCAACTGGTGGGTCACGACTCAAAAGTGGGTCTGTTTGGATTGATTTGTGGACAGCAGGGAAAGAATAATGGCATGGCTCTACCTCCATTGAAAGATTTTCAGTGGCCGCCCAGGTCAAAATTTGGGCAGTCGCGGCAAATTCAGGGCAAAATGATAATCTGCCATTCAGCATTTTATACATGTTAAAAATGCTTTTTAAACAGGATTTTTACGTTGTGATTGAAGCCTGGTTGTCACATCAATGCTATGCTGCATTCTACTGTATCTCTGGAGTGCACACTGATGCCACCCATTTGAATTCTATTGAGAATTTTCAACTTTAAAGCACTATGGAGGAAGTCAAACCTCACAAAACAGCTAGACAGAGCAATATTATAAACAGCACTGGAGGATCTATGTGCAGGCTTTTTAATGAAAACTCAGACGAATAAAGATAAAAGAACTCAAAACATGTCAACAAACTTACATCCATGAAAGGTTAACAACTGACAAAGACAGAGAGAACATGAGGGGCAATATATGTTCAAGAACTAACAAGGCTAACAAGACACAGCTGGGATCAATTAAGGGGAACACAGATAACAGAGTCACATCAAAAAACAAAACCGATCTTCAAACAAAAAGTCTTTATCCTTCTAGCAACCTCTTGTGGCCACTAGGGAGAATGTTTCGAGTGTTACAGAGCCACTCATCTAAGGAGCGGCTCCTGATGTTCCATAACATATTAAACAAAACAAACAAATAAAATAGTTCATAGGAAGCAGAGACTCAGGGCAGAGCTGCAGGAGGCGGAGGCTCTGAAGGTTGAGCCACAGGAGGCAAGGGTTCAGTTGGAGGAGGAGCCATATTAGGTGGAGACTCAGCGGGTGGAGCCACAGGAGGTTGACATAAACAGCCTCGGGGAACCGGACAGCCTTGCGGACAGCCTCGGGGAACCGGACAGGCTCACGGACAGCCTCGGGGAACCGGACAGGCTCGTCGACAGACTCCGAGGTCGGGAGTGCTGGCAGCGACTGGGAAACGCTCTCCGTGGCTAGGAGCACTGGCAGTGACTTGGAAATGGCATCTGGGACGGACGAGGCTTCAGGCGCTGGTCTGTGACGGACAAGGCTTCAGGCGCTGGCTCTGGGACGGACGAGGCTTCAGGCGCTGGCTCTGGGACGGACAAGGCTTCAGGCGCTGGGACGGACGAGGATTCAGGCGCTTGCTCTGGGATGGACGAGGCTTCAGGCGCTGGCTCTGGGACGGACGAGGTTTCAGGCGCTGGCTCGTTAACTGTGGCAAGCATGGGTGATGGATCATTGACTGTGGCAGGCATAGGCAGTGGCTTATTGATCATGGCATGCATGGGCACTGGCAGTGATAGATTACTGCCATACACCATAGTGTAAGGGAAGAATGTGAGCCTCAAATCATAGTCAATGAATTCAACCAAGGAAAGTTCACATCAGGATTTCACAATCTCATTATGTCTGAACCGATAGCGGTCCTTGAGACAAATATCTCCCCATTTAAATCGTGGGTGAGACTTTAGAACTGCTCTGTATATTGCTCGATGCTATCACCTCATCTGAGAGACAACAATTGCCAAGCCGCTAGATCCATAGTCTGGTCAGTTGTTCTGTAACGTTTGCAGGAAAGAGGCGAGAGGAGGATCTTTGTGCAGGCTTTTTTTATTAAAACTGAGACAAATAAAAATAAAAGAACTCAAAACATGACAGCAGAACATACCGTTAAATCCATGAAAGGTTAAAAACTGACAAAGACAGAGAGCACACAAAGCAATATAACACAAGAACTAACAAGGTTAACAAGACACAGCTGGGATCAATCAAGGGGAACACAGATAACAGAGTCACAACAAAAACTATTTTCAAACTAAAAGTATTTATCCTTCAAGTGACCTCTAGTGGCCCTTAGGTAGAATGTCCCAAATGTTTCAGTAACCTTGAAAATTAAAACGAAAAGACATGAAGCTCATGCTTACATGAAAAATTATCCAAAGATAATGCTAAAATGAAAATGGACGCAATCTTGAAATACAAACTATTTAGTGATTTAGTGATAAAATTGAAGATTTAATGTATTTTTTTATAATTTAATTGTGTATTTAATGAATTATTTAAATATTTGATGATTTCATTTTGAGGAATTTGGCCCTCCATGTTTATGTTGTGTTTCAGGTCCACCTCAGAGAAAGATCGCTGTTGTACAGCCTGAGAAACAGTGAGTATACTGAACACTTCTGCTGTTAAGGCTTTTCCCCAAAACCCTATGCAGTGCTGCTAGAAAAGTCTGGGACTTTCACCTATACATGTGATGTCATGTGATGCAGTAACATCATGCTTTCAAATGGGCCTTGCTAATCTTATCTAAGAATATTTCCATAGAATATTGAAAGTTGTTGATCTTTGTTATAATGTTTCAAGATTCAGCTTTCTATTGTTCTTGGTATCTTTATTTTAGTCTTCTGAAGTACTTTTGATGCTCTCTTTTTTATAGTCGCTGTGGCAGTGGATTTTTTCCATTGGATTTTCAACAAACATCAGCAGTTTTTTTCTACTTAGGAAACAATGATTGTCATAATAATTATATCATACCATATAACGTCAGTGTCATTGTAGAATTAATATCAGTGCAAGTGAGAAAAATCAGTCTTTTGATTTGTGGATGTATATTTTTTACAAGTTTTGAATAGAGGTATGAACCGATTGATTGATTTGAATAAATGACTGATTGATTGGTTGGATTGGTTTTTAGGTTGGTCCCCTCCCAGCCAACTGATGCTCCTCTTAACCTGTGCTCCTCCATCGCCATGGAAACAGGTTTTGCATATTTAATACATATTCAAACAATTATTTTAATGGACGTCATGCAACAATTGTTTTCACCAATTGAATTTTGTCTGTGTGATATGGCAGGTTTGGTGAATGGAAAATACTGCTGTTCTCAACTCTACGTGAATCATCGCTGTTTCTCTGGTCCGTATCTCAACAAGGGCCGAATCGCTGAATTACCACTTGCTGTGGGGCCTGGCAAATGCGCTTTAGTCCTTAAAGAGGTACCAACGTCTTATATACAGTACTTGTGTTTATGTGTGTATATTGTACTGTATATGCAGCTATATACAGTATGTATTTCTGGATGTGTTTGAATGTAGGTGTCTGCTTGTGTTTGTTTGCATGCATATGTAGGCGAGACTGTTAGTCACAAAGTGGCTTGTATTGATAGAGATGTGGTTTTCTTGCAGATTCTTACAATGTTAATAAACTCAGCGTATAAACCTGGCCGTGTGCTCAGAGAGCTACAGATGGTGGAGGACCCACAATGGAACTGCCAGGAGGAAATCCTGAAAGCCAAGTATGAACACACACATAAACATGCTACTTCCATATATCAAGAGAGTGAAACATATGTAAATTCTAATTAAAGCATAACCAGAAACTTTTAGCATGGCTTCATTATTTGCATCATTTATCATTTTAAATGTCTTCTATGTTTAGATTTGACTGTTTAAGCCTTGCCCCAGAGCCAGACTGGATGAAAGTCCATTATAAAAATACAAATCATTGCATGTTTAAAACTATGATAATCTAAACAAAGAGTGAAATAAACATTTCAATATTTGTGTGAAAATAATTTTTTGAAATTTTTCAAAATGTTGACTGTCTCACATTTGCAGGGTCATTTCCACCACACTAATCATTTTACCCCAAAGTTTTGTTTTTTAAGTTAGTGTACTTGTTAACCAAGTCAATAAAAAGTCAGTGAATTGAATGCTTGAGATGAAATATGAGAGAAGTTATGTTTGAAAAAAACAAACAAAACAAAAAAACATTCAGGGTGAAAATCGCTGGTGAACAGAATATTTTGTTGGGCGTCATTTCCAATCAAGCTGTAATTTTGTCAAATAGTGCAACGTGTGGGATAATATAATTTAATTGTGTGTATTTATATAAAAATATTAGCTATGAAATTAGTCTTAGCAAGACAAACGAGTGGGCCATTTTATTTCAAAAACATAAAAAATGTAGGTCCCACTTTAAATTAGGTGTCTTTAACTACTATGCTCTTAAGCATTTGATACAATGTACTTATTATGTACATATGTGTTGTTGCATTATACTAATCACACACATTGGCTCTTGGGTGTACAGTCACTCATTTTGTCTTCTGCGCCTCCCCCACGGGGCATACCTCACACTTTGAGAACCAACCCTTACCCTAAAACCTAACTCGAATCCTATTCCTAATCCTAACCATAACTTTACCCCTACTCCTAAACCTACCCATACCTCAACCTCAGTAGCAGCAAATGTGAATCTTGTGTGAATTTTGCAGAACAACATGTAGTTACACAGGACAAACATTGTATTGTGTGTATTTTAATGTAAGTACATAGTAGTTAAATACATCTAATATAAGGTTTGACTAAATTTTATTTCCATCACCATCATTTCCACACACAAAATCAAAACTGACCCTATTTAATTTCTGAATGCACCTCGTCCCGTAGTCTTATTGTATTCACAAGAATAATAAATATTTTTGTTCGTAATCTTTTATTAGTGTCATAACCACCTCTGAAACGACTTTCCATTTCGGCTCAATATCCCATAGATTCCTGATTGATAAAATCAAGCTCCTCCTTAAATTAGTTTTTGTTTATTATTATTATTATTTATATGTTTTGAAGAGCTGTTCAATTGATCATGATAATGCATGCAATTAATTTAAAAAGTTTAACGTTCAAAATGTTTTCTTAATTGCGATTAACACATTTACGATATGACATTTCATTCAGTTTGAGTTCTGAACACTGGTTGGAATAGGGCAGAACCTTTGTGATGTGTCCATCACTGACGCACACTACAAACACACACACAACAGTGATTCTGTGTCATTGATCAAGTGATAAAGGACCTTATAACTGTTCAGATGGTACCTGCGAAAACCAGCACCGTGCTGCACTTCCAAATTATAGAACACCTTGGAAAAAGTATTATTTAATTGTGCAGTGCCTTAAAGCCAAACAAGTCATTTTCATGTGGAGTTCAAAACTGTGTGAATCATGTGAATACGACTCCACGATTGCTGTAGAAAAGTGGATAGCCATGATTCATATTGTAGAAGATGAGAGTTGAATTGATTCATTTACAATTGCTTGAATACCTAGTTTTTTCAATTAGTCACAAAACACAAAACAAATCATGAAACATACAAAACAAACTAAATATATAACATACGTGAATCCACTGCTAAATTACAACCGATAAAACAAATGTGTATGTACAGTATAATAGTCATGATAGTCATGTGCAAATGAGTTAATGTGTCAAATATTACATTTTCATACTGTTCTACGTGAATACTATGAGGTGGAGATCGGTACCTCGAGGAACAAATGTTTTGCTGTGTGCTTTCTAGATATAAAGGGAAGAGCTATCGGTCCTCCATGAGGATTGTTCGAGTAGCAGAAGAAGTGTCAGAGTTTTGTCATCGAGTCTGTGAGAGACTGCAGTGCTGTCCGAATCTTTTCGGCCCAATACTCGTTTCCGACAAGTGTCCTGAAAACTGCTCGAGCCAGACCAAGACCAAATACAGTGAGTCTGAATTACTCGTCTCTGGTGATGAAAATGATGTTTGTTCTAACTTGGAATTAAAATGAAATGGTTTACAAAAGCAAGGTATCTCCACAAACGCACAAACAGACACACATAGCTTTTGCTTACTGTCAATAAATCCTTTTTTGTGTACATTCATGCCTATTGCAGCATATTATAAGAAGAGGAAAGTTGGCCGGCCAAGTTTAGGGGAGAACACCCAGGACGGTGACGTGACCAAACCAGAACGCCGCAGAAAGAAACGCAAAGCCATCTTTGTCCAGAAGAAACGACGCTCTTCTGTTTTAGGATACCACACCACAGAATCACTTCAGGTCTGCCAAATCACACAAAACCACACACTCAAAAACATTCATGAACTCTAAGCCCAGAACATTCTTTGTTCAAGTACTTAAATGCCGAAGGGAAAGCTTTGCTAATGCATTGAAAGTGCGTTCTTGCATA
Organism: Moxostoma hubbsi; assembly: GCA_032164185.1. Lineage (NCBI taxonomy): Eukaryota > Metazoa > Chordata > Actinopteri > Cypriniformes > Catostomidae > Moxostoma > Moxostoma hubbsi. The sequence goes on from JAVLUX010000043.1 coordinate 21,400,471, forward strand.
ACTGTGGCAGTATCCACCTCAATACTCAAGGGGACGATAGTGTTACCTTCAAACTCTGTGCCAATAAACCAAATGTGTTATTATTCAGATAGCAAGCTGTTAACAGTTTATTGCAGTTTAACTGAAAGATAGGGCTGCAACTAACAATTATTTTGATAATCGACTAAACAAACTAATATTAGCATGATTAATCGGCTATTTAGGCGATTATTGCAACTGTTAATCGGTTGTGCCTTGAGTTAAGAGGGGGCATTAAATATTTGCCTACTATAGTAAAGAAATGAGGAAGAAAGCATCTTAAAAATACCTTTAAATTACCTTTACTGAATTATAGGTTAAAAAAAATACTTGTGGGGATTTTGTAAACAAAAACAAAAAATACAGTGCAAACAAATCATTTACTATTTTTTTTTTCTTCTTGTTTTCCAGTAAAATATATAAAACATCTTTAAAACAAGATAAATTTGCCTGGGAACCAACACTGCATAGTATATTTACACTTGTTTTCAGAAGATTTCGTGTATTTTGCCGTACTTCTCCAGCAGATATTATTCACTGGTTTTTCACTCGTTGGAATCACTATGACTAATCAACAACAAAATGTTTTTGAAAATTGTGAAAATATTCAACATTGTCGATACATGTAACACATTCAATAATGTCCACTAATCGTTTCAGCCCTACTGAAAGAGAAAACACACTATAGAAGCCAGTTTACGTGAATGCATGCAATAGCTCCCCTAGTGGCGATTTTGAAAATGCTAAGTGTGCTTGCATTGGTCATTGAATTGTGCTCTGACTTATTTCGGAATGCAAGAACGCATAAATCGAGCCCGTGTAACTAGACGTGTTTGTCTAACATGCACAGAGTATTTTTCGGGCCTAAGATCTATTCTAATTTGGCATGACGGTTCCAGCGATAGCAGATCGAAGGCTGTCATTTGAACATTTTAATATAGTGCGATTAATTCAAAAAGAGATAACCCATAATAATTGCAATAAATGCAATTAATCATGCCTCCTGACCGTATATAAATTCTGTAATAAGGAATTTCTGTGGTTTTGTGAGTCACAGTCAGCAGGGGGGCAGTCAGTCATTAACAAGGAAGGTATTAATAATGCTTTAGTTCATCACACCTGCAATATAATTTCAGCGCCAAACAATTTGTCTGGACCAACAAATATGGTGCAGTGTGAAAGCCAATCAGAACGTATTTGCCATTTAGTGTACGCATATAGAGCAAGGTTTTAGTCCAATAAGTTTTTTTGGGTGGATGCCGCTGACCAAAAGAAACCAATCGACTGACAAAATGTATTCTTGTTGTCCTCTCGTTTTCTCTCATTGCAAGAAAAGGTAATTTTTTAGAACTTCATGCCTAGTTAGGACACATTGTAACACTTGCCCTGTGTCTTTATAGGACAGCGATTTTTACTATGACGATGAGGAAGATTATTTTGGGGAGTCGGGAAGTGAGGAAAGTTCCAGCTCACCCCATGAGCAGGCCCCTGTACACTCATTCAAGGAGGCCCCGAGGAGAGGAAGACCTCCACGACGTGCTGCCCTTCAGCGCAGGACGACACATCCAGGGCCAGAGGCCACAGACAGGTCGTCTCCCCGGAGAACCACACGTTCAGTATCCTACAACCAGAACCAGACTGCCAAACACACACACACGAAGGTGAAACGCCCAACCATACAGGCACAGATATGGCCATTCACAGAAAATCCCTTCATATAACGCATAACTTGATTTTTTTATGTAGGCTTGTAGTCAAATCATATGAGCTTTAACTGTTTGTAGAGCATTTTGCTGTAAAAATTGGAGTTTCATTGTTTTTGTGTGAATGTGCAGGCAGAGAATGTTGAAGAGGAGAATGACCGGCTGGTTTTAGAGAGAAATCCTTTGGAATGGAGTGTGTCTGATGTAGTTGACTTCATCACATCCACAGATTGTGCCTCTCTCGCCAAGATATTCCAAGAGCAGGTACACTGACCACTCATATGCAATGTGACTTTTCAAAAATGTTTATGGCTTTTAGGGCAGCCCTCATATTAGTTTATAAAGATCTAATTGCCTCACTGAGCAATTCTATATATATATATATATATATATATATATGTATGTATTTAAAATGTTTACATTTATTTTTTTACATTTATCATTATTATTTTATTTTTGAATCATCTTTGTGTACAAACCAATGCTAATTTTTACACAGATTTTAAAGTCAAAACATTTGTCTTTTAATTAATTTTTTTTGACAAAAATGTGTCAAACTGTACAGTCAAATCTAAACTAATTGTTACTATATTAAAAATGTTTTAAAGAAACAATGAATAATTTAAACATGTACCTGAAAAAGGGCAAACCCCAGCAATAATAACAGCATTTAATGAGCATATAGTGAAGATTTAGCTACTTAGTTATGCTTTTAGAGACTACATTTTCTGTGTTTTAGTGATTGTTTGAGATGTTGTGCTGTGAATAGCGTATCGTTACGGCAGTGGTTTATTCACAATCGGACTATGTTTTAATTAAAATTGTTTAATTAGCATCATTATGTGTATTTTTAATTTCGTCTTCATTATCAAAATCAAAAAAACACTTAGTCAGCTATCAGAAATTGAATTGACGAGATAAACACTGGTACAAACTTCTGATGAACAATATAGTGAATCTGTATACATTTAAACCTTGAATGTCTTAAAAACGTCTAAAAATTACATTGTTCAGTAAAAACACCTCAGATATATGTTGTGGCATCATGTGTTCGATCAGGGTATGCTTGACTGAACTCATTTGACTTAACAAGGTTTCTTACCCCAAGCAAGCATCAGCTAGCAAAACTGGTAAAACAAAATCAAACATTTATGCTAACATGCATGCCTATTTCTCCTTTCCCAGGACATTGATGGGCAAGCTTTGTTGCTGTTGACCCTTCCTACAGTTCAGGAATGTATGGACCTGAAGCTCGGCCCGGCCATCAAACTTTGTCATCAGATCGAGCGAGTCAAAGTGGCCTTCTACTCCCAGTATGCTAACTAAGCTAACTGTGCTAACATGGCTAGCTTACACAGAGGCCTTTGTTTGGAGGACATGTAAAGTATCATTCCATTGCCACATAACCTCAGGTTGGCTATATACTGCATTTTGGAGAATTTGCAAACCAACACTGCTGTTCGATTATTTTCACGTTGTTTACCTTTAATACGGCATTTCGTCCTGGAACATATTTTCTGCTTGGTGGGCAAGACTGTCAAAGAAGACTTAAATCAAACAGTCTAGAGGAAACTGAGAGGTTGAATTTGTAACGTTTTCAAGAGAGTACGAATGAACGTACAGTATGAACATAAACAACGTTGAACTCCGTATGAAGCAAAACATTTAAAGGCAAACAAATTGAAAGTCATTTAAACTGTGAAAAATTTCTTTCAAGACCAAATTATATTTATAAGGGAAAAATATTTATGAAGTATGGACTTCAGAAGTTAGCTAATATATTTGTAATATTTATTTTGCTCTGGTAAACTGTTTTTTTATGTTCAAGAGTTATGAATTCAACTCAGGCATTATGAATTCACTGGCTTGAATTATGGAATTTGAATTATTATCAGGACTGAATTTGATGTTGGCATGTTCTGTCAGCGGCTGTATGTTGTATGTGTGGGCATGCATCTGTATGCACACATACAACTCATTGTATTAGATCATATTTTTAAACTTACATCAGATAAGTACTTGCCTGCTGTTTGCTTTTTAATCAACACTTAATGTGGTTCTCTGAAATACAAGGGCAAGTGGATTTTCAATTATCTGCCTTATGTCATGGCCTATCTATATTTTTTGTTAATTTAACTTTGTTCTATGCCAAATGTATATGTTATATACAGATATATATACACACACACATATATAGTTTTAATGACTTTCATTGTGTTTTTTTTTTTACTTTACCTTTGCTTCATGACACTTCTCTTGATCTTCACATGTAGATTGTATTAAAATTTTTATTAATGGCTAGTGAAATATTGTCTTCACTGATATCACAAATGCTAAATGAAATTTCCCCCTTTTTGTGGGGATTTCATCCCCTTTTTTCCCCAATTTGGAACGTTCCTAATGCACTCCAAGTCCTCGTGGTGGTGTAGTGACTCGCCTCAATCTGGATGGCGGAGGACAAATCTCAGTTGCCTCCGCGTCTGAGACCATCAATCTGTGTATCTTATCACGCAGCTTGATGAGCGTGTTACCGCGGAGACATAGCGTGTGTGGAGGCTTCACGCTATTCTCTGTGGCATCCATGCACAACTCACCACTTACCCCACCAAGAGCGAGAACCACATTATAGCAACCACGAGGAGGCTAACCCAACGTGACTCTACCCTCCTTAGTAACCGGGCCAATTGGTTGATTAGGAGACCTGGCTGGAGTCACTCAGCACACCCTGGATTCAAACTCGTGACTCCAGGAGTGGTAGTCTGCAAATTTACTTGCCGAGCTATCCAGGCCCAAAAATGTCCCATTTTTTAAATATTCCAATATTTTAACCCTACACTATTGCTCATACAAATGGTCAGGTTCTGGAAAAAGCCCATAACCCTTAATATTAAACTTTGGTGTATAACGTGTCTTGAAACTTTTGCGTACACATTAAGATCTTTGAGTAAAGTCAAGTTTACCACCCTCATAACAATTTGAAACACAAAATACCTTTTACATAGGGCTAGACTACATGTGATTGGCTGCACAATTTAGAACGAGCAATAACGCACATTATTTTAGTTAATCTGAAGTACTGTAATTAAGTCTTATTGTAGGGTATTGTAGTTTTCTTTAAAAACCTTTTTGTTGTCAACATTTTTAATACAATTAGCCATACACATTTGCGAGACTTCACCAGGACATCGGTAGACACCACAGAAGTCTTGAGATTATACTAAAAGCATTAAATAGTGAAAAGTAGTTATATAGTTTGGCCAATTTTTCCAGAGACTTTAAAAACAATTGTGAGCTTACTCACCCCCAATACAAACATGATTACCAGGAAACATTAAGCAATATTATTATTTGGGCTATTTACAGTACCTCCCACTCATCTAATCTCACTCGTGTCATTTCTGCTCATTTCTAACTGTATGTTTGGCCGTGAGAGCACAGAGCCGTCTCGCTGTCCAGTCAATCAATGCATTAATGTTCATGATGGCATTCTATTAAGGAAACTAGTCCCAGACAGGCTTCCAAGAATCGCACACCCTTTCATGATTTAATTAGGTGCAGGGTATGTCTAATAATACAATCTGCATAATATAATATAATAACTTATAATAATTACCTAGTAAAAATGCTAATTATTCATATCAGCAATTGAAACTAATATAATAAAGTATATAGTAATAATATATATGAATTATGTTATAAAATGTTAATTCTTTATATAACAAATGACATCATTACTCACATAAATTCTTGATATAAAAAAATTGATTTTCAACTAGTAAACTGCATCATTTATATTTAACTGCATTTTTACTGTTGAATTTCACAAATGTATTGTCATCAGTGAGAACACCTTTTACCTTTAATTACCCATCATATCACTTTGGAGCCCCTTTCCTCAGTTAAACAAATAGATGAACTCCTTCCAACACATAGGCTTGTAGGTGAATGATCCTTTTATTCAATAACAGGATGAAAATGTTGAAACCGATTGTGGATTAAAATATAATATAACTATTTGCAATCTCTGGCAACACTAATGATTTGTATTATTATTTGTATTATTATTATTATAGTTATTATTATGTTAAGATCTTTAAAGGGTTTCAATATTACATTACAGATAACTATATAAACAAATTCAACAATTATCAGAAAAAAAACGTACAGACAATGTGATATTAATTGAAGCAATGCTTTAAACCAGAGATTATTTAGCAGAGACGGGCCACTTCTATTAAAATTAATAGGAGAAATTGGAACGCTCATCCAAGAGGCCCTAGTGCCCAATGGTCAACGGATGTAGAAAGGAAGTCCCGCCTTGCAGTTAAAAGAGCCAATCACCGTTTAGATACATCACCTACAATCAACTCTAGAAGGCACATGTGCATTAGCTATACAAGGTGGGAAAATTGTGTTTTTGAGCGTAATACAAGGTAAATAATCAATTTATTAATCCAATATTGTCAATTTTATAGTTGATTTGAAATATTTTCTTTGATCGTAATCTTGAACAATTGTTTTTGAGATTTTGGTCTTTCTCCATTTAAGTAGCTGCACTGGCATGACTGGAAATAACCTCCCGAGAGCGTTTCAAAGATGGACTGACTTGCTAGAAAGACTTTGACTAAACTGAATGTAACTGTATCAGAAAGTTCACTATAGCAACCATTAAAAAAAAAAAAAAAAAAAAAAAAAAAAAGGCACATGACTACGTATATAAAAAGCATTAAAACAATAAATAATTAAATATATAATACAGAGCTTTTCAGTTTAATTATATCTGAAAACCATTGCAAGACATCCAAAATACTAAATGTAACCATTTGATATTAAAAATGAGCATATTAATAGTTTACACTGTTGATACCAGGAATTTGTATGGTAACAATGTCAAAAGGGCTTGCAATTGGATGAAAGATCATTGTGAAATTATAGTGAAAATTTAGTTACAAAAATGTGGGATTTTTCCATTTTTTTATATCAAGAATGGGTAATTTTACTAGTATTATTCAGCATATTCATTATTGGTCATTTAAATTATAACAAGTGAAAACTGAATTAGAGCTATCGATAGATTTGCTACCTACTGTATAATTCATATCCTGAACATGATTAAAAGTCAATTGTGCTTTCCATATCCAAAGGCATCACGTGACATGTCTGTACAAGGTGGAAAAAAGGGACATTTATGAATTAATGTAATTCTTTTAACTGCTCTTCAGTAATGTAACAATGATTCAGTAATGACAGTAATTGACCTGAAAGAGAAAACTAACCATGCCATTTTGTCTTGTAATGAATTGCATTCTGAAACATTTAGACCACTGATCTTTGAGACAAATCTGTTATCACCTTTTGTGTGCTATTCACATATTTTGTGAAGATTACATTGACTCCTCAATAACATGATTCATAAATAGATTCTTGTTTCACAGTCAATATTTCCTATCATACAAATCATCACACATTTGACTTTGTCCATTATGAATCGTCACAGCTCATTACCACAAATGATCTTTACGCAGTATGTGAAATATGTTGGGAAACCTCCGCCCAAGCTATATTCTACTTTAGACCAGCCGTCAGGAGAATTGTTACAAACGAGAACTACATAAACATTCATCACACTTGAATAAAGCAGTTTTCTGTAGTTTATGAAGCATGACTTTATGATCATTAAGTGTTATCTACTGAGTCCGACTATGAACCTATTTGTTCTGCTAATTCACACGGTTGCCAGGCAACGTCATTTCAAAGGTATGTTGCACAAGGCATTCCCGGCGATGTGTCCGACCATAATTGTGGTGTGTTTCTGATTGTAGGGGAGCCAAGATTAATTATAAAGAACAAGTGAGAAATGTAAAGTATATGAGCATTGCAAAGAAAGTATGAAACCTCTTTCATATCTCATTCTCATCTCCTAGACAGCAATGAGATAAAATAGAGAACAAACAGAGATTTTTCATTAAGTCATTTGCTTTTCCGAGTTTATTCCTGAGTGAAAGATCCCAGTAATCTCATGTTCCTTTAGAGTTTCATAAGAGATCCCAACAGTGTTTCAAACGGTGCTCAGATTTCAGAGATTTCAACAACCCAATAAAACGTCACCAAATTCTTCCAAAACTAAATGATCTGATCTATGCAATCCATATTAATTTTATAGCTTTATAATCTTACTGCATGACAAATCTTTCTAAGAGATTAGGTTTCTATGAGACAAATATTAGTTGAATTAAACATAATTTAGAGTACTCATTAAGTGATCTATGAAAGAGCTACCTCTGAGCAACAACATTTTCCAACTCAGACTCATGGGAATTCATAAAAATAGTACGAGATGGCGATTTTAGACGTTTCCCTCATGTACTTGTAGACCCCAATGTTTTGATTCTTTCTTGTTATGGACACTGTGTGTCGACACAAAGGTAAAACTAACTTGATAATAATGTAAAAAGCCCTTTTGTGTACGACAAAACCAAGTGAAACTCCCAGGTAAAGACGTTTCTAAGTATGTAGGGGCCCTAGGCGAAATCCTACTTGGAGCCACCCAACCCCAAACCATTACAATGCTTTTTTATTTTATTTTTTGGAATTTTGTGGGATTTACGCCAGATGTAATGGAACCCGTCTTCCAAACAGTTACACTTTCGATTCATCAGTCCACAGAACATTCTCCCAAAAGCTTTCATCAAGGTGTGGTTTTGTCTTGCCACTCTTCCATGGATGCTGTTTTTGGATATTGTCTTTCTAATAGTGGAGTCATGAACAGTGACCTTTATTAATGCGAGAGGCCTTTATTAATGCGAGTTCCTTAGATTGTCCTTGGCTTTTTGTGACTTTCTGGATGGGTTGTTGCTGTGCTCTTGGAGGAATTTTGGAAGGTCGGCCACTTCTGGGAAGGTTCACTACTGTGCCAAGTCTTCTCCATTTGGAGATAAAGGCTCTCACTGTAGTTATTTGGTGTCCCAGAGCCTTTCCCTTCCCACGCTGACCCTTCACACCAGAAATTATTATTCCCTAATAATTTCTGGAATTTATTTCGACCTTGGCATAGTGTGCTACAGGGTGAGGCCTTTTAGCCAACTTCGTGCTGCTGCAAAAGTTCTGTTTAGGTGTTGATGGTGATTGAACAGGACTGACAGTAATCAGGTCTGGGTGTGTCTAGTCCAGCTGAACCCCATTATGAATGCAGTTTCAAAGATTTGGGGATTTAGTAACTAAGGGGGTAAATACTTTTTCACACAGGCCCAATTAATATTGGACAAATTTTTTGCTTCAATAAATAACACTATCATTTCAAAACTGTATTATGTGTTTACTCAGATTGCCTTTATTTTGTGTTAGATAAAATGTTATGTTAATTTTTTTTTATATATATTTAGTATGAAATATACACCAAAACAGAAGAAATCAGTATGGGGCAAATACTTTTTCACAGCACTAAATTTCAAAATATCAAGGAAAATGTGATTGCTCATGTCATGATCCATTAAAATTGGAAAAAGAAAATTACAATAAATGTAAAAACAAATTCTAAATTAACAATAAATAACTACAAATTAACAAAAAATGACTAGAAATAATTATATACAATGCAAATAGCTCCTTCGGCATAACCAACCGTTACGTTGGCAGGCACAATCTTGATGGCGGAGGGGTGGCTATGCCAAGACCAATGATTGTAATTGATAAATATGTTTAGTGTGCGATGGACGAAAGAAGGAGATTGGCTGGTGAATTAGTCCTATGTTTTCAAAGATGTATACCTTGTCATCATGATTAACACAGGCTAATGATTGGGGTAAATTCGGTCATGTGACACTATATTTCAACATAGAGTTTATGTGCTAGAGTTAAATGGAAAAAATATGATGTTGACACTTGTGAAATTTTAGCAATAATTAGCGTTTCCATTAGCTATATCTGTAAATTTTTTATATGCTACAATTTTTGTCGCAAAAACCCTTGGATGGAAACAGTCAATGACTTCATGAATCATTCTATAACAGGAATTCACATGAGATCAGTAATAGAAGCTGTTTTAACTACTCGATGATGATTTAAATGAATACATATTTACAGTATGCAGTAGAAATGTGTTCATGTTGATTGATCTTAAAGTAGGTTGAGCTCCAGGTCACGCCAAATGCTGACGTGGACCAATGGCAGCAAGGTGTTTAGCAGCTGATATAAAGCGTTCCTGAAAGTTTGGCTGGCAACCGGTTATGAAACACCAAAACAAACAAAAAAATGCAAAAATATTTTGTTCTAATTGACATCTCAACCGTTCATTTTTCGATTTCGCATGAAGTATGCCGGGACCTTTACGATTTTCACGCGGTGGACTATAAAACTGGTGGAATAAAATCCCTTAGACTTCCAGCACATCGAAAGGGGGTCCCAAGCCATACATAGGGACCACAATATCATAGAGACACCCTAACAACTGCATAGCAACGTGCTAAGAGACACTCTGAACACCACACACATTTTCTTCCTAGAATGGCAAAATCTGTATTTGGATGTTATGTGGGCATTTATGAACCTTAAAGATGACAGGTAAAGAACAGCTTTGGGAAACATGTACACTAAAGTTCTTTTGCATTCTGGTGTGTTTACTGCCACATTTGATAAAACAGCCAGCTTTACTGCAAGCTACTGTCTCCTAAGATAAATGTTCCTATTAGGTGTAACTTCAGTATGTCCACTAATCGGGATGGTCTAATAGCAGTAATTTGTGGACAATGGCTGTTACGAGCTTAATTCAAGTGCATTTAATATGAACATACTGAATAAAGTATTGCTGACTCATCTTTAATGTCAGACTTGTGCATTGATGTGTGTGTGTGTGTATGCTTATAAGCATTTTTGACTGTGTATATAATATTACAGAGGCTGGCAGCATTTATGATTTTGTGTGTGTGTTAAAAAAAAAGAAAGAAAAAAAAAACCTGCTGCCTGCATAGGTTAACCACAAAGCTCATTCTCATACTAACACACACCTGAAACTGGGTCACAAAGGACCTGCGGGGGTAAAAGGGGCCAGTTTTGAGTGATAGGCACTGCCTCTCCTTTCAAATAAGGTGCCTTTTAGATTTGCACATTTTGCAAGCAATCTGAATTTAAGATACATTTCCAAGGATGACTCTTTTTCTCTCTGCACTTGTCTTGCCGCAGCTGAAAGGTGCAACAAAACACAATCACACACAGATCTACACACCTGCTTTGAAATGTTGCACACTTATCCAGTATCAGTTCTTCAATATGTTGCCTATTGTCCTTGACTGTTTTGAATATTTTGGTTTTCTTGTTGAATGGAGTTGCTGTCATCCTCAGCAAGTAAAGCAACTAATGATGATTTCATCAAAGTTCAGTCATTTCTAAAGAACATTAAACTCTAGATATAATCGTTTTTTAGTTTGTGTGTAGGTTTTATAGCAGGTTCTAGGTTGGCCTTCCATTGCATTTCTTGCAACATGATGACGTTTAAACGTGAGCCTCGGCTTTGTTCTGCAATAATAACCCTTCTCTGATGTGAACGTTCTGGAAAAACACTCATGTATTCAAATAAGCACAGGCTCTTTGTATGAAAAGCTTTCAGGCTGTACGGCAGTACAATGCAAAGGCAGCATTACAATTAGTCATATTGATATCTTTGACACATTCTGTGAAATGTCTCATCATGGAAATCTTAAGCAAAGCTTGACTTCGGAGCTCTGGCACTACCATGTAACTGCATTTTTTGCCTGTGTGTGCGCGCATGCATGAATATATGTTTTTTTATGTTTCATAAAAACCCATATCACCCTTGAATACCAATCATTATGTGCATTCTTTTAGCATGCACAAAACTTAAATCAAAAAGGGTTTGCATTCTGGAGAATAGTTTTTTTTATTAATATTGAATGAATGTGAATAGACTGTTATTGGGTGAACTACTCAATATTGACTATATCATTTTAACCCAATGTTCAGAATTTGCAGATTGCCATGCTAATGGTCTTCAAAATATTATTTTTTATTTATTATGAAATGTTAAAAAAGATGAGAGGGTGACAACGGGCTTCAAGGATGATTTCAAATTTCAATTGTTGTTTTATGTAAACATGAGCTAGCCGAACGGCTTTAACCGTTGCTCATCATCTTGCTGTTTTATCAGAGTCTTGCACATGAGTGTCAAATTTAAAATGCCGTGTCAATACAGTGGAACGGTGTCCGCCCACTTTTTCAGCCATCTTTGTTCCGGAAGTATTTGACCTATTCAGTCCATAGGCATTTCATATCATTAAAGAGTTCTACACCATGAACCAAGCCAATCAGCTCTGGGGTGAATCACAATATTACAAATGTTGATGTTAAGCAAAAAGTATTTGAGAATTGGACAAAAAGTTACAACAAAGTTAAGTTTTTAAAGGGAATGAACTACCATCATAGAAATCATTGAGTATTTAATCATATTAAAAATTATGAAAATATATAAATACTTAAAGACAATTGCCAAATATTTCAATATATACAAATATATAAGTATTTTGAGAGTGTAGGGTGGGCGGCACTGCAGAGCTCTTTTAGTGCTTGTGATTGGTGGAGTTTATCCCTCAGGATTATGGGATGTGTAGTTATTCACTAGTTATCCACTATAAAACATGACTTTGAAAAAATTCAGTTGAAATAATGAGGACTGGTGACTTCAGAAGCATATACCATCAATTAACAGCCTTGGAGCTCACAGTAGGTCTATTTTTAAAGGTTTATGAGATGTCATTAATAATCAGTTTCCCTATACACACATACATACATACATACATACATACATATGTATATAGATATAAAAGGACTTTTACTTCCAGACTGTTGCGCTCTGTTTAAAAGAACTTCAACTTTTAAAAACGTGCAACGAGACTCCTGCATTCTGTTCCATCCGTTGTGCTGCACCTAGCATTTTTTCATCACAAGAACAAAAAAAATATACAGTGCAGTCTTTCAGTCCTAAAACTTATCTTAATTTACATGTGAGGTCAAAACAATATATATATTTTTTTTGTTTCAGAACCCAACTTTTGTATTGAAAAACCTTTAGCACAATATACACTTGAAATTCATAGAGCATAAAGTCAAGCATGACATTTACAATAGCAGAGAGCCAGAGTTCAGAGGGCAACTGCAATGGGCTTATTTCAGATTGAGAGGAAGAGAAGGAAAGAACGATTGAGACTGAAAGAGAGAGAAAGCTGTGCACTGATAAATCAAGTTGATAAGAAAAGCAGTTATGACTCATTGCATTACTTGTGCTTTTTGTGTTAACTGTGCAAACAGTGCATGATATATACATATGAAGTCTATCATGAACCAAGATTTATAGAATACACCTCTTATTCTAGATGTGTTGAAGAATAACCTGCTTTATTATCTTTTGTGTCTGTAATCATCATGAATCTTCAAATAAGAAATGTAGGAAAATACCTTTTCCCATCTTTACTTTGTAATTTCACATAGTCAAACCTTTGAAGTTGTTTTTAATGATCTTAAATCAGAAGTTCTTAGGTCAATGAGATTATATATATATATATAAACTCAGCAAAAAAAGAAACATCCCTTTTCATGACAATGTATATTAAAGATAATTTTGTAAAAATCCAAATAACTTTTCAGATCTTTATTGTAAAGGGTTTAAACAATGTTTTCCATGCTTGTTCAATGAACCATAAACAATTAATGAACATGCAGCTGTGTAACATTCACTCAGACACTAACAGTTTACAGACGGTAGGCAATTTAGGTCTCAGTTATAAAAACTTAGGACATTAAAGGGACCTTTCTACTGACTCTGAAAAACCCAAAAAGAAAGATGCCCAGGGTCCCTGCTCATCTGCGTGAACATGCCTTAGGCATGCTGTATGGAGGCATGAGGACTGCAGATGTGGCCAGGGCAATAAATTGCAATGTCCGTACTGTGCGACACCTAAGACAGTGCTACAGGGAGACAGGAAGTACAGCTGATCATCCTTGCAGTGGAAGACCACATGTAACAATACCTGCACAGGATCGGTACATCCGAATATCACACCAGCGGGACAGGTACAGGATGGCAACAACAACTGCCTGAGTTACACCAGGAATGCACAGTCCCTCCATCAGTGCTCAGACTGTCTGCAATAGGTTGAGAGAGGCTGGACTGAGGGCTTGTAGGCCTGTTGTAAGGCAGGTCCTTACCAGACATCACCGGCAACAATGTCGCCTATGGGCACAAACCCACCTTCGCTGGCCCAGACAAGACTGGCAAAAAGTGCTCTTCACTGATGAGTCGTGGGGTGATGTTCAGACTCGCCATTATCGTCGAAGGAATGAGTGTTACACCAAGGCTTGTAATCTGGAGCGGGATCAATTTGGATGTGGGTCTGTTATGGTCTGGAAAAGTGTGTCACAGCATCATCGGACTGAGCTTGTTGTCATTGCAGGCAATCTCAACGCTGTGCCTTACAGGGAAGACATCCTCCTCCCTCATGTGGTACCCTTCCTGCAGACTCATCTTGACATGATCCTCCAGAATGACAATGCCACCATCCATACTGCTCATTCTGTGCATGATTTCCTGCAAGACAGGAATGTCAGTGTTCTACCATGGCCAACGAAGAGCCCGGATCTCAATCCCATTAAGCATGTCTGGGACCTGCAGGATCAGAGGGTGAGGGCTAGGTCTATTCCCTCCGAAATATCCGGGAACTTGTAAGTGCCTTGGTGGAAGAGTAGTTTAACATCTCACAGCAAGAACTGGCAAATCTGGTGCAGTCCATGAGGAGGAGATGCACTGCAGTACAGCTGGCCACACCAGATACTGACTGTTACTTTTGCCCTAATGCCTAATTTGCTACGGTCTGCTTTGTGTTTATAACCATTATTTTAATGTCTTGACTCACTTGTGTTTTCAGTTTCCTTGTCACGTTGAGGTCAAAAGAATGATTTTAGCTCATCCTAGTCACCTAAAGTCCTCTGCCAAGTCTTCTTGCTCTTTAGCAGCTTTTACAATGAAGCCTGATGTCACTAATTTTTAATGTTTTCAACTCCTTAATAAATGCTATACAGGTGTCCACTTACATGAAAGTATAATTTCACAGGTTACTAATGTTGTATAAGTGTTATTAAGCATTTATAACATGTGGGGAAAAATGGCACTCTTTTTTATGCATAAAACATATCAAAGATGTATAATGCATTAGCAAATGAACTATTAGTCATTAATGAACTTCTTTACAAATAAACCCTTAACAAAGGAAACATTCTTGTAAAACATTACCATCACTATTTTCTACACAAATTGAAGTATGGGAATTATGTAGTGACAAAAATATATATTTATAAATGAACAAAAACATAAAAAAGATGTCATGGTAGTATTTTATGTTTTACTGGAAGCTGTTTGTGTCATTGACCATGAAAAGCTGATTTACTTAACCACTAAACTTTTCCACAGTTTCTGTCAACAGGCAATTTAGTCACACACTGCTGGATATATCAGTGTATGGGGCATTCCGGCGATCTGTGTGTGTGTGTGTGTTTGTGTGTGTGTGTGTTGTACTATCATTTGCATTCACTGTGAATGACTCAGAACAATCTCAGCACACTCGCTGGCTAAACAGAGATGGTTTTGAGGAAATGGTTCCATGTTCTTTCATATTTACTTTAAAAATAAAATATTCAAAAACATTTTTCAATGGATCAATGCTAGCAGAAGATTAGAAAATATAAAGATTGCCATCTTATCATTTCTATTAAGTGTGCACAGGCCTGAACATGTTACATGTGTTTTCTCATTATCTTTTCAACATAAAGCTGAAAGATATTGTTTTCTCAGATAGTCATTTATTATATAGTAATCACGAAATGTATTCTTTTATGCCTGACAGTTGTAATCATGCTTTTAACAGTAAACTAATGGGATTCAATTACTTAACACATTGCAGACAATAACATGAGACAAGCTGACAAGTTCACAATTTTTTGTCTTTATGCAGATGGCTTCTGATATTTGCTACGTCATATTATTTATTTTTTTCAACAGCAAAGACACTTTCCCTGAAATGTAGCTGCATTTTCTTAAAACTATAAACAAAACCACACATGATAAGTGCAAACCACAAACTTATGCCATGTGACCAACTCAAACTAATTCACACTTTGACACAAACAAGCCAACATGCCCAGACAAAACTGAATACCCATCAGGCACGAGAGAGATTCATTTAAAATAATACACTCATAACTTACTGAAATGAATCAGGTTTTAAATTAGCATTATACTTTTCCTAACTTTGCGACTGTAAAGGCAAAAGAAGACTATCAAATATTTTCAGAATGTACATTATATTTGGTGTATTTCTAATTTTGACAAAAATGGAGCATCGTTTGATCAAATTTGTCATAGTGGTTTTGTTTCATCGAATTTCAGAAATGTTTTGTACTGTACAGTCAATTGAGTTCAATTACAGTAAAACATTAAGACTGCAAAATTCAAAAGCAGTACAGTGAAGTATTCTCAAAGTACAACTCTGTAAAATAAACATCACTTTTATTGCAGCTTTTAAAAATAAAAAATACAAATTATTATTATTATTATTATTATTTGTAGTACATTATCCATCATCTATCGTACCAGTGGATAATAGTTAACTTCTGATGTCACTGGACTTCCTTTTGCTGACAGCACGCAGCACGAGAGTTTGTTTCTCCTCTGCAGTACACAGATTATTGCATCGATCTCTAAGCATTGCTTATCAAGAACAACCAACAACAACAAACAATTTGCGGTAAGTCATGGCATCCGCTCACGTTATTTCTTACTGCATTGCATGTCACGTTTACAATAGCCTCCTCCTTCAGCAGTGAGGGATTCCCATGTTATAAATGTAAGGAATTAGTCAGGCTGACAGAGAAGATTAATGAATTAGAGACTCGCATCTGAAAGCTAGTGGAGGTCAGTGAGAAAGAGAAGTCGGTACATACTGTTTCGGATGCGAGTAGTACAGAGAGCAACATACACACTTTGGTTCCGGCTGTAGAGCCCCTGCATCAGGGCATTTGGTCTTGGTGACATACTCGCTCAGCAAAGAGACACCACTCTCCCATTCCGGTTTCCAATCGATTCTCCCCACTCAGTGATACACCCACTGAGAATCATGTTGAAAGAGCCCTTGTTATTGGCGATTTTATTGTAAGGAACGTGGAAATAGAGACTCCAGCCACTATTGTTAATTACATTTCAGGGGCCAGAGCGTCTGACATCAAATCAAATTTACATGTGCTGGCTAATGCTAAATGTAGATTTTCTAAAATTGTTATCCATGTCGGCACTAATGATGTCCGGCTTCGCCAGTCGGAGATCACAAAAGATATACTCTGGTCCCCTCCCTGCTCATCGTGGTGACGAAGTTTATAGTAGTTTAGTGTCACTGAATGGCTGGATGTTTGAGTGGTGTCTGCAGAATAAAATAGGATTTATAGACAATTGCAAGAGTTTTTGGGGTAGACCTGACCTGCTAAAGAGAGACGGACTCCATCCCTCCAGGGAAGGTGCCGCTCTCTTCTCTAGTAATTTGGCTAATAGTCTTAATAATGATAGTATTTGACTAACTGGGGCTCAGGTCAGGAAGCAGACACACTGGATAATCCGCACGTCTGCTAGCTGCCTTGAGACGTCACACAGGTCACATAAACTACAACACATAGAGACTGTATCACCTAGATATCTCAGAGACTGTGTCTGTTCCCCGAACTACCAAACACAATACCCTCACCAAAATCATTTAGACATTTTTTTATTAAGATCAAACTTGAACAAAAACAAAATAAAAATACACATCATAAAAAAATAAACATTAGATCTTTTTCTACCAAAGCACTAATTGTTAAGGAAATGATTACAGATCATAGATTGGATGTGCTCTGTTTGACTGAAACCTGGCTTAAACTGGATGAATATATTAGTTTAAATGAATCTACTCCCCCAGGTTATTGTTATAAACATGAGCCTCATCTGAAGGGTCGAGGAGGAGGTGTTGCTACAATTTACAGTGAAGTTTTTGGTGTTACTCAGAGGACAGGATATAAATGTAAGTCTTTTGAACAATAATGCTTAATGTGACACCGTCAGATATAAATAAAACATCTCTGTCGTCTTTTGTCCTTGCTACAATGTATAGATCACCCGGGTCTTATTCTGATTTCCTTGGTGAATTTGCAAATTTTTTATCAGATCTTGTAGTTACTGTAGATATAGCTTTAATTGTTGGTGACTTCAACATTCACATAATGAAAATGATACATTGGGATTAGCTTTTATTGATATTCTCAACTCTCTTGGAGTCAGACAAAATGTAACAGAACCAACTCATCACCATAATCATACGCTAGATTTAATTCTGTCATATGGAGTTGATGTTGATAATAAAGACATTCTGCAGCAGAGCGAAGACATCTCGGATCATTACCTCGTCTCTTGTATGCTGCAATCAGCTAATGTTACACAATCTACACCACGTTATTGTTCAGGTAGAACTATTCTTTCGACCACTAAAAATAGCTTCACTAATAATCTTCCAGATCTATTTCATACACTCAATAAACCACAAAGCCCAGAAGAACTTGATGAAATAACAAAAAATATAAATGCAGTCTTCTCTAGCACTCTTGATATTGTCGCCCCACTTCGATTAAAGAAAATTAAAGAAATAAGCCCTGCACCATGGTACAATGATCACACTCATGCTCCCAAGAGAGCAGCTCGGAAAATGGAGCGCATGTGGAAAAATACAAAATTAGAAGTATTTTGTGGTACATGGAAGGATAGTGTCTGTAGATACAGACAGGCACTAAAAGCTGCCAGGTCAGCATATTTTAGTAAACTCATAGAAAATAACCACAACAATCCTAGATGTTTATTCAGTACTGTGGCTAGAGTAATGACTTCATGAATTTCTTTACAGATAAAATTGAAATAATCAGAAATAAAATTATGCAATCATCTGTCATAGCACCTCAGAAAACAGTGTCTAATAATTTTCCACACCTGCAACCTCAATCCTTCTCTGTCATAGTTCATGAAGACCTAACAAAACTTTTCGAAACATCAAAAGCCACAACATGTTTGTTAGATCCTATACCAACTAAGCTCTTAAAAGAGGTATCTCCTGTAATTTCAGAACCTCTTCTTAATATTATTAACTCCTCGATATGCTTAGGACATTTCCCAAGAAACTTTTAAATGGTAGTTATCAAACCGCTTATTAAGAAGCCACAACTTGATCCTGGAGAACTGGCTAATTATAGACCGATTTCAAATCTCCTGTTTATGTCAAAAATACTAGAAAAGGTAGTATCCTACCAAATATGTTCATTTCTACAGAGAAATAGTATATATATGAAGAATTTCAGTCAGGAATTAGGCCTCATCACAGTACAGAGACTGCACTTATCAGAGTTACAAATGACTCGCTCTTATCATCTGATCACGGCTGCATTTCTCTTCTAGTGCTTTTAGATCTTAGTGCTGCATTCTACACGATAGATCACGACATTCTCTTGAATAAGCTAGAGTATTATGTTGGCATTTGTGGAGTTGCATTAGAATGGTTAAGGTCGTATTTAGCAGACTGCTACCAGTTTGTCTATGTAAATGTGGAATTGTCAAACCAAACAAAAGTATAATATGGAGTGCCACAGGGATCAGTTTTAGGGCCTCTGCTTTTCTCCATGTATATGCTTCCCCTGGGAGATATTATCAGGAATCGTGGAATAAGTTTCTACTGCTATGCCGACGATACACAACTTTATATTTCTTCAAAACCTGATGAGATTTCACAATTCTCCAAACTAGCAGAGTGTATCAATGAAAAAAGATTGGATGGCCAGAAATTTCCTTCTACTCAATTCTGACAAAACAGAGGTACTAATTATTGGACCAAAAAACTCTAAAAATAAGCCACTACAATATAATTTGACTCTCGATGGATGTACTGTTACATCATCTTTAACAGTGAAGAACTTAGGTGTTATATTTGATACCAATCTGTCCATTGAAAATCAATGTAGAACAGCATTATCCACCTGAGAAATATTGCTAAATTAAGGCACATGCTCCCTGTTACTGATTCTGAAAAACTAATTCATATGTTCATGACCTCAAGAGTAGATTATTGTAATGCATTACTGGGAGGATGTCCAGCAAGATCAATAAATAAACTTAAAATGGTTCAAAATGCAGCAGCCAGAGTGCTAACGAGAACCAAGAAATAGGATCATATTAGCCCCAATTTATCATTGTTACATTGGCTACCTGTTAAATTCTGTATTCATTTTTAAATTCTGTTAACTACATACAAAGCTTTGAATGGTCTAGCTCCACAGTACTTAAGTGATCTACCACGCTATATTCCATCACGTTCATTACGATCGCAAAATTCTGGCCTGTTAATAGTTCCTAGAATATCAAAATCCACAAAAGGAGGTAGAACCTTTTCATATTTGGCTCCTAAACTATGGAATAGTCTCCCTAACACTGTTCGAGATGCAGACACACTCCCTCAGTTTAAATCTAGAATAAAGACTCAACTATTTAGCCAGGCATACATCTAATTTATCCTCCAACCCACAATTAGGCTGCTTTAGTTGGGTCTGCCGGAACCAGAAACATTGATCAAGATTTAAAACTCTGCAATAAATTGAATGCATCTATGCTAATATTATATTATTTGTTTCCCTGTCTCAACCTCGGACTCCTATCCTGAGGTCACCAGAACCGGCTGGATCCAGCACCATTCCTGCTTCATGTTGGACTCCACTGCTACGTGTCTCTGAGTGATGATGACTAAATGCAGCCGGTGCCAGCCAAACATCACTTCAGTGTATTATGATGGACTTCAGAGAATGAACTGATGCAAACTCCAACCATAAGACATGGGATACTTCATATGCCATTGTCTGAACCTTGGATTTAGGATGGACCACACCGAACCTCACCGAAATTACCGGCCAGGTTGAACTGCGTTTCACATCCCTGATTTCTGCCTGCATCACCTCGGTCTATTGATGGACTATGATCTTGAAATGGAATGCATAGACAAACAATTGCCAACAAAAGCCTTCATCAGCCAATTAACAAGGACAATTGCATCTAAGTGAACTTCTGCAGTTAATCCAGGATGGACTTCAAAAGACATTGGTCATTAATCTTACAGTTCAAACAAAATCGATGTTTAAACACTGACCCTTCACACTTACTTAGTTTAATAATTTTAAACCATGACTTTAACTATACATAAGTAATATATACATTATATTCATGATGTTAGTCAGAGGGGAACTGGCCCCCACAGTGAGTCTGGTTTCTGCCAAGGTTATTTTTCTCCATTAATCAACATCTTATGGAGTTTTGTGTTCCTTGCCACAGTCACTTTCAGCTTGCTCTCTGGGGTTATTAATACACTTATTATTTAATTACTTATTTTTAAACATGATTAACAATTGTATTTTATCTTATTACACAATGATAATTCATCGACATTATAGACATTACAGTTTTATCGTCTGTTAATGCTGATCTTCTGTAAAACTGCTTTGAAACAATGTGTGTTTTGAAAGGCGATATACAAATAAAATTGACTTGACTTGACTTTTTTTTCCCATACAATGAAAGTGAAAGTTGACTGACACAACATTTGCCTATAATCACATCTGTTGTGAGAGTTTTATTGTGTAGGTGTTTTAGCAACAAAAACTGAAATGAAATATTATACATATAGTACATACTTAAATTTTGATCTGATTCTTATATACACAATCTGAGAGTGTGTGAGATACACGATTGTAAAGCAGTTCATTGGAAAGGAGGATTCGAGAACCGGCTTGACAATATAAATAATATTTTAATTATAAACTTAAACCAAAGGGGGGATGGGACACACACACACACCCGTAAATGAGCTCTCTCTCCCGCACCATCCTCTGCAGTCGGCCTTTAACCCTCTTGGAGGCTTGATTAGCCTAATACAGGACCGGGTGTGTAGGATCATGACCTGGCCCCACCCTCCGCCCTGCCACAACGATCTTGGCAATCAAACTATCAGTCATCTAAATCATTACCTAAAGACATAAAAAGCATTTCAGTATTTCATTCTGTTGTGATGTGTGTAAATCATTATTACAATCTCATTACATAATAAGAAGAGATGAGTTATTCTCCCTAGAGCTTTTATTAATTAGCTACACTGAGATTAAGTGGGATTTTATCATAATAAATCTAAATTAGAGACACAACAGTCGCTTCATTGCAAAAGCTCTGGATTCAATTCAAATCATTAAAATTCAGTGTATTCAGACATACCCACACCACGACACAGGATTTGTGTGTGTGTTTGTGTGAAAGAAGGTGGAGGACTTTTGCTGGGGGTCTCCCAGACATCCGCCAGCTCCCTCATGGGTTTCCATGGCAACAGAAATATAGAGTGAAGGCACGTCCCTGATGCAATGCAACTTTTACAATTCTCTTACTCTTGTACCATCCCCCCATATTTTCACCTCCCCACCCCATTCATCTTTCATATTTTTCTCCCCAAAAACAAAGAATGAAATATATATATACTCTTCTAAAACTGCATTAAATACTACAGAAGTGTACAAATACAAGTTTATGTACGAAGGAATTATCAAGCAACTCACACACCATTTTGGTGCAATTTATCCTATTTTCTCACAAAAAATAAAATAAAATAAAATAAATGTTTCATTCAATATGTATGAACATCATCAGATACAAAACTAATGTGTGCTCGCACACACCCAACAATTACAGTGCAGTATTAACATATTAAAGTATACATTAATATAGAAGTGTGATATACATATTATTGACTTTTAATATTTGTAGTATTCAAAAGATTCAAGTATTGCAAAATCATTGCAAAATTAGCAGCAAAAATAAAGGGCATCTTTTGGAGCACTTGCTTCTGTTTCACACATGACAATAAAAGACTGAGCACAAGCTGGTCCTGAATCAATTATTCATTCAGTCACAATAATGACAATTGTGCTTGTCCACAATAACATTTTTCACTCTGTGCTTGTGCATTGTGGGATTTAAATGTATCCATGTGACTTGAGTGTTTTGACTATGTACACCAAAATTCATTCAGATCCATTTAATGATTCAGTGAACATTTCTGGTGATGCCAGAAGGTGGTGACAAATGAGAGTCTTGTGTGAAATGAGTTAGTCACTGAATCAATGATCAAAAGAACATTTTAATCCTTTGAAATTTGTGACAACAGTCCTACAAAGAGGCTTTAGTAGAGGTTTGAGGCTTTATAACACAAATCACTTCTATAATTTCCTTACAGTTTGTGAGCTGCTGAGGAGGACTTTTATCAAAAGACAACAGTAATAGTCTTATAATGAGTTTCAATAACGTCCATATGTTTTCATGTATATAAAAGCATGTCTACATATCTATTCACTTCAGTAAAATGTTTAAGTGTTCTAAGAACACAGCAGATCTTTCTTTTTTCCTACAGTTTGTCAACTTCACAACAACATAGAGGTAAAAACAGGAGCTGATATAAAAATAGTTTTACATATTTAATACAGATCTATAATCTGCTTAAATTGGCAAAAACAACCGATCAAATTATTACCTCACAGACATAATGTAAACAAGCACAACTTAATGAAGACTCATGTGCTGATATACACTCCACTTACAATGTATGCTTAAAAGAAGAATAGTCCTTTTTTTTCTGCAGTGCATTTCACATAATGCTGTAAATCAAGAATGATATGCCGATAAATAAAGCAACTCTTTGTGTTCCTCATCTCTTGACTATTCATTTAGATCAATATCAATGCAGATAAAACGCATAGATAAATGAGCATTGTTGAAAACTACTTTGTAGAAATGATTAGAGCCGTGTCTGACTGACGGTCTATTACATAAGTGTTGTTTCGGCTCATGAAACTCACCTGTGATTGGCTGGATGGTCGCTCAATCAGCCCAACGTAACAAAAGACAAAGAATCCTGTATACAAATCCACCATTTGGACTCATATGGGTTTAGCTTGGAAAAGTTTGGTTGACAAAAATCACCTTTCTAAAAGAGTGACTGCTACACCCTTGTATATTTAGTTTAAAGTTTACAGAGATTTCCTCTAAAGGCGCAAGGAGCTGCGGGAGCACAACTGATGACATGCAAGACAGACAGTTCCACCAAACATAACATTCATTTTAGACATGATTGGATTTTTGCTAACCAATAATATTTTCCATTTCAGTAAGGGGCAGGACATATCCAGGTCTGATGCATAAAATGATTAATAAATTCACAGTATATCTTCAGACACTACTACACCACTGAAACACACCACATGGGGTTAATCACCTGTTGGTAAAGCATCAGATGTTGGTAAAGTAATACTGAACTGGTTAAAATTAATTGTTAAAAATGATCTGATATATCTTCAAATTAGAATAATGATTTATGTTTCCCTGTCTGCTTGAGGAAAACAGTGAATCTTTGGCCTGTTGTGATTTGGCGCCGACTGCTGGAAGAACATCTGCTAGAGTTTGGAAGTCTGAATTTTGTCTGTTTCATCTAACATTTTCATAGTTAAAAAATGATTTAGCGATTTGAAACTTTGTTTCCTTGTTGTACTAACTGATTTGTCTACTTGAAATTAACATTTTGTTATGGGCAAATCAAATTGCTTTTATTAAGTCAGACAGCTTAGATAAGAAAGCCAGACCAAAAAAAAAAGGAGAGAGAGAGAGAGAGAGAGAGAGAGAGAGAGAGAGAGAGAGAGAGAGAGAGAGAGAGAATTATTTAATGATGGATGGATGAATGGATGGGAATCTTGTGATCGTGGTGAAGAATTTCCTTATAACTTCACTCCAAGTGCAGCATTAAATAGAGGCTTCTTGGCAACTACATTTTGCTGGTTTTACACACTCTCATCTTCCGCCCACACCTTGTTTGTCTGCTGAATTTCACCCTGAAATGGTAAATGTGACCGTGCCTTTATACGTTGTGTGCCTGGTAAACTCTACTACCAGCTTGAAATGAGAATTGGGTCAAATGTTGCATTGTTGGTTCCTACAGGCCACTCACATTCCAGTTTTACTCCAAAACAAATTTCCCTCACAGTCAAATGATTTGAGCGATTTGAGTATTAGCGCTTTGACTGAATGAATCAGTTCGATGAGTCATTACACAGTACCGACTCAAAAGAACATTTCATATGCGAATTGGACATCACGTAAATGCTTCATCTGTTGAGAGCCGTCCGACTCTTTAAATCCATCATTTTGAACTTGGCTTATCCTAAGCTCCCATGGCATTATGGGATGCACATTTCAGAATCTCACCGGAAATAGAAGGTCATCCGGGTTTTCTCACATAGTGTTTTATGAATACTGAGGATTCTGACACACTACTCCATTGGCATACTGTTAATGGCACACTTTATTGTAGGGAAGTATGCATATGCAGATGCAGTTAATGTTAACACTACTTTTTAATTGCTTGACGAGTGTAGTGTTAATTTCTGTTTTTAGGTATTTGTATTTGAGAGTCCTCTGAGTACAAGATGCTGTCGTCATTATTTTGGTCCGTTTTCCTGAGTACACTTGCAAATCAATGTTAGTTTAAAAGCTACCAGCCATGAAATAAAAGCCACAAATCTGAAACTTTTTACACTATTTTCTTGAACTTAAAGGGATAGTTCACCTAAAAATGAAAATTCTCGGGGGCCTGGGTATCTCAGCGAGTATTGACGCTGGCTACCACACCTGGAGTCACGAGTCAGAATCCAGGGTGTGCTGAGTGACTCCAGCCAGGTCTCCTAAGCAACCAAATTGGCCAGGTTGTTAGGGAGTGTAGAGTAACATGGGGCTCCTCATGGTCATGATTGGTGGTTCTTGCTCTCAATGGGGCATGTGTTAAATTGTGTTTGGATCGTGGAGGGTAGCATAAGCCTCCACATGCTGCAAGATTCTGCGGTGTCATGCACAACGAGCCACGTGATAAGATGCGCGAAGCGGAGGCAACTGAGACTTGTCCATCGCCCGAATTGAGGTGAGTAACCGCACCACCACAAGGACATACTAAGTAATGGGAATTGGGCGTTCCAAAAAAAGACAATTCTCTCATCATTTACTGTATGAATTTCTTTCTTCAGCAGAACACAAACAAAGATTTTTAGAAAAATATCTCAGCATTGTAGGTCCATACAATGCGTGAATGGTGATCCTTTGTAGCTCCAAAAATCACATAAATGAAACAAGAAAGTAATCCATAAGCCTCCAGTGGTTTAATCCATGTCTTCAGAAGTGATATAATAAGTATGGATGAAAAAAGAACAATATCAAAGTATTTTTTTACCCTATATCTCCACTATAACTTTCAGATGTGAAAGTGAAACTAAACAGGCACAATATGTGACTGTCAGATATAAAAGTGAAAGTGGAGATTTAGAGTAAAAAATTATTACATTTTTATCTGTTTCTCATCCACACCTTTTACTGTATATTTCTGAAGACATTAATTAAACCACTGGAGTTTTATGGATTATCCCGTCTATCCTGGATTAACTGCAGAAGTTCACATAGATGCATTGTCCAACTAACAAAGGACAATTGCATAAGTGAACTTCTGCTGTTAATCCAGGATGGACTTCAGACATTAGTCATTAATCTTACAGTTCATAGAAAATCTTTGTTTATACATGGACCCTTAACACTTACTTAATTTTCAAATTTTAAACCATGACTTGTATTGCATATAATAACTAATATTGGCATTAAATTTATGATGGTTAGTTAGAGGGGAACTGGCCCCCACAGTGAGTCTGGTTTCTGCCAAGGTTATTTTAACATCTTATGGAGTTTTGTGTTCCTTGCCACTGTTGCTTTCAGCTGCTCACTGGGGTTATTAATACAATTATTATTTAATTTACAATCATATTTTTTTTAAATTATTTTTGTGCATAAAACATGTTCAAATCAATGCAATTTTTTAT
The DNA here is from genome assembly GCA_032164185.1 of Moxostoma hubbsi. Taxonomy (NCBI): domain Eukaryota; kingdom Metazoa; phylum Chordata; class Actinopteri; order Cypriniformes; family Catostomidae; genus Moxostoma; species Moxostoma hubbsi. The sequence goes on from JAVLUX010000043.1 coordinate 21,427,248, forward strand.
GAAAACCCACTAAAAAGCGGTGTCACTTGGTGCATTATGTCCCGCACAGTAGAGGGGGTAGAGCTGTGGTTTGGTACAGGGGCCACATCAGGCTTCTACCAAAATTAAGATTCTCTCATAATTTATGCCATCCATTTACATTTATGCATTTGGCAGACACGTTTATCCAAAGTGACGTACAGAGCCCATTGTGCACATTGTCCTCCTTTTGAGGTTCAATGTTCCACATAGATTTAGTTATTGTATATTTTAAGCTCAGTTAACGCCATTGCAAGAATGCACTTTTAGCATTATTAATATATTCCGTGAGAGAAAGCGGCCAATTTCATTGGATTTGTGAGATAAAGCAAGTAATATTCGGCTAGTCATATTATGATGTCAACATGAATGTGCTCCCAGCTCCATACGTAAATAAAGCAGCTTTTTCTCGCTCCTCACATGAGTGTACTTCATTTTAAAGATACTTTTAAAAACTAAAAAGATACCATTATAACAGTGGCAGGACGTGCATTTTAAGTCTTTGCCTTCAGTGTGATTCATGCCATTCAGAAAACACAGTTTCACAATGAACAAGACACCCTATGCCTTTGGGAATCATACATTATGTCACAGATAACTAATAATACTAATAAAAACACATCCACGCATGAAAGCCAGAACTTGAGACAACACTCAAACAAGATTCATTTGAACTGCAGCACGACTGTTTTGTCTCCCGAACATACATTCAAAAATCATATATTTTCATATGAATCTATCTGGAAAAATCGATCTAATAATATTTGCGATTTAATGTTACTTGCAATAAATATATTTTCATCAGTGCACACGGTTATGCTAAATTTACACTTAGAAAACTCCTGATGTTGCTATTACAATGCAAAAAGCACTTACCAATTTACTTGAAGTCAATATCAGTCCTCCTTTCCTGTTTAATAAATTAAGCAATCACACGCTCATGCAGAACATCTCAAGCTTTTAAATCCATAAGACTCTCTTTCTCAACAGCAATACCAGCAGTGATGACAGCCGACTCCTCAGACAGCTTGATCTCACGATTTTCACTCTTGAATTACATACATCACTTAAAGCATGATTGCTTCACTCAATGTCAGATAGAAGGCCTCGACCGGGACATATCCTAAAGATCACACCCAACAAGAACAAATAAATCAATCTGATTGGCTGATGAATCTGACAATCTGACTTTAGTTGCTCATTCATTTGCACTGTTAAGGGATTCAGAAGAAATCTGAAGGTCTGAGGGGTGGAGCTCAGACTCACGCGCTGCTTCAAGCATATGATTTGTGAAACAGTTGGCACACTTTGCTTGTAAGCATCAAGGAATAAATTCTGATTGGATAAACTTTTCTCTATTTGTTTGTAGGTTAATTAAGAGTGGAAAGCGATTAAAAATACATAGGCAAAAATGTGATTGAGAATGAAAAGATGATTTTTTTTTTATTTATTTGGCATGTTAGGCCAGCAGAGAAGGCTTTGCCGGCCCTGAGAAATTGCCACTTTCATTATAACAATACTATTCTTTAATTACTATTCTTTCTGGGCACAATGTATTTTATAGAGTGCACAATTAATGTCATTGTATTAAACATGCCTGCATACAACACTACATTCCAATAAAAGCAGAGCATGAACTAGACTTGTGCAGGTAGCAAGTTGCCTGAAATCTTGCAATTTTGCAAACCGCAGAGCACTTGTTTTTGCTTCCTTTAGTGTTTGATGAGAGGAGAAGGGGCGGCAGTGGTCAGAAGTGTGACTGTGAAACACACTCACATACACACACCCACACATGACGTGAATGCACCCTGATCCTCTAAAAAAGTTCTGCGCATAGACAGACTTTTCAAATCTGACGTGAACTGCTTAGGGTAAGTGCTGTTTTGATAACCTCTATATTCATGAGCCTTCAGGATATATTCATGTTAAGTTTATATGTAAGTTCTCTTTAATAATTGATTAAACTTGACAAAATTTATGCATACGGTTTGCTGCTAATGTGACTGTCGAATTTACAACTTTAAGTATAAGAAGTTAGAATATCATCAAATAAGCGCAGTGCTATGCCATAAGTCATAAGAGCAAAGTCAGTGGGCATAGCCATGAAATTTTGGTAATTTCGTGCAAGCATGCACTAAGTCTAGGTTGCAAGTGGGTTTGGTGAAATCACGTGCACAATGCACTAATGGGCTGGATCAAGCTCAATTTCATTCAGAGGTTCTTGCAGCATCTGCATCATATTATTATATAGTCCATTCTCTCAAGCACAAGCAATATAAACAAAGACAGCACATTGGTGTAAATGGACCGTATGCAGTATGTTCAAATAATAGAAATATGGACATACTCTTTTTATATGCTTAGAAAATATTATTCTCATCAGGATTTGGATGTATGCTATGTTAAATGATAGGTAATGTAAGTATTATTAATAATTTTAATCTACTGACACACATATCATGACTAGTATTAACAGTGATTGTATCAGCATGCTCTTCACTTCTATGGGTTGATTTTGAACTATTTAATTAATTTATTGGAACATGAAAAAATTAAACCAAAGATATCTTCTAATTTAAACAAAAGGATATTATAATAAAAATAATGAAATGGTCAAAAGAAATTGTAGTGCACCTTTTGCAGTGACTTAAAAATCACTATGACAACAGGTAGAAAAATACTAATACATATCAGATCATAAATACAATTGTGAATATTATAAAATTATAATAATTGTAAAATAAACCATGACCTCTAAAAAGAATGCATCTCATATATGTTTGTTTCATAAGACTATAATGATCTGCTATAATCTGATTGTCAGAGACATAATGTGATGTCCCACTATATTTTCAGAGGACATGAACTTTATTACCACCTGCTGGTGGAATTCAGGTGAAACCTGAACCCGACCCATACCCGAGACCGTGTAGCCTGACCCTACCCTGTCCAAACTATACTGTCAGATTTTAAGCCCGAACCAGACCCGAACCCGTTTACTAACTAATTTCTTCTCCTAGCAAGTACTGTTGCAATAGGCTGTATTTTATGTAAGCACATAGGAAACATTCGTAACAGTACTGAAAAGTACTTTAATAAGGCACAGCAGCTCCTCAGTAGACCAGAGCAGAAGGGGAAAAAAACATTGACTTACCGTTTATTTGCTGAACTATCTGGAATAATATGAAACAATGCAACAGTCCCCTCCATGCAGCCTGAACTTGTTTAGAATGGGAATGGAATGGGAAAACAGAACAGACATGCGCAAAAACACATTCAGTGTGAACAACCCCTAACCTGTCCGTTCGCATGTGTCTGTGAGTGAGAACGAGTGTGCAAAACAATTTGGGTAAGCCTTTTTATTTTTTCATTCGTTACAAACCCTAACCCGAAGTCCTACTTGAAAAACTGACCCGAACCCAGCCCGAAACTCTTCGGGTTCTCGGATCCCATCAGGCTGGGGTCAAGTTGCAGACCTCTACTGAGTTTAGACTTTGCACTGAAAACAGATCTGCTTTTAAAACTTCTTAGCACAATGACCTATTTCTCAGGAAAATAGCCAATTGCGCTAGGCATCACTTCATTAAAATTCAATAAACCCAGAGTTTGTGCGCATACACCCACAGATAGTGCAAATACTCCCACCCACCCCCTCATTCGCATGAAATATGCACTTAGAATTAGTGCTCTCACAAAAATTGGATAAGACCTAACTCACGGAATAAAAATAGAGCTCATAGTGTGTGATGTTTGTAGAAAACTTTGTAACTAGCAACACAACCGGTTCATTGTATTCAAAACAAGACAAAATCACTTGCGTTGAACATTCTGGATCTGAAATCTGGATACAGTGGAACAGTGGTATCCAATGAGCTCAGATAATCAAAAACATCAAATAATATGAAAAGAACATACATACTGTGTGGTTCAGTCTTCAATCCTTCTGTACCATGAAGTGATAGTGTGAATTAGAGGAACTTCAAATGTTGGGCACTGGAACATCTTACTCACATCACACTGCAGTTTCCAACCACATATTTTAACCATGAACCCAAATCATTTCAATGGTACACTGTTTAATTGAACAGAGATTACTCACTGTAACTGTTTTTAAATGATCGATTATTGATGTATACATGTATTAATTTTGATATATATGTATTCAACACATTTGTTATGATTGTATAACACACTTTTTGTATATCTACAGTACACAGGCACGTTATCTTACATAGAAAATAGTCTGAATTCCTAAATTTAAATGTCACCAAACTATAAGGTTTGCCATCAAAAATTATCAAAATTGTGCCACTCATTTGTAATATCTTGACTCCAGAAAGGCTAACATGTAGTAAACCTCAAAGATGCTTAACAGTGCCATAATGGTTTGTGGAATGTATTGTGTTATTGAATGGCATTGTGTCACATTTTCTCTCAAACAGATGAGGTTTTTAAGGTTAACGCTTTCTCGATTTTTAAACAACAAATCACCCTAAACTTTAAGCTTAACTGAGAGTGTTATAAATATCACATGTGAGATTAAAAACACAATTGCTGAAGCAACCACTTCATTTTGAGGTGCTTCTACAACCCCTTTAACAGCTGGGTTCAAGTGCATTTCAAGTGATCCATTTACAAATGGTCAGTGCCAATTACAGGTGTAAAACGGGTATAAATGTTTTGTGATCGGATCACAAAATCCACATACGGAGGTAAACAAAGAGTGTATTTATGCTTAGTTACATCATGCATATTTGCTCATCAAATTACTACCCGTTCATTAAAAGACCAAGTGTAATTGCCCTCCAAGTGGATTCAATTCGAGTATAAACCTCCGGTGTGGTGTGAGATGCATTCCAGGCAAAACATTGTCAAGTCTAAATTCATCTGGCTGTTGAAGCAACATATGTATGTTTTACTCCAGCCAGTCACATAACAGCTGTTACTGAGTATTTGCAAAGGGCTCACATTGCACAATACATAATAACTAATTAAGAAACGGATGCATGTTGTAGGAGAGACAGAACTTATTTCTTCATTTATTTGATGCAGATCGCAGAAGCCCTGATGGGAAAAATACACAGCGTTATATCCATTTGGGAAAAAAAAACACATTGATGTGCCAAGTGTAAATTGAATATGCATATTCAATCAGATAGCAGTCAGATCAGTAAAAGTGCATGAAGTGGCCAAGGATAAATAACCCCAAAATCGCACATGACCACATCGTATTTGAGGTGTAAACGCTAATTTGGCCAGGAGTGATGCGTCACTCCTCTACTTTAATTCAACCACTTTGCTTAAACAAGAGTTTAAACTTTGCCGGTTACGAGCGGATTTAAATGGAAATAACCATTATATCGGAAAACATTTACACAAGCATGAGAACTTCATGTATCTTCTTCAGTGTCTAGTATCAACATGCAGGGCCACAGATGACAAACACGGACATCTTAAACTCAGTTAATACAAGTACAGTACTCCAATAAAATAACTGAGAATTCTGAATGAAATATTGCATTTGTACTTTGATTGAATTTCAACTACATCTGGGAGAAACAGCACACTAGGGCTACTTTCACAGTCAGTTTTTGGAATTGACAACCTTATTTACTTACAGGTGTGAGTCTTGAAATGTCCTGTTCTTACAGTAGGGGCTTGAATACTCTCAGTATAAACAAACAACCAAAGTCACAACCGTATTCTAACAGCTGTAACCATAGTGCAGTGACAACTGCAATGTCCATAACATATGTCTTAGCACAGTTGACACCACGTTATTAAATAAACAAGTCCAATTGTGGTGCGAGTTCATCCATCAGATCATAATTAACTGACAGTGACTTTGACTGCTTTTTAAGTACAGAGTACAGAGCGCAGCTTTTGTGTCAAGTGCCTCGCATCTTCGGATGTCTTCGGATGAACAAGCAGCTAATATCTCCATCTCTGTGAGTTAACAAAACCAAACATGGTTTTATCGTCATGCAGTAGCATGCTGACATTGTGATTGATGTATGTCGTCAATCACTGAACATAGACGATTGCCTCAATCCCATATACCCCCCACCCATCCTGGTCTGACAATCGCAGAACTTTACATAGGGCATCAATTTGGCCAGCGCCAGCCCTGTTATGTGCACATAACCCACACTAGCTTTATGAATCCAACCCCCAAAAAGGCTTGTGAAAGGTCAAATGTATTTGTAGCTGAAGTCCAGTGGAAGTTCAATGGAAGTGTTTGCCGTTTGATCCCACATGCTTGTGACCCATGCAGCTCTCACATGCTGGGACAGTTCAACCATAGAGTCAGTAATCGTCTATGCTCACGCTCTGTTTGATTAAAAATCATAATCAAATTTATGACATTAAAGTGTCTGTTGTGTCCTGCTATGGTCTTTCCATCTGTTTGCCACTGTTTGTCTTTCTTTTGTAGCAGAAGCAGGTAAGAGCAATAACTTCTGTGCTTCAGTGCTTCCATGGTACAGGAAGTGTGGTTTGAGCTGTTACTCAAATGACAGGAAGTGCTTGACAGATATGCAGACACACTTTAACAGCAAAAAAAAGAGTAACAAGACATTTTATCTTAAAATAAAAACAGCATTATTTGAAAGAGCGAGGCATGTTTTAGTATTATATATTGTACCTTTTCCAATTTTCACTAAAACAGTGTGTTTGAGTGCAGTGAGTATAAATTAACGTGTTAGTACACTACCAGTTTACAATATGTTTCTTTAGATCTTGTGATACAAACTTAAATGCCTAAATTTGCTTTGTGGTCAAATATTAATTCATTTGAGCTACATATATTAATTGCCAATGATTACTATTGTTTAACAAAACCTTTTACTGATAAACATGTTTTTCAACTGTCCCATGTTAGCCGGGACATCCTATTTTGGTGGAAATTATGATGTACAGTATGGGTCACCTACTTTCCCATTTTTAAGCACTGATTTGGCCGAGGAGGATTCACACCCGGCATACAACAGACACAAGAGGTGCAGCGTAATGTGACAAAAGTAAATAGCTCCCATTATAATCAGTGATGCCGTCTTCAACTGATGCATAAGTCCCATCATGCCAACAGTAAAGGGACATTTTGCGCCTCTCTCACCAATAACAGTTTACTATTTTCATTTCGACACATCCTGTGTATATGGCCTCAATCTGTTTCAGCGCAACGCGACATGTCTGGTGTAGATAGGGTGTCGGACTGATCGCTGATTTCCTACATAGCTGTGCAGTTTAGACAGGACAGCGAAAGTTCTGCTTCCGAAATTGGTGCTTAATAAAAATTCAAACCACTGCCCCAAGTGGCCAAAACTGCAAGTGTTGTTGAACATATGGGCTAATGTGATCTCCAGTTTCAGAGTGAAAGGTCCACAAAGTGATGGCAAAAGAAAATTATTTTTAGTTCAAAAGTATTTAATACAGTCAAAAGGATTGCATATTTTATAAATCATACGCCCTAACCTAAACCCCAACCCCAACCCTAAACCTAACCATCAGTGGAGACAATGTTTTATTTGACAGCGAAAATGCAACCTCCGAATCATGCTCACCCCATTGTTTATGTGAATGTGATTACTTCCTGGTTCCCATGGTTTCAAAACCCAAATCTCTGTAGCGCCAGATGGAATAGTGAATATTATCTGAAAAAAAAATTCTGATGCATTTATTACAGATTTTTAGAATCGATTATCATTACTATATTAAAGCCCAATGTGATAAAAGATGCCGTCTCATATTACACAAGCTTTTTGCAACAGACACACAACATGTGAGAATTAGGGGAAAAAGAGCACTTAAGAAAGTTCATGCTGCCAAGTTCACTCCCTGCGACACTATAAGATACGTGGGTAAATGGATGGATAGCTGCTGCCAAATTCTGCTTTCTGTTTAATTATTCATAACTGTTTGCATCCATTTCTTCTCCAATTACTATCAAATTATGTATATATTGCTAGATATCTCCAAGAAATTGTTTTATATCTCCATAAAATGGTATATTTAGGGAATAGGCAGCGATTTCAGACTGTTCTAAAGGGAACTAACCAGTTACGAGCTAAACGCCAGTTGCTTAAAGTTACTGTACCTCTGATTGATCAATGACCCAATGCAACATTCTCATGAATGTGCTTAACAAGTGGAGCTGCCCATTGAAAATGTAGAGGCAACTTGCAGGCACAACATACTGTGTAAAACTGCCTTTAAAAGCTTTCAATAAATACTTTTTACAGGATTTTGCCAGCTTGATTCAAACATGAGACTTATCTGTCCGCACATATTTCATTTGTAATTATTGGTCCATGATATGCAAGTCTATAAGACTGTTAAGACTGTAATGTTGGTTTGTGTTATTGTGTGTTTGAATCAAGTCATTATGTTGTAATATGTTATCTTTATGCATATCAGATCTATGTAACATTAGTATTATCTTTCTGTTTATATATGCATCCACACATAAGCCAAACCTCCATGTTCCTAAAACATCTGTGACTCTAATGCTCAGGTCTAGTGCATGGCTGTGATGTCTAAATTAAGACCGTTCAGTGAAAACGTCTTTGTCTGAACATTTTTGAAAATAATTATGAATCGTTCTAAAATAATCCAATTGAATTGTGGCCAAATTACAGATTTTATGATGCCTCATAATCATTAGGTAAAGAATCATAATCGAATCAAGTCATTGTTAGAGCAAATATTTATACACCTAGTGAATATGTTGGAATAGATGAAAAATGTCTGATAGTGTAGAGATTGACAGTAATTTGGCAAGTAAATTAACTGGAAAATGTTCAGTGGAAATAAAAAGAGTGACAACTAGCCCTGGTCTCCACAATAGGGGTTGAGCTAAATTAATATGTTTGTGGCCATGCTGTTTGTGTGATAGGCAAACATCCTAGTAGGCGGTTCAGGATGGCAGTTTTGTATTTCACATCTAATAATAGTTCTCTCTCTCTCTCTCTCTCTCTCTCTCTCTGTCATCATAGTTACTTCACAGTTTTTAACTGGTAAGTACTGAAACCAACACTCTCTCTCTAATAAGTATTTCTAATATAAATTAACTGTCCTTATCCTAGCAGATTATTTTTAAATCGTTCTCGCCTAGTTGTGTGTGTTACATGTTTTCAACTGTGTGTTATTGGATGAGACATTAGGAAGTGGTTATTAATTGGTGTCATGGACATTTAAAGGGCATGTGTATGAAAAGAAGTTAACACAAGCCTTCAGCTGTTTTGATCTGGTTACAAAGCATATCATAGTGATATTTTATATGGTGTCAATCGTTAAACTCATGTTTTCTCTTGAAGACTCATTTATCATGTTTTAATCATCATAACTTTTTTTTTTTTTTTTTGATAATTAACATTTTTATTGATTCATACATTGAACACAGAAAAACAAAACATGTATACACAGAATCAACATTTACTACCACTACCACCCATCCCCAACCCCACCCCGACCTTCAACAAACACCCCTGTGGTCACACATGAGAACATACACACAAAAGAAAAAGAAAAAGAAAAACAACACACACACACACACACACACACACACACACACAAAAACTAAATGGAATAATTATACACATTAACAACTACCCCTCTCTCTCCACTGCTCCACTCTGAGAACCCTCCAAGAATGCCAAGTATCTGCCCCTTTTCCTAACAAACATATCCTAATTCCCCACCCTTCTCTATGCCCCTTCTTCGAAAGCTGTCACCCCCCCCCCCCATCTCTGAGCACCACTCTTGAAATGGGGTCGCACCAGCCGACTTCCAACCCCTTAAGATCACTGGCGATCATAACACTGGTTAGGACCCAATTGTTAAGTGTTTATTCCTTATATTGATGACTGCTCCATCATATGTCACACATAAAACTCTGAACCCTCAATCAAAATTCTTGGATCTAAACACACCACCAAAAAATATGGGTTATGCCTCCATCTTCTGATTGGCATTGCCAGCAGGTGGGTGTGTCTTTGATACCAAGTCTATACAATCTAGAGGGGGTTCAATAGAATCGATGTAAAAACTTGAATTGCATAAAGCACACCCTTGCATCTCTAGATGCAGACTTGACATTCTTTAGAATCCTAGCCCACACTCCCTCTTCCAATTTCAAGTTTAAATCTTTCTCCCATAATCTCTTGACATAAATTAAAGCTCCATCCCCCAGACTTTGAATTAGCAGGGAGTAATACACTGATGCCTCATGACCTTTCCCAAAAGCAGTAATCACCACTCCCAGAGTATCTGCCACTTTAGGGGGAGTATGTTACTCCCAAAGATAGAACAGAGCAGGCGGTGCAGCTGTAAATACCTAAAGAACTGAGATCTGGTAATCCCAAAATGTTCAACCAAATTTTCAAAGGATCTCAACACTCCACTTTCATATAGGTCACCGAGCGTATTAATCTCACTCACAATCCACTCTGTCCAGCAGAAAGACTTATTAATACATAATTTTGGGTTCCGCCATATGATAACATTAAAATAAATGCCTGAATTAAACACTCTGGACACGTTTGTCCATATAGAGTGCAAATACTAGATTAGTTTGATAGAGAGGCTTTGCAATGGCAAAACTTCCTGTTCAATACTAAACCAGGCTCTCTCATGTGGAAGTGACCAATAAATCTTGTGTAGGCGTAGCCCACTTTTGTCAATCGGCCTATGCAATTTACTGAAATGTAATCTAGGACATTTACAGAAAGACATTTAATATCTCTAGGGAGAGATTGTAGCAGGTAGTTCAATTTTGAATACAATTCATTTTAAGATCATTAACCTTCCCAATCATAGATAACAACACATTCTCACACCCAACTCGTCACATATGGACGCTTTGCCAGGACCCCTTGGTGTCACTTTTTAACGCACTGGGTATACCTTTGGCGTAATTTTTCAATGTGCAAGGTAGTCCGCTAGACTTCTATAGAGGATTTTAAAAATAAATATAAAAAAATCTTTGTTTAATTGAACACAGTCGTAGCATATTATATATATTTATTAACATCAACAAACCTCCGATAAAAATACGTTATCCAGCATGCTCTAATTAAAGCAGTGTACCTATGTACACCAGTACCTAAGAAAACGCTTAAACTGCTTACTTGCACACGCCATGGAGCATTGTTAAACTCACCTTTGAATGCCGTTTTACCTGCAGTTTAGCATTGTTTTGGTTAAGACTACCCTGCACGTTGAAAAATGACGCCAAAGGTAAACCCAGTGCGTTAAGTGACGCCAAGGGGTCCTGGCAAAGCGTCCATATGTGATGAGTTGGGTGTGAGAATGTGTTGTAGATAAATGTAATGAAACCCACCTGCCCACAATGCTTGAAAACCTTTTTATTAAAATGACAAAATGAACTAACTAAATCAGACAAATTTGCTGGGAATAAAATTTCCAAATACTTAGTGCCCTGTTTGGGCAACTGGAAGGTGCCCGGCTGAAAAGCCGTTACCGGGCAGTATGCTGTCAGAGTCAAAGCATCGGATTTAGACCAATTAACTCCAAATCCAAATAATTTAGAAAAGGAACTAATAAATCTGTAGAGGAAAGGCATAGATCTAGTGGGGTCGGAGATGAATAATAAAACATCATCTGTGTAAAGCAAAATTCGCCACCACCCCTGGAAAATGATCCTCCTTTCTTGTCGGGCCTGTTCCAGGGAAAGACAGAACAAAAATGGGGAAAGTGGGGAACCCTGCCGGGTGCCCCAATCCAGAGGAAAATAATCAGAAATTAATCCATTTGTTTGTACCGCCACTACAGGGTGTCTATAAAGTAACTTAATCCAACCAATAAAAGTATCTCTGAACGCATACATTTCCAAAATCTAAAATAGATAATCCCATTCTAACATATCAAACACCTTTTCAGCATCAAGTGAGATGGCAGCGACCGGAGTCTGATCATTTGCCACTGACCACATGATATTGATGAAACGCCTAATGTTATCAGAAGAGCTGCTGACCCAAATAAACCCAACCTGATATATATTTATAAGAAATGTCATAACTTTATTTAATCGGTTAGCCAAAATGTTGATAATATTTTTACGTCTAGCTGGATCATGGAGATTGGATGGTAACACTCGCTTGGATCTTCCTTTTTAAGAATCAGACTGATCCAGGCTTGTGTCATGGTTGGCAGAAGCTTTACATTCTTTAATGATTCTGTATAATTTCTAATAAAAGTGGAGCCAGTTCTGTAGAATAAGATCTAAAAAAATTCAGCGGCAAGGCAGCCTGGCCACGGGCCTTGCCTGCAGGAAAGGTCTTAAATACCTTGCCAAACTCCTCCAAGTTTATCTCAGAATCAAGAGAAAGTTGTTTCTCAGTCATAAGTTTAGGGAGTTCTAATGGTTCCATAAAGTTTCTAACATCCTCGTCAGTAGTAGTGGAAATACAGAGATCAAGATTGAATTCTTTAAAAGCATTATTAATATCAAAGTTAAATATTTCACCACCAGCAGATTTCAGGGGAATGGTAGAAAAAGACACTCTCTGCTTTATATTTCTTGCCAAAATCTTCCGTTTTGTCCCCTGACTCAAAGTTTGACTGTCTTGCCCTGAATAGCCAAAATTCCACCTTCCGTGACAAAATAGTATTATATCTGTATTTCAATGTGTCAATTCTCTGAGGATGCAGACAGCATTCGGCAGTTCATCTCTGCCTCTGCACGTTCAATAATCTGTTCCAGCTCCATGACTTCTCTCATCCTAACTTTATTAACACATTAAATAATGTTAAACAGATCAGTAGTATATAAACATTAAAATATGTGAAAATGTTTACAAAAATATAACATTTTATAAAAGCTCTGATAACATTTTATGAAGTTTTATGACATTTCGATGTATTTTAATTTGCTTAACTGTTAAGCATTTGATAATATAATAATTTTGGTAAATGTTATTGGTCACACTTTGTTTTACAGTGTTCATGTTTTGGAGTAATTACAAAGTAATTGCTAAGTAATACTAATGTCCTACTTATACTTATTACTTTTGTCTAAGTACTTGGACTTATATATTATTGTTATTATATTGTTATATAAAGAGTTAAAAGTGATTTTTTTTTATTATTCTGATTTCTATTCTGCAATTAAGTTAATCAAAGGATGGTCATCTTAATAACGATAAAAACATGTGAAAATGTTAATAAAATTTTTTATTTTATTAAATATATTTATTTTTTTGAAAAAATCATTAAAAAACATTTACTTTACTATAGATAAAATCAAATAAAAATTCATTCAAATTGTTGCACATTAAATCTGCTAAAATGTGAACTGGACAATTTATTGTTATACTTTAATTTCTTACACTTCAAATGATAATTAATTGACTCTTTATGATATACTACTATTTATTAATTTACTATTCAATTATTATTACTATTATTATTTCTTATACTGATATGTAAAACTAAGTTACTATTTATTATATATGATTGATTATTAATTTATTATTGTACTGTTTTCTATAATTACTACTTTTACTATCATTATTATAACTACCATGTATTATTAATTTACTATGTATTACCTTTTTATCATTTATTTACTACTATGCTTTTATTTTGAATGAATTTAATATTTATGATATGCTAATGATTATTCATTTACTATAAATGTATTATTATACCATTTACTATTATTACTACTTATAATACTATTGTAATACAATTCGTTGTACTTTTAACTATTAATTTACCATGTATTACACGTTTTTTATGATTCAGTTACTATTATATATGATTAATTACATTATACTTTATTCTGTTTTTGTAGTCTTTTCCAAGTTTGAAGGATTGATCACCATCAAATTTTAATCCCAGCAACATTCCTCCTAAATCAACTTTGAAGGACAGGATTGGTGAGATAAACACAGTCAGTTCATTGGAGGAGATACTTGTGGGGGATCTGTTGGACAAAGAACAACGTTTCAACACTAAACACTCACACAAAATACATTTTGGATGTCACAGAGCGAAGGACACACAATTCCAGGGGACCTCTCAGGATTGTCCAACTTTGTCCTTTCCCTGTCCACTACTGAAAGCCGGCTGAGTTCAAGGACAGATATAATGACATCATAAATGTAAAATCAAGCAGTGAATAAAAGTACATCATTGAACAGAAGAGACCCACAGTGGAATTTAACATCATATATCAGAGGTCAATTACTGTTGAATCTTAGAGTTTGGAGTCATGTCTCCATTCCTGAGGATTGGCTTTTCCAATTTTGAGATGGACCCTGGGCTTGCCTACCATGAGGAAGTGCTCAATCCATACTGCGCTGTATACATGAAAGAGGCAGTGGAGACGGGTAAGACAGTTTAGCTACATTTAGCTAATACAATAATTAAATAAATAAATTCAGAGGCTTTTAGCAAGTGTGCGTGAACATCTATCTGAACAGTTAATGACAATCTGCCAATGTTTTGCATGCCTGTGTGTGTGTCTTAAGGGAAATGTGTGTCATAAGTGTCATTGTGAGTAAAGAGCTGGTATCTGTTTCTTTCCTATCACCTTTCACATTGTGATTCATGCAGCACATATCTCTTGTTTATCACATGCACATCCCACCATTTCAAAGAAGAAATTATTTGTCACTTATTAGTCATTAGATCTCAACCATTCAGCAGTAGTGTGTATGTGACTTTATGATAGCAGGACGAATGTGATTAGTTATCAAAATATGGAGGTATTACTAAAGAATTTTACTATTTTCATATGATATGCATCCTGTCTGATTGTATTTGACAGCCAAAATATGCAATATCTGTGGATTTCACCTATTTAGATTTTTCATTTTTTAAATGGGACTCATTAGATACAGTGTCCCAAAATGTATTAGATTTTTAATATAGAGCTATCAGTATTAGATGCTTAAGACACACTTAGAATGTGCTTCCATAAATCATATTTTTATTATTATTTTATATATCTATACAAGTTTACTATGACAAGATATCTTCTACATGATATAATTAAAAACTTATTTTTGCTATTTGTTGTTTGAAATCCTGTAATTGTAAACTTTTATAGATATAAAATAATAATAAAAATAGGATTTATGGAAATGCAATATACACTTTATAATGCATATTACATTTTACATATCTTGGGTCTAATGACCCTGTGCACTTTTTAAGAGCATAATTTAGCAATTACAAAATAAATATTTTGTGTGTGTGTGTGTGTGTGTGTGTGTGTTTGCATGCAATTTTGGCATTTTATATTTCAACATTCATTAGAGAATGGTTGAGGAATACTAAAGAAGGTGGTTTGTTTTCTAATGCCGTGACATTCATACATTATTTAGTATGGCTAAGAAGTCCAAATGCTTTTAGGTGTAAATAGGAAAGAGCTGATAATGATTATAGATTCATTGATAAGCATTTGAACACATTTTAGATTTAATTTAACACACTTGTGCAATCATAAACATTACAGCTTAATTTGTCTGACACGAGGAGTTCCCAGCAAGCACTTGGTTTCATTATTTGTAACTAACCTCAACCACACAGACCTGTCAAACTCTAAACAGCCAAGCCAGTCTCAAATCTCTTGCATGCTTATAACTTCTTCACTGTCAAATAGACCACACCATTTATTTTGTATCTATGTTGGATGTAAAATCACACATTAAAGTCAACAAGCATTCACAATTAATTTTACATAATTGATGAGACAAAAAAGTAGGATGGGACTTGAATTAATCCATTGAAAAGTGGGCATTGCATACAAGAAAGGAGAGAAGAACATTCATTTGTTTAGAATAATGTGCACTAAGAAATCTTCAGTGTTGGGGAGTAGATAACTGCAAGTAGTGACACTACTAACTTAACTAAGTTTTTCAGTAGTTTGACAGAAGCTTAGCTGCTTTTAAAACAGAGTAACTTTTCCAGCAAGTAGTGGTGTAGAGTCACCAAACACTACATCATGTTGGTCAGATTATAACTAATAGTCTTCCTTATTGCGTAGAAGCCAAACTTTTACCGGCAAAACATCTGGCGATCTGGCAGCATATTTCTGTCAGCTGATCAGAATCAGGCAGCGTCATCTTCTTCTTTTGTAATATGGCAGATCACAAACAAAAATAGTGAATTACCGCCATTTACTGAGAGCTTATTACAGCTCACTTGGATAAGAAAAGATTGTCTGATGGTTATGTAAAGTGAGCAACCACAGTTTGTTTGCCTTTACAAGACATACAGGGGCAGGTAAATCTGAAAATTATTAAAGAACACCATTTTATTCATCATTTTTAACATTTTAAGAATGTTTCAGGCACTTTGTTCTTAATAGATCACACAACAGCATATTTAACTTTACTATTTTAAATAAAATAATTCAAAAAGTTATTATTTTGTTTCTGTTCTAAATATGTTTATTTTTCTTCTCATCATCCGTGCGTTATTGAGAGCAGAGAGTGAATTATTAGTATATATTTATAAATATACAGTAAATATTATTCTAATAATTACTATCACGCAGAACTATTTGATTTCTCCATTTCGTAGCATTTAATGAACTATTAGTTTCATGTAAAAGAAATTAAATGATTGGTAAAATACATTTATAGCATGAATTATTATGCAACAATAATGACCATCCATCCACTTTTTTGGACCAGAACAAAGTGAACAAATATTTGTAGCGTAACCTCTGTATGTGACCTGTAGAGCTGCACTTGAATGTCAATGGCAAAAAAGTCTGAAAATACAATGAGCATGAACCCAGGTGAGGGGAGAAACAAGCCCTGAGTCTTTATTCACATATTAAATATTATGTGACAAGAACAAAAGATGCCAGCCGAAGGAGAGTTTGTCATAAAAATGTGATCTTTTGGGAATTAGGCTACACCTGGCCACAGCATGACTGAAAAGTGTGAAGTATAGTATAAAAATGATTTTTTAATGGTGTCTGATCTTTTATGTTTGTATTTTATACTGTTGTATTTTATTTTATTGCCATTATTAACTGAATTAATGTTACAATTCATGAAATGTATTAAATACATTTCATATATTTAATTAAACACATTAATATATTGAATTAATACATTAATTAATAAATGTCATTAGTGTCAATTTTGTTATTAATATTGTTGGTTTGATAGTAACATTAAAAAATATATTGCCTCATTAAGTAGCTTCAATGTAGCTAGCAAGTTTTTGATAGTAACTTGTAGTGTAGCTAACTACTTTTTCAAAAGAGTAGCTTTACTGTATCTTAAATACTTAAAATTACGAGTAGCTTGTCAAACTACAGTTTTAAAGTAGCTTCCCCAAAGCTGGAAATCGTGCACAATAACATTTGGAATCTGTACTACGAAAGTCGTATCCCTGTTGACTTGAAAGGTGAAGTGCGTAATTTCTGCACAAATTCTGACCAATGAATTTAAAAACAACTAGATATCTAGTTTGTCTTGACAAACTTGGATGTTGACTTGATGAAGCCTTGTCTAATAAATTGATGACTGTTTTCAAACTGGCCGCCTTAGTACTAAATGGCATAAACGTTAACGTTTATGAATCCTTACACACCGATATAGGGGGAACAAGGCGACGTGCCAAGCATGGGAGCCAGCCGTGCCTTTTCTCTCTCTATGATTCTCGCATAGAGTTAAAGTGGCTGGGGCCATCTTAACGCTATCACACGCATCAGGGAAGGCGTTCTTTCCCAGTTCCTATTCTTTCAGGGGGGAAAGACCCTGCGGAGACCACACCTGCCCAGACTGGTGGAGGTAAAGAGTGGTGAAATACATCACATGGGCTTTTAGGTCACATGTGGAGAATGGTGCGGTGGTAGATCCTACCTCATTGGGAGGGAGGAGTTGCTACAAACACGGCGACCGGGGGTCAGTGAGGACTGCCCAAGGGAGACACGGGTCCACTTGCAAGGGGACCGTACCGCAGAAAATATACACAGGGGGATAAGTCCACATGCGGGCCCGACCTGTGGAGTACCTATTCCAGTACAGGGTAAATTGAGTACCCGCATTGGGTTTGGTCGGTGAATTCCTCCGCTGAATTCGTGGACCAGAGGGCTAGGAGGAGTCATCCAGGGAGCCGAGTTAGTGGGATCTCCTGGGATAAGAGCGCATGGTATTACCTCAGTGGAGGGAAAAGGCACTAGGTGCAAGCAGTACACCCGGTCAGTTGTTACCGCTTTACCGAGTTCTACCACCGGGAACAGGCTTGGCCTGGAGGGATTCAATCTCCGGGCGCCTCTTAGAAACCTGATAACTAAGTCGTGCTCACCCTAAGACTTGCCGTTTACTGTGCCGTGGTGGGCTGCGATAGTGGCTACATACACCTTCAAGGTGGAGGGGAACAGCCTCTCCTCCAACCTCTCTTGCAGGAATGAGAGCACTGACCCGACTGCACACCTCTGTGGGTCTTCAGCCTGGGAAGAACACCAATTCGCGAACAAGTGCCACTTTAGTCCGTAAAGTTGCCTGGTAGAGGCAGCTCTGGCTTGGTTGATCGTGTCTATGACAGCAGGTGGTAGGGCAGCTAGATCTCCCACATCCCATCCAGGGGCCAGACGTGGAGGTTCCAGAGGTCTGGGCGTGGATGCCAGAGAGTGCACCGTCCCTGAGAAAGAAGGTACTTCCTCAGGGGAATTCGCCAAGGAGGGGCTATTATAAGGAGCAGGAGATCTGAGAACCAAGTCCGAGAGGGGAAACGTGTACTTGAGCAGCCCCACGGGCCAACAGCCCCTGTGTGCGACTTGAGTCACTGCTGGCTCCAAAGGAGGAGACGACGGGCGAGTTGTGACATGTGACTCTTGGTGATTTATGTACGCTACCGTGATGGTGCTGTCTGATCGGATCAAGACGTGCTTGCCCCGAACTAGCGGGAGAAACCTCCGCAGGGCAAGAAGCACACCCAACAACTCTAGGCAATTGATGTGCCAGCACAGCGGGGGCCCTTTCCAGCAGCCTGCGGCTTCATGCCCATTGCACACGGCGCCCCAACCCTGTTTGGAAGCGTCTGTGGTGATCAGGAAGTGCCGGGACACCTGCTGCAAAGGGACTCCTGCCCGTAAAAAACAGAGGTCTGTCCAGTGTTGGGGTGATAAACACATGGTGCATGCCATGGCGCCATGCTCGTCTCGGGACTCAAGTCTGGAGCCAGTGCTGGAACGGTCTCATATGCATCAATCCCAGTGGCGCGACTGCCGCGGAGGATGCCCTATGCCCCAGGTGCTTTTGGAAATATTTTAGGGGCACCCACGTGCCTGGCCTGAATGATGTGAGGCATTTCAGCACTGACTGTGCGTGCTTGTTGGTGAGGCATGCTGACATTGAGACCGAGTCTAACATGCCGAGAAAAGCGATGCTCTGAACCGGGGCGAGCTTGCTCTTTTCCCAGTTTACCTGAAGCCCTAAACGGCTGAGGTGCCTGAGCACCTGATCCCTGTGAGTGCATAGTAACTCTCCGGAGTGGGCCAGGATGAGCCAGTCGTCAAGATAGTTGAGTATGCGAACGCCTGCTTCCCGAAGCGGGGCAAGGGCTGCCTCTGTGACCTTCGTAAATACGCGAGGGGACAGGGACATGCTGAAGGGGAGGACTTTGTACTGATACGCCTGGCCGTTGAACGCGAAACGTAGAAAGGGTCGATGTCGGTGCAGGTATGCATCCTTCAGGTCTACCGCTGTGAACCAATCTAGATGCTGGACGCATGTTAGGATGTGTCTTTGCGTGAGCATTTTGAACGGGAGTTTGTGCAAGGCCCGGTTGAAAACTCGCAAGTCCAAGATCGGTCGTAAGCCGCCGCCTTTTTTGGGTACGATGAAGTAAGGACTGTAGAAACCCTACTTCATCTCGGCTGGAGGGACAGGCTCTATCACGTCTTTGAGTAAGAGAGTCGCGATTTCCGTGTGCAGGGATTTGCCGTCTTTGCCATGCACTGTGGTAAAGCGGATGCCCCCGAAGGGGGGAGGAGGCCTGGCAAACTGAATTGCGTAACCGAGTCGGATAGTCCTGGCCAGCCAGCGTGACGGATTGGGAAGTGAAAGCCATGCGTCCAAGCTCCGTGCTAGGGGGACTAAGGGGACGATTAATTTGGTGCTGAGAGAAGACTCGAAGCATTTTCCTTGCTCCGCACACCCGGCAGGGGGCAGGTTAATGACTGAGGAGGAAGTCCCATGGAGGCATCCTCTAGACTCGTCAGAACCGGCCAGCTGGGGGACAACAGTCGTGGGGCTGGAGGCGAAGGGTCTGCGTCCAATATGCCGGGACTGTATAGGTGTGGCACCTGCATGCCGTGAGAATGGCATTTGCGGGCCAGGTGACCCAGAGACAGAGGACATTGCTCTTTAAGTGAGAATGTGGTACAAAGTAAATAAACTTAACTGAGTATTCTCCTCCCGGCCCTCCACCAGGGGACGGAGTGGTCTGCTTACCAGCTCTGGAGCAAACGTCTCGTTCTCTGGGTCATCCATCTCAGGAACGCTTGGGAGCCTTCCGGGTCCTAGAGGGGGTTCGTGAGACAGGGGACATGTGCTTCCTGCGGGGTGCTCAATGCTTTACCACTGAGAACTGCTGGGCGAGGTCCTCGACGGTGTTGTCGAAAAGGAGATGGGCACGTTGAGAAATTGTGCTTTGTCTACTTCGCGCATCTTGACCAGGTTCAGCCACAGATGTCGTTCCTGCAGCACGTCGGGTTCAGGACTACCCAAGTGCAGATCTATAAGTGCCTTGGCCTGGTGGACTTGCAGGAGGGCCATTGCATGCAAGGCGGAAGCAACCTGTCCGGTGGTGCTGTAGGCTTTGGAGGTCAGTCAGAACATCATCCTACAGGCCCTGGAGAGGAGCACCGGGCGATCCTGCCAGGAGGTGGTGTTTTTGGGACACAGGTGGATCGCAACCGCCCTGTCCTCCTGGGGGACTGCTGTGTACCTATGGACTGCTCCGCTGTCGAGGGTAGTGAGAGTGGATGAGCGAGAGGATCGATTACGGGCAGTGAAAGGTGCACTCCACGACCTCATCAGCTCATCATACACTTCCGGGAAGAAAGGAACACAGGGGGCGTGGCTGTGAGCGGCACGCAGACCCGAGGAACCAATAATCCAGCCGCAAAGGCTGTAGGGAGGATGGAGGATTCCAGTATAAAAGATTTAATTTACCTACTCTCTATATATGTACATCTTATTATTTATGTCCTTATTCCCAAGAAGAAAACAATGTAGCAATCCAGAAATCACTTTAGTTTCCATATAGTCACATAGTACAGATGCAATGAAAACTCATAGCGTCTCCCACTCCTGTTAAAGTCACACAGGAGCTCTGCTCACCCCTCACACAAACATGTGGAACAGGCAATGCTCTTTGGATACATTGTTGGTTTTATGTTATTTCTGTTAAGGGAACTGGAAAATTTGCAGTCTTCTAAATAGCAGTCTAGAATATACAAGTTGTTTACTAATGCAGGCTTCTCACGCCTCTCAGTGCTTTGTGTGTCAAACAGGCCACAGTCCCTCTTCTGAGTCTAAAGTCCCTCTTAATAGCTAAAAGGAACCATAGTTCATTATGAGCGAAAATGACAAAAAGTACTAGTTCCATGTAAAAGTATGTAAAACGGGCATTAGTTCCTACAGTACAGTGGGAAAGGGCCTATAATGTGTCCTATAGACCTTATTTAATTTTAATTTAATTGGCCAATTGTCACACATTATACATACATTTCTGCATATATACAGTGAAATTATTTATTTTTCACATATCCCAGCTATGCTGGGGTCAGAGTGCAGGGTCAGCCATGATTCGGCGCCCCTGGATAGATAGGATCAAGAGCCTTGCTCAAGGGCCACACAGTGGTGTCTTGTCGGTGCTGGGGCTTGAACCCCCAACCTTCTGGTCAGTAATCCAGAGCCTTAACCGCTGAGCCACCACTGCCCTTATTCACGCTATCACGTGCGTCTCTTCAATGGGCTGTACTACAGTGTTTTTGGATCGTTCTGCAGACAAAACATCAATAAAATATCTGTCCAAGAACATTCAGTACACAAAGAACTCCAGACAAGATGATTTGTGGAAAATCAGATATGATCAAGGTGCTTTATACAGCTTTATACATTTTGTGCCATTGAAGAGACTGTAAGTCTATCCCTCACAACCTCGCTGTCATTCCCATTCAAAATTAAAAATGGCACAAGCGTGAATAAGGTCTATTAGGGTACTGGAACTCTTGGAAACAACATCTCAACTTCTTGTGTGTTCATGTTGTCCCCAAACTCATGCCAGTGGTTGAGCCAATGTTGGTGTATCAGGATGGTTAGGATTGCTCACAAACAGAGCAATATTCGAAAGCACCACAAAGCCACAATGTTTACGTTCTTCAGGGAAATAAACCAGCAAATGGCTTATTTCAAATTGTCTTTGCATACTAAGCTAGGATACAAGAAATTATTTTCACATTGAAACCTTTATCTAGGGAAAAGTGTTGACAGTTTTACAAAAAAAATTTAGCGCCTTTTCTCCCAATTTGGAATGCCCAATTCCCACTACTTAGTAGGTCCTCTTGGTGGCGTGGCCACTTGCCTTAATCCAAGTGGCGGAGGACAAGTCTCAGTTGCCTCTGCTTCTGAGACTGTCAATCCACGCATCTTATCGCGTGAATTGTTGTGCATGACACCGTGGAGACTCACAGCATGTGGAGGCTCATGCTACTCTCTGCAAGACATGCACAACTTACCACGCACCCCATTGAGAGCAAGAACCCCTAATTGTGACCACGAGGAGGTTACCCCATGTGACTCTACCCTCCCTAGCATCAGGGCCAATTTGTATGCTTAGGAGACCTGGATGGAGTCACTCATCACGCCCTGGATTCGAACTCGCGACTCCAGGGGTGTTAGTCAGTGTCAATACTCGCTGAGCCACCCAGGCCCCAAGTGTTGACATTTTATCAAAAGGCTCCACTTTCAAGGTTCTATATTTGTCTCCTTGCATGAAAAATCTATCAGATTACAATCAAACAGTACCTTCATTGTGTCATTAAAGCAGCAACAGTTTCAGAGGTTGTAAATCCAGTTAGAATGTTGTGAAACACATTGAGAATTGTTTTACTCACATTGGTACTTTAGGAGTTGAAAATCTATCAGGTTCTTTGTGCCGTGTAACTCATTTGGTGGCATATCTGTGTTTGTGATTGTGTGTGTGTGTGTCTATAGAAAAGGGTCAGGTGTACAAGCAGAAACGGCCCACCATGTATCCCCCCTGGAGCAGCACGTTTGACGCTCACATCCACAGGGGACGAGTGATGCATGTAGTGGTCAAGGACAAGACGGCAGAGCTGAAGACAGAGGCCACAGTACAGCTCGACACCCTCGCCTCACGCTGCAAGAAAGAGAATGGCAAACTGGAGATCTGGGTGAGAAAGTGTGTGTGTGTATGTTTGCGTGAAACTTGATTGTATTTAATTGTGTGCATGAGAATACTGTACATTCTGGATAACCTACTTTGTGTGTTTGGTTACATTTTTATCCAAAATATTAACTATTGATTGTATATTATTGTAGGATATAATTTGATAATTTAAGATTTTTTTCTCCCCTTTTCTCCCCAATTTGGAATGCCCAATTTCCAATGCGCTCTAAGATCTCGTGGTGGCATAGTGATTCGCCTCAATCCGGGTGGCGGAGGATGAATCTCAGTTGCCTGAGACCGTCAGTCCACACATCTTATCACGTGGCTTATTGAGCATGTTAATGCAGAGACATAGTGCGTATGGAGGCTTCACGCTATTCTCTGTGGCATCCACGCTCAACTCACCACACGTCCCACAGAGAGTGGGAACCACATTATAGTGACTACGAAGAGGTTACCCTATGTGACTCTACCCTCCCTAGCAACTGGGCCAATTTGGTTGCTTAAGAGACCTGGCTGGAGTCACTCAGCACGTCCTGTATTCGCAACTCTAGGGTTGTTAGTCAGCATCTTTACTCGCTGAGCTACTCAGGCCCCTGCAATTTTTTTTAAAATATTTTTTGTATTACAGGTTGAACTGAAACCACAGGGTCGGTTACTGATGGAAGCACGCTATTTTTTGGAAAGAACTGGTAAATGTGTTCTAAATCTCACAAAAACCAACAAAAAACTCTCTGGTCATTTTTCACCCCAAAAATAAAATAAATAACAAGCTAAATTACTACATTTAATACAAAAACAATTAAAAATACAAATAGTAGTCATAATAATAAATTATTTGTCATGAATATACAGTACTGTCACAATGCAAAATGAATGCTCAAAATCTTAAAGCAAAAAAAAAAAAAAAAAAAAGTGGCCAAAGAAGATTGATGAATGAACTGAAAAGTCAAATAATAAAAGTAATACATAATTAAAACTTATCAAATTTAAATAAAAATTAATCATAAATAATTCCTTATAAAATTACAAATGTTTAATTTTTAGATGTTTGTATTAATTTTATTAATACAAACATCTAAAAAAATAAAACATTTAATTAATATAATATTAAAATAAATACAAATAGAGTAAATAATAATATATTGTCTGAATATTTATGGTCTAAAAAGTAGACATCATTTTCTTTTTGCATAATAACATTTTTGGGGTGAAAAATTACGGACAATTTTTTTTTCATGCGATTCAACCATTTGCACTTTAACACACTTAATAGTTCATATAAATTCTTAAATTAATTTTTCCTAACATTGCATTTGTCTTTTGGCTCAGTGAAGCTGGTAAAATGGTGAAATGCAGTCCATGCAGAAATCATTTATTTAAAAAGTAAATTCACATATACATCATTTCTGTACAGACTGCATAAATTCCAAGTTCAAAAATAATTCTTGCACTTACACACACACTTTTTAGATGCTGTGGGTCATGGTGAAGGTGATGGAGAGAGTGAACGGGAAAAAGATGGAGTGTTCGCTCTGCATCACAGACGTGGAGCCATCAAACAGGCCAAAGTTCATGTGGTCAAATGTCACGAGTTCACTGCCACCTTTTTCCCTCAGCCTACGTTCTGTTCCGTCTGCAAGGAGTTTGTCTGGTATGTCCACACTCCAGAGCATGTGGAATCTCCAAGGGGGCCACGTTTTAAGAATGAACTCCCCCCACCCATGGCAACCAACAACGCACAATGCTTTTCACTGGGCGAACAAAGTGCATATCAATACAGTATCTGATATTCCACACCCCTAAATGATCTATTTAAAGCAGAATCTGTGATAGCTAAACTGTATGATCATTAAATATCATTATACATTAGTCAGAGAGAGAAGGAAAAATGTCAATAACTTGCTGCCGTGCACGAAAATTGTCTGTATATTGGCTCCTCATCCTCCTCATCTTCTTCATCTCTGACACCCAAGGGCACTCTCACCCGCACCAAGCATTGTGTAGTACCGCACCTGTTGAGTTGCTGTTACTGTTATCAGTTTTGCAAGTAAAGAGCTGTCCTCCCTTTCATTGGTCAATGTCCCTAAAGCACAGGTTCCACGTATCTCCTTATTTTGTGGTCCACAATAATGGTGAACCTCGATATATTCAATTAATGCTTGTCATTGGCAGGACCAAACACAGGGACTCCGCTGTCTTCACTGATCCATCTCGACCAACGGAGCAGTTTGTGAAAACAAAATATTACAAATGCAGACCTGATGAATGAAGCAGTGATTGAGTAAAATAAATTGTTTATAAAGTTACGCACAAATATGAAGTAACAGACAAGCAGCACTATACAGTCACATTTCAGAATCTTGCGCACGGACAGCAACTCAAGAGGAATCCTCGCTCGTTTATGTTAAGTGCAGTTTGGGGAAATGCATGTAATAAAAAATAACTTTTGTAATTTCTCTTAACCACTTAGATCAAGATTTCGTTATTGTGGCCCAGATCAGTCCAGAGATTTTCGCAATACAATTTGGGAGTCAAAATTCAAAATGCACCATATAACTAGCTTATCTAATCCTTCACAGCAGTCAATTCAGTTCACCAAATCATACCCACATATCAGACTAACCAGAAATAATGCTATGATACTGCTATGACCTATAGTCCTTAACACAGATTTTCTAATGTATTCCTACTGTTGCATGAACATGAATTCCATGCGTCCCGCCACAAGTTCGTTGTAACAGTTCACCTCTTATCTATGAAATCAGAAATTATCCACTGATGATGGTATCATGATTTTTCCTTTCTGCATGAAAAGGTCTTTTAAATCATATTTTGGGCGGCCTTTTGACAGCAATTCCCTTTTAGCTCTGAAAAGAACGTTGCCTCTTTTTCCTCATAACGAAACAAGCAGTTAATATTTGACATCTTATTTGAATATTCTGTTGTCCTTTTTTCTGTTCCCCCTTCTATTAAAATAGACTAAAATAATGTTAGATAAATTAACTTAAAATAAAAATCAGGAAAATCACAAACAAAGAGGATTGATTCTTCATACGTTTTAGGCTAAATATAATAAACAAATATAATTACATTCACGACTTCAGCTGGTGTGAACGTCGCTAAAAAGTGATAAAGAACTCAAGTTCAAACACTCAATGTTCTTGTTTTTAGGGGAAAGAAACTGCATGTCAGTGTACAAAGACTGTTTGCACATGGGGCACATCTTATTTTGTGATATGATTATCTTAACCCTTTGTATTGTATGGTGCATTATCATCCATTCTTGTTTGGAATAATGGACAGATTTTGCTGTTTCAGAAGGAAATTGGTACTTTAATTCATCAAAGTGGCATTCAACTGATCACTGATGTAAAAAACAGCACATCACTATTTGAAAAAAGTCATTTTTGATCAAATCTAGACAGGCCCCATTTCCAGCAGCCATCACTCCAACACCTTATCATTGAGTAATCATGCTAAATTGATCATTTGGTTCTAGAAAAAAACTTGCCATTATATCAAACGCAGTTTAAATCTATTTGGTTCATTAAATGAATCTTAACATTGTCTTTGTGTTTGTTTTATAGTTGCCACAGTATGCAATAGACTGGCATGTCTTAAGGTCAATATTAGGTCAAAAATGGCAAAAAAAGAAACCGCTTTCTCTAGAAATTCGTCAGTCATTCATTGTTTTGAGGAATGAAGGCTATACAATGCTTGAAATTGTCAAAAAACTGAAGATTTCATTCAAAGGTGTACACTACAGTCTGTCTCTATCAAGAACAGAAAGAGATGTGGAAGACCAGATGTACAACTAAACAAGAGGATAAGTACATCAGAGTCCCTAGTTTGAGAAATAGACGCCTCACATGTCCTCCGCTGACAGCTTCATTGAATTCTACCCGCTAAACACCAGTTTCATGTACAACAGTAAAGAGAAGACTCAGGGGTGCAGGACTTATGGGAAGAATTGCAAAGAAAAAGCCACTTTTGAAACAGAAAAACAAAAAGAAAAGGTTAGAGTGGGGAAAGAAACACAGATATTGGACAACAGATAATTGGAAAAGAGTGTTATGGATCTTAACCCCATTGAGCTTTTGTGGGATCAGCTAGACTGTAAGGTGTGTAAGAAGTGCCCGACAAGACAGTCACATCTATGGCAAGTGCTACAGGAAGTGTGGGGTGAAATGTCATCTGAGTATCTGAACAAACTGACAGCTAGAATGTCAAGAATCTGCAAAGCTGTCATTGCTGCACATGGAGGATATTTTGATGAGAAATCTTTGACGTAGTTTAAGAAGTTCTGAACATTTTTGTCAAATTATAATAGTAATTTTTCACATTATTCATGTCCTGACTATACATTGTGATCAGATGAATGCCACTTTGGTGAATAAAATTACCAATTTATTTCCATAAGAGCAAAATCTGTACATTATTCCAAACACTTGGCCGCCAGTGTGTATATATACATATATATATTATAATAATATATAAAATTATTATATAATATATTATAATTTTTTTATTTTATTAAATCAATAAAAAAAATGTTCACTGAGTTAAACTGGAATCAATATTAATATATGCACTGACACACAGTAACATCATGAAACATATTAGTGAATATTTATCTATTTAACACACAAATCTCATGCTCTCTTCTCCTGCTCCAGGGGCCTGAATAAACAGGGATACCAGTGTCAACGTAAGTGCTTCTTCACATCCTCATTGTTGTTGCAGTTCCTTAAAAGATCCTAAAAGAGTTTCCATTGAACCAGAGTGAGAACTCTGCCCACTCACTTCTCTGTTTTTTTGTATTTTTTTCCGCAGAATGCAACGCTGCAATCCATAAAAAGTGTACTGACAAAGTAATCGCCAAATGCACAGGTTCGGCGATAAAAAGTGCAGAAACCATGGTAACTACATTTACTGTAATACCTTCAACTGTGTCTGTGTATTTTGTTTATTTTGGGGGGAAAATTTCATGAAATCTGTCAAACATTTCTAAAAGAATTAAAGACATTTTTAGATAAAACAATTGCTTATTTTTTTATTTATTTTTTGGGATTATTCTCACTACAATTTGAAAAAAAAAATATTAAATTAAATTATTGTTTTACTGTAATTGTATAAACAATGGGCCTAATTGTATTGCAGTAATACAAATATATTATATTGAGAATAACAGGAATCTTTTTTTTACAGTTTAAGTATAATTTACACTCCTCAGTAAATATTATGTGCCTTTGGTGCCCTTGTTAATACTTAGGAACCTTTGGACTGCTTGGGCAGCTGTAATCTATTATGGCTCCAGCAAAGCTTTAGTAAGATTCAGAGGAAAGTATATTAACAAAGACTAAAGAAAATGAATCATCTGTCTGTCTCAGCTTCCTTCTTCTTCTTGTAGGTGTCAGACGGCACTATAAAGTGCCACTTTTGTGATGCATAACTAATTCACAGTGACAATGATTAATGACGTTTTACATATGACACTGCACCAGTGTTTGTGTGTTTTAAAATGACGTCAGCACTAAATATGTATACGTATGTATTTCAGATCCACAAAGAGCGCTTTAAGATTGACATGCCTCACCGATTTAAGGTGTATAACTACAAGAGTCCGACGTTCTGTGAGCACTGTGGGACTTTGTTGTGGGGTATCGCTCGGCAGGGCCTTAAATGTGAAGGTGATCTACATAAACTATAAATGCCAACTATGAACATCTATGACATGCAATTGATTACCACAGAAAATTATTTTGACATCCCTGATTCTGTTATAAAAAAATTCTCAAAAATGCTCGACTATGTGAAGTCGATGGGGCAAGGCATTGCACCCGGGATAAATGTTAAAATACACTCTTTCGTGCATATATTTAGTGTGATAAAATCACTTGTAATATTGTTCATCCACATAGAAATGTAGTCACAACTCTAAAGGGCATCTTATACAATATTACAGCTCAAAACATAGCTGCAAGCAGCAATGATGGGGCCATGACAAGCTAATAACCCTTATGTAACACAGATCAAATTCATGGGCAAGGAAGAGGCGAGAAACCGGCTTAACATATAACTTAAAGGTTTAATGGAGAACTCAAAAGACAAACACATAAGATAACGGACGTCCGTAATTGAGCTCTCTCTCTCGATCGCCGTCTGCGAGTGGCCTTTATCCCTCTTGACGGCTTAATTAGCCTAATACGGGACCGGGCGTGTGTAATCACGCGCCGGTCCCGCCCTCCACCGTGCCACATTCCTCCCCCGTTCTTTCAGGCTGGGGACCCCCGGCCTGACTTACATCCCCTGGGGGGGGGGGGCGCCTCCCGCGCAGTCTGCCGGCAGGTCATCCCCATCAACCTGGACGAGGGAGGGAGCAAGGGGAGGGAAACAAAAAACCAACAATTAAAAATGGGGGGGAGGGTTCCTGCACTGGGCAGTACCTCCCCTCCCACAAACACCATAATTTAAAAAAGAGGGAGGGGCAAGGGGAGGGAAACAACAAGTAAAAATAGGGGGGGAGGTTCCTGCACTGGGCGGTACCTCCCCTCCCACGAACACCAGAATTTAAAAAAGAGGGAAAAGGCCAACGCAGAGCGGTAGCAAGAGAGAGAGAGAGAGGAGAGAGAGATTAAAGGAAAAAAAAAAACGTACTCGCCGGTTCTCTGATACGCCGTAGCTCGTTCCTCAGCCACTTCTCCACCCTCTACAGGACAACAGCCGCGCCTCTCCGGGCAGATCGGAGGCAGTCCTCAGCCCCTGGCGGACGGAACGCCCCGCCGCATTCCCGGGGTGTCGAAGGGGCCTCCCCCCGCCCCAGGCAGCGGTTCTCCTGCTCCAGGCGGTCGGCGGCGAGCCCCTCCCCGCACGCGGTCGGCAGTCTCCAACCCCGCCGAGTTCCAGCGGCTAGTAGGGGACTCCCCCGCCCCTGGCAGCGGCCCTAACCACTCCAGGCGGTCGGCCAGGAGCCCCTCCTCCCCTCGCGGTCGGCGGCCGTTCCTCTGCGTCCAGGTGGCTGGGCTCCTCTGTCTCCCGGCAGATGGCCGCGGCTGCTCCACTGAGAAGTGGCGAGAACTCCGCTACGGCGTATCCCTCTTCCTTCCCGGGCTTTCGGCACCAATAAAACACAGATCAAATTCATGGGCAAGGAAGAGGCGAGAAACCGGCTTAACATATAACTTAAAGGTTTAATGGAGAACTCAAAAGACAAACACATAAGATAACGGACGTCCATAATTGAGCTCTCTCTCTCGATCGCCGTCTGCGAGTGGCCTTTATCCCTCTTGACGGCTTAATTAGCCTAATACGGGACCGGGCGTGTGTAATCACGCGCCGGTCCCACCCTCCACCGTGCCACACCTTACAAAAACAAGCAAGTCTGGCAAACTTACTGCAAATTCACCACTCATTATTTGTATATGCAAATGAGCTTTGCGACAAACTCTTCATTGTCACCAAAGGTTTGCTGCAAGTTCACCACTACCGGTGGAGAGCTGCAAACTTCTGGCAATCACAAGCTCATTTGCATGTGAAAATTAGTGGAAAAGTTGCAGCAAGTTTGTCAGAACTCTTGATTTTTTGTAAGAGTAAGACTTTTACTTTCAGACTAAGCTGGGTGGGGTTCACAAATATGAACATAGCTAAAGATACATCCCACATTGGGAGTCAGCTGCCCGCTAAGATAGCATACGCTACAGTTAGCATGCTAACCGATTAGCATGCTAAGCTCACATATTCTGCTTGGAGATTATGAACATTTAAGACATCATTAATGTCTATGTAATTGACTATTCAATTCCATATGTTGCTAGCTTCATTGGAAAAAAAAAACTGATAAAAAAGGGACTCTGCCACTTTGGAGTGTGGTCACTATCAACACACATTTATACATATGCAAGAATGAATGAGAATAGGAGCACTTTAAAAAAAAAAAACAAGATTTATATTTGCCCTTAGCAACAAAGTACATCCAAAGTTAGGCTTTTTCCCAAATTTGGTGAGAATCAGCCACAAGGTGGCGCTATAATAAGCTCATTTTCATTTATTGCCAATAAAGGGCTATAATAATAAAAAAAAAGTTTATTCTGAATCCATCTGTGCCCTCAAATCATTTGGTCATGTGGGTTTCAATTTCTGAAATACATTTTCTGAGCCACTTTGATTTTTTGAATTACCTACTTCAGACTTATCCAAGGCTGTTCTTCCCATTAGAATTAAATGTGGTGTCCATCATCTACTGACAAAAAGTTGTTAGAAAAAAAATTATTTATTCAGTTGTTTATCAGATATGAAACTACTAGTGCATTAACTGAAACGGGTTGCATAATCTACTGTTTTTACAAACTGAGGTCAAAAGTGTTCTGTGGTAATCAACAAAGTTGCTGTTAATATAGGTTAACCTATATTAAATTATTTACATTTAGAAATATTTAAATTGTTTTAATTCAGTAGTGTTTGACTTCTCTGTTGGGCTTAGTTTAATGTGTTCTCTTTGCAGAGTGTGGCATGAATGTTCACCATAAATGTCAGAACAAAGTAGCTAACCTTTGTGGCATCAACCAGAAGCTAATGGCAGAGGCTCTGGCTAAGATTGAGAGCACTCAACAGGTCAGAGGGCACACACACCTGCTGAACCACAAATGCTACACAGCTAGACACAGTTATATAACAAATTCCATACCAGCATTCCACTGATTTGTGTTTATTTACAACTAGCTTACTAGCTTACTAAATGTAGCCTGAGCTTCTCAGTAAGACCGTACAAATGAGTGCTGCATAAGGCCCAAAGCATCCACAAAGTATGTGAATGAAAATGCTTTGTCGTTGTGTTCCAAAATCCCTTACAAAAATCATTGCAAATTAGCTGCAAACTTGCCGCAGGTTGCCCTTGAGTTCTGAGGGTTGTTAGCACCACAGTAGTGCAAGAACACACATTAAGTATGTATAGTACAACGGGATGGGGGTTTGCAATGCATTGGCCATACATTCACACCTGAATTTGTGCACATGCATAAAATATGTTTACGGCTTAACTGAACGTATTTCGTAGCTTAACTGCACAACACAACAAAGCAGCCTAAATGTATATAACATGGTACATTCTGTATGGTACAGAATGTGTAATGGGATGCAGATTCAAAATGTTTGTCCATCACAGGCTCGGAGCTCCAGGGATAGTGAGATCATTGGTCGTGAGTGGCCGGTTGGCATAGGCCAGGCAGAGGTCACCCGAGAGCCCTCTGCCCACATACCGATTTCTCCACTCACGCCTGCGCCAGCAATACCATGCAAAGGTATGCAAAGGTATAAGTGTGTGTGACAAACACACACACTTATAAACATATTTAACCTGATCTTAGTGCATTCCTACATACTGTATTTGCAGAATTATTTATACGTGGCTTGTTGTATGTATCGCAGCAATTTCCTGGTGAAATGAACACTAGAGGCACTACAGCATTGACTTTCATTCCATTTCAGCAAAATGGCAGAGTATTGGTTCATAAAACACTTACTGTACTTTTCATCCTTTACCTCACACAATGCTATCTTATGACATTTAAACATTTTAACTTTAATGCATGAATTGTAAATTGCTAAATTTTAATGTTTGCTTTTTATAACCAACTACATTTACAACCAAATTTTGCGGTAGTTCAAGAGCACTGCACTTGGTTGCTCGCTACAGCATTAACCTTAAGGCTACACTATGTACGTATTTTTTGTTAGAAATTAACAAAATTTAATTAATGAGCAAGTACACCAACAATCCGTCTTCCAAACCATATAATAATTATTTATTTTTAGAGCCTTCAGGATGGATTTGGCGGGAAATTGTATACTTCCGTCATCAGTGCATGTTTACATAATCTCCATAAATAAAGAAAAGAAGGTCTGGAGCTACTACAGCGCATTTATATGTGCGGTGAAAGGTGTGCAGTGCTGTGAAAAAGTATAAGCCTCTTCATGATTTCTTCTATTTTTGTGTATGTTTCATTCTAAATTGTTTTAGATCTTCAAACGAGATATGACATAAAACAATGGCACAAAATACAGTTTTCAAAAAAAAAAAAAAAAGATTTTTATTGAAGCAAAAACTTTTTTAATGGAAATAAAAGGGAGGAGGCGATAACCGGCTTGACAATATAAATAATAGTTTAATAATAAACTGAACCAAAAAGACACAAACATACACAGGTGTCGGGCAGCTGCCCGTAAATCTCTCTCTCTCTGTGGCACTGCCATCTCTGGTCTGCCTTTATCGCTCTCAGAGGCTTGATTAGCCTAATTATGTGAAATGTGAAAAACAAACTGCCCCCTTAAATTTAATAGCTGGTTGTGCCACCTTTAGCAGCAACAACTGCAACCAAACGCTTCCGATAACTAGAGATCAGTCTTTTACAACACTGTGGTGGAATTTTGGCTCACTCTTATTTGCATAACTGCTTTAATTCAGCCACATTGGATGGTTTTCAAGCATGAACTGCCTGTTTAAGGTCCTGCCACAGCATCTCAATCGGGTTCAAGTCAGAACTTTGACTAGGCCACTCCAAAACTTTTTGCTTCATTTGAGCCATTTAGAGGTGGACTTACTCCTATGATTTGGATCATTGTCTTGCTGCATAATCCAGTTGCACTTGAACTTCAACTCATGGACTAATGACCGGACGTTCTCCTTTAGGATTTTCTGGTAGAGAACAGGATTCATGTTTTCCTCAATTATCAAGCCTCAGTGTTCTTCTGGGTTAGCAGGGGTTTTAGTCCTCACCTCACATGTAGCCTATAGCATTTTTGACTAGTGTCTATCTAGTAGCTGAGTCATGAACAGTGAACTTTATTGATGCGAGAGTGGCCTGCAGTTCCTTGGATGTTGTCCTTGGCTTTTTTGTGACTTCCTGGACAAGTCATCGCTGTGCTCTTGGAGGAATTTTGGAAGGTTGGCCACTTCTGGGATGGTTCACTACTGTGACAAGTTTTCTCCATTTGGAGACAATGGCTCTCATTAGCCAACTACATGCTGCTGAACAGGTTCTGTTTAGGTGTTCATTTGTTTGTTTGGCTGGCAGTAATCAGGTCTGGCTGTGTCCAGTCCAGCTGAACCCCATCACGAATGCAGTTTCATAGATTTTGTGATTTAGTAACTAAAGGGGCAAATACTTTTTCACAAAGGCTCAGTTTTTTTGCTTCAATAAACAACATTATCATTTAAAAACTGCATTTTGTGTTTACTCAAATTGAAACAAATTAGAATGAGATATACACAAAAACAGGGAAAAATACTTTTTCACAGCACTGTAGTAGTTTAAAGCTGATAGCTTGTAGCCACAAAAAATAAGTGACATTGACCATGGATCATTAAAAAAGGCAACCCTCTGGGGAATCACCAGTCAGTTTTCAAAATAAAGAAATCTCGAACCGAAAAGAGTCTGCAAGCAAAAAAGGAAAGCAACAGAGCCTGTAATAGGACACAAAACAACATCGGATTGGCTTTTAAGAGGTGGTGATGATCTTAAATGATTTAAAACCTATCCAGAGTTGGAATAGTTAGTTAGTCAGGTAGCACTCTTAGTACTGTACTTTGTTAGATAGTGTTAGCCACTCTAATGGGGCATTTTATTATGGACTGTGGTACTGTAATGCTTTCCATTTCACTTTTGAGGAAGGACAATGGAAAAAAAGTATAACTGTATACTCATGCTGGTAACAATGCCAATTTCTAAACCAGTTACTACCTTGGTCTATTTGCCTGCTAGCCAAGTTATAATTTCCACCTTTTGACTTTATCTGATATGACTAGCAATCGTTATGTCTAATGTCATTGTTGCCTAACTATTTATTTTAAAATATATTTTCGATAATTCAAAACAGCGCAAAATGTGCTGCTTACCTGCTCATAAGCCATATTTTTCAGAAATCCATCTTTTTCTTCCTTTCATTATTTATTTATTTATTCATTGAAGGGAGGGGGCTAGTTTTGTTGTTGTTAGTGACACTCGCTCAGATAAGTTGATCACCTGTTATCATGGTCACACCGGTACTCCTCAAACCATCAGATTCATCTGTGCAGATAAGCAGAGCTGAAGCCCAACTCACGTAATTTCCATAACAATATTACTCTGCAAGTAACTTGCAGTTTTATGCTTAAACTTCTAGAGGGCCAAAAATTACATAGTGTAGCTTTAAAAACCTCATCTGTTTGTGATAAAATGTAACTCGCTTTTAGCCCCACACAGTGAACATTTCACTTCATAACTGCCATGATAAGTGCAAGGAAGCATGTAATATCATTCTGCAAATATGTTACTACAGTCACGTATATTTCATGAGATCAGGCTAAACGTATTCCAGTGAACATTCAACTATCTAAAAATTATGGCTCTTTCAAATGACCTCAGGTACTCCAGAGACATTGGCTGAGTTTGGAATGGCACACTACCATACTGCTCATTCTTTTTCTGCTAAAGACCCACATATGGCAGAGGAAGAGTTAATGATACATTAATGCAGTCCTGTTATCCACTGTTCATTGATTTTCTACTCCTCCCTACAGAGCATAAGGGTATAGCATGGGACGCCCCAACTGAGTGTTGCAGACCAAGCCTAATTGAAGAACCTGAGCCATTGTACGCTACCCCACGCAAAGAGCACCACAAATTCGTCCTAGACAACTTTATTCTGCACAAGATGCTGGGCAAGGGAAGCTTTGGAAAGGTAAGAGAAATACTCTTGACACATTATAAACTGTGTGTCAAAGAGATTAGTGCATATTACATGTTCCGTTATTAGGGGCCAGTTCAGTCAGGACATCAATTTGTAGGCCAACCCTGAATGCCATGGGTTCCCTCTGGAAATTCTAAATTGGTGGGGTTTACTTTTACTAGTAAATAGGGTCTGTGGATAACAATATTTGAAGAGACTTTTCCATTTATGTTCTACAACATAAATTACACACAGTCACACCTAAGACATGGATTTTTTTCTTCCGGAACCAGATTGTTATGATCTATTCATCAAGCGTGTCAACTCACACCCTTATCGTAGTAAGAGTCCATGTGTACCCTTTCAAATCGATTGTCATAAAGTCATTTTATTTAACGTTTATTTAATTCTAACCTGCTTTATTCACTGCAAAATGTTTTGGCCAAATGTGTCTGGCATATTACTGTATCAGTCAGACGACTTTGTGCACAGATTAATTCAAATTGATCTGAGCTAGGACAGAACACAACATAAATTACATCTGGACTGAATCACACATCCACGTGGATGCACACCCAGGTAATTATTTACTAATCTTGGAGTGCATATGTGTGGGTTTGTAGGTTTTCCTAGCTGAGTTGAAGGGTGCTGGACAATACTTTGCAGTAAAGGTGCTGAAGAAAGATTTAGTTCTGATGGATGATGATGTTGAATGCACTTTGGTGGAGAGGAGAGTGCTGTCTTTGGCTTGGGAACACCCCTTCCTAACACATCTCTACTGCACCTTCCAGACCAAGGTAACACATATTGACGCACTCCACACATATTAAGTTGTTCACACTCACATACATCATGTAGTTTCATTTGGCTGGTCTGAACTGATCTTTTTGTGTTGGTCTCTGTAGGAAAATCTATTCTTTGTGATGGAGTACTTAAACGGAGGCGACCTAATGTTCCACATCCAGACTTGCCACCGATTTGACATCCCACAATCCACGTAAGACAAACATGTAGCCCCCACAAATATATTCTTAAAGCTGACGCTCTGCCCACTCTTTTTTTCTATGGTTTTCAATGTCTTCCACCTCTTCTCTTCTCTCCTACTCTCTGTAAAAAGGTTCTACGCTGCTGAGATAATCTGTGGGCTGCAGTTTCTACATTCTAAAGGCATTGTGTACAGGTACGTATTACCATGCAAACAACAGTATGCACCACAAAATATGAGCTATGACTTTGTTAATAAGCACAGTATTTGTAACCCCTACGTGTATGTTGCCATTATGCAGAGATCTTAAGCTGGATAACATTTTGCTGGACACTGATGGCCACATCAAAATCGCAGATTTTGGCATGTGTAAAGAGAACATGTTTGGGGAAGCTAGAACATGCACCTTCTGTGGAACTCCAGACTACATCGCCCCTGAGGTGATCATTTTTACACATTTAATGTACGGCCACCTTTGGCCACCAGGTGTACATGGGGCCATCGCTTGGTTTCCATTTGTGTAGCCATTGGGAAATTAATAAAAAAAAATAAAAAAATATTTTTTTTTAAAAAACCTCCTCCACATAGCTGCACATCAGTTATGTACTAGTTGGCTGTAATTATGTGACATCATGTAGCATTTTCGATTTTAGTGTTCACAGTCAAATTATTAGTCGCTGGAATCCTGTTGTGTTGTACCTGGTTAGGAGACAGAGTAACCAACATTAATATTTAGAAAACAATATGTAGGGCTGGTGAAAATATTGATTTTCCGATTAATCATAATCCATGATCTTTGTTTGTGTGATCCTGATATCATTTCTTAAAATCCCAATCATTCTTTAAAGCCCAAATTCTACTTTGGTTAGACATGCATGCTAATCGTCTGCATGCAGGACTTACATTTTGTCATCAACAGAGCGCTCAAGCACTGAACGTGTGCAGCCTGATTTTTCTAAATGCATGTACTCTGAACATACTGTATCCGCTTGCACCAAGTATATTTGCAATAATTAGTGTGCACACAAGGTAGCAACACTCAAAATTGAGCCTGAAATGCTGAGCTTTTGATTGTATGCATTTGCATCAAAAACCAAAGTATACTTTGGGGCTTACTCCATGCCCTCTAAAATGTGTGCAAATCACTTGCATATGCTACCAAATTTTGCGCTATGTGACTAAAAATGTCTGTTATTGGCCACTGGCTGGTAAATTGGTACAATCTTCATCTGCTTACCAGTGACTGAGTATTATAGTGGCTAAGAAAAACAGTACCAAGATCCTTGCACTATGTGTTGAGAGAAAAAGTTTGGTTTGACTTGTTCCGTGTAGTGTGTCCAAAGTCGAAATCCACTCAATCCATTTGTCACTGAATAATGTCTCTTTTAATACCATTTCTGTTCTCCACTGCCACAACACAAAAGAAACTTTTGTTTCGCATAGCACAGGTGCCGTAAAGAAGCCATTTGACTCCAATCTTGGTAATATGCACTCAACCAAATCACTTTTGTGTGAAGAGACAGTGCCATTTTAGTGCTTTTTCTCCTTATCAATGCAAATGGAAAAATGAAGCATGTAAACAATAATCAAGTAACAGTATTTATGTACATATAACAGTATAATTTATAAAATCTCAAGGCATCGTATTTATGGATGGAATACATGTGTGACCAAAATTAAAATAAACAATGATAAAATGACATGTACGTTACTAAGAATGTCCCGTGTATAATTAACAGTATTACCTGACAGAATTGTATTTATGTAAGCAAAATAGACTAATGAAATATACCCAAATAAGTGAAATTCAAATCGAAACTATCAAATTTACTCTATGAATTTACTTTATGATTTTCTGTCAATGACCACATTTACAAACGCATCACTTTTTGATTAAGGCCCATAATCTGGTCAAGATGTTTAAATGCTCCACAGCTTTTGGATTATTCCAGTATTCAGCATATTCTGAATGGAAAAATTAAATCTTAGAAACTAGGATGTTTTTCCCACAGATTTTGCTTGGGCAGAAATATGGGACCTCTGTAGATTGGTGGTCGTTTGGTGTCCTACTATATGAGATGTTGATCGGCCAGTCACCGTTCCATGGGCATGACGAGGAAGAGCTGTTTCAGTCGATTCGTACAGATGACCCATGCTACCCACGCTGGCTAACAAGAGATGCACAGGATATTCTTGTTAAGGTACAACCTCAATCTACAGTATTTGTCTGTATAGACATTGTCAGTATGTCTCTATATATTCCATTATAAGCCAACTTTAATAGAAGACTCGTTTGCTCTATGATTCTATTAAAAACTGTAACTGGTTTTCGTGGTTGGTTACAGTTATTTGTGAGGGAACCAGAGCGGAGGCTTGGTGTAAAAGGAAATATACGGCAACATGTGTTCTTCAGAGATATAGACTGGAATGCACTAGAGAAACGGCAGGTGGAACCGCCCTTCAAACCAAATGTGGTAAGATCTTTACATCTGTATGTCAATGGCATTTACATCTAGAATATAGTAATATAAGTATATGTGTCAGACATACATTACACAAGAAGGATTGACTTGTTGAGTATTTCTCTATTCACAGAAATCAGTCAGTGACTGTAGTAACTTCGACAAGGAGTTTATAAATGAGAAGCCTCGACTTTCAATCACAGATCGCACCCTTATCAACAGCATGGACCAGAGCATGTTTAATGACTTCTCCTTCTTTAACCCTGTTATGGCCCGCCTCAAGAACCCTTGACCTAGAACCCTGCATATATTCAAGACATTCATACACATACTGTGAACAGCTCAAAACCAAAATGCAAACACTTGAATATTGTTACAGTCTCAAGTCAACCACATTTCATGGCATGGACAGTGTATAACATTCAAAAGAGTTGAAGGAGAGTATAAGCACAGAGCACACCAGCTAGCATTGAAAATTCTTCTACAGAGAGTAAAACATTTCCATACTTTCAGCATCACTCTTAACAAGACTTATTCCCATCAAGTTTAATTCAGTCGAGAGCTAAAATAAAATGATTAAGATGAATATGTTCAAGCAATTAATATTCTTTGATCTGTGTTTAGTATACAGATGTATTCTAAATTGTGATAATTTTGTGATACTTCATACCATATTCGTGGAAATTGGCAGAACTTAAAGGAGACCTATTATGCCCCTTTTTACAAGATGTAATATAAGTCTCAGGTGTCCCCAGAATGTGTCTGTGAATTTCTGCTAAAAATACCCCACGGATAATTTATTATACCATGTTGTGAATGCCTCTTTTTGGGTGGAATCAAAAACATGCTGATTTCGTGTGTTTCTCTTTAAATGCAAATGAGCTTCTGCTCCCCGCCCCCTTTCCGGAAGAGTGTTGTGCCTTTACAGCTTGACCTTCGGATACTACAGCAGCAACAAATCAGAACCAATATGTCTGACAGTGTAAATAGCGGAGTTCAACCACATTCACATTCTGCCCCTGATCGGCCTAAAAGTGCATCGGCCCACCAGGAAAATGCCTTGTATGCCAGATTACCGGTCCAGCCCTGATATATGTATATCTGGTCTCCGTGAATACAATCTGAGACAATGGTAACTTTAGCTGCATTAGCCGTGGAATCAGCTAACAAGCACATTCGGAAAATATAAAGTGCGAAATTTACATCTTCAGGATATAAAGCTGGAACACAAACTGTTGGTACTGATCCATGCTTGCTTTTTTTGAAAATCCTGCTTTATATTGCCACTCATTCACAAAGCATTCCGGTGTAAAATGATTTGCACAAACATACACAGATTTTTGTATGTTTTGGGGAACATTTACAAAACTTGTCCACTGCATCTTCAATGGCTCTGATGTCGGGAGTACATGAAGACTCTTATGTTCACTTTTATAGCCAACAACACAACACTTATGACGCTTACTGAGACATTATTCTTCTCACTGCATCTGCTCCAGCGTGGAAAAAGAAATGGTGGACTGTGTGTAGATCACTCAGGGGAGGATCTATAATCATATGGTGGAGTCCATCACCAGTCGTGGGCGGGGCCTGCTCTAAAGTGACATCACTTTAGAGTAGAAACGAAAACCATTCATTTTGACACACTATTTTTGATTAATAGAAATATAAGAAAGAGGAGTGAGTGGACTTTTAACATTTTAGGGTGGTTGTGAACACACACTGCCAACTCACATTTATGTACAAACACCATGTAAAAGTGAATTTTGCATAATAGGTCCCCTTAAAAATTTTTATAGAAATAGATTTAACAGTGGCAAACTTTCCCAATTTGTTTAAATCACTGTTTCTATTTCTGTAAAAAAGCATTTAACTTTTAGATCACAATACTTGTGCTCAGATGTCAAGTCAAGTCAAGTAAATTTTATTTGTATAGCGCCTTTCACAACACACATTGTTTCAAAGCAGCTTTACAGAAGTTCAGCATTAACAGACGATAAAAATGTAATGTCTATAAAGTCGATAAATCATCATCCTTGTGCAGGGCTCCAGACTGCGACTAAAAATGGTCGCATTTGCGACCAAATAAATTTATTTGCGAGTGTAATTTCTGTCAAGGTCGCCATTGGCGACAGTAAAAATTTACTCCCTTTGATTTTAAAATTTGCATTACATTTCCCGAAATACATTACAAAAGTTTATATCAAAGAAATAGCGGGGAAAACAGAGTTCATTGCAGGAACTAACCATTTCAAAAAAGAGACTGTGAGAAAACACGGTGACAGTAACAAGCATAAAAAATGCACGTGATCACATAATTGCGAAGAATGCTCCACAGACTACACTGTTAGCACGTGCAGTTTTTCTTGCATGTGAGCTGCGGGACGAAAAGGAATGGAAGGAGTTAAAAATGAAAATATTTGGCGCCTGTTTTTCCCCCTATAGGAGCCAGTGGCTCCTTAATTGATTTTTTGTTTGGAGCCTTGTTGTGGAATTAGATAAGATATGATTCTTTATTGTGTTTAAAAATAATTAAATAATAATTGTATTAATAACCCCAGTGAGCAAGCCGAAGGCGACTGTGGCAAGGAACACAAAACTCCAAAAGATGTTGATTAATGGAGAAAAATAACCTTGGGAGAAACCAGACTCACTGTGGGGGCCAGTTCCCCTCTGGCTAACATCATGAATAATGTAAATAAGAATTATTTATAGTTAAAAAAAACACGATTTAAAAAATTATTAAACTTATTAAGTGTTAAGGGTCAGTATTTAGACAGTGATTGTGTTTGAACTGCAAGATTAGTGACCAGTGTCTTTGAAGTCCATCCTTGATTAAATTCCAGAAGTTCACTTAGATGCAATTGTCCTTGTTTGGCTGATGAAGGCTTTTGTTGGCAATAGTTAGTCTATGTATCCCATTTCAAGATCATAGTCCATGGTGATGGGGCATCTGAAGTCTCCGTGAGAGGCTGGATACAAACTGGAGCTGACGAACTCTATTTACCTCGGGACTGGCGTCCCGAGATAACAGCAGAAAAGCAGATGGGAAATAATTAGCATAGCTGATGTTCATAATATTAATGCATTATAACTGATTCAGCAGTAGTAGATGTAGGCTACATCCATTTATAATCAACAGAAAAAACGGGATCATTTCTGTTTTATTGTATCAAAATAGATGTGTTGATGTCTGTGTGAGTTTGCTTAAGTATTATTTGGAATAACAGTGTTTGTGAAAGTCTTCTTTAGTCAATGAGCTTGTCTGTGCTTTAACATGAAACTGGATGATGAAACTTACTGTAGTAATAACCAGTTTTGTTGTGTTCCATAATAGGCCTTTATCACAATCACAGTCAATCAGTGTATCTATGGACAATCACAGTATTTCTAAATAAATTATGCTAACTTGGATGCACTTGGCACCATCAGCTGTTTAATCGCTGCTTTGGAGTAACTCTTAGTAAGGAGTAAGCACTTCACCTTGTGTTTTCTAGCACTTTAATGTGTAATGGTATCGGAGCGATTTTACCTCAAAATCACGTGCTTGACCATCCTGTGCAGCATTGAGAAAAGTAGCGTGTACCATCTGATCACACATGGCCCCGCCCATTTTCACAAACAACAATTTCATGACACACAAATTTACTCTAGCCGCATAAACCAACTAATACAAAGAAACAGTGATAGACAGACCTATTTAAGCGCATCGAGTAAGCCCAAATTAATATGGGCCTGTAAATATTTGTTCTGCTGATACATGAACCAACTTTGGGACAAACTGCAAATTAAGGCCTTTCATGATCATTTCGGATTGCTGAAGCTGATCACAAAGTTGATCAAGTGTCCTGACGAAAGGAAATAGGCTGTAACTAAAAAACTTTGTTTTGTACAAAGAACCAAATACATAGAGTTCCAAATTGAATTTATGTCAACTTGTCTCTTTACATGGAGAATGGAAGTGAAATGGAGAATTAATTATAAAGGAAACTAATTTATAGATGTTTTTAAATCTGAAATTAAATTGGGCTTTCTTCAATTACTAACGAAATCATTTCAGTTTTCAGTAGATAAATGACTTAACCCTCAGGTGAAAATAGGCAATTGCAGTATGTGTCCGCTAGAGGTCGATAATATCTTTCGAATCCTCTAAGGTGGACAGGAAACACAAGGACACAGCTTTAGCGCACATGATTGACTGAGTCATCAAAACCAGGAAAATGAGTCATTGTCCCACATCAATGTGATATAAGTTAACTACACTAGCCCATGTGATTTTCTGTCCATCCCAGACAAGAACAAAGCACTCTTTGATGCCTTCATGATCAGACTGCTAAATTAGGACTTGTTTGTTGTATTTGTGTGGTCTTGCATTGTTACAGCCTAAAGAGACAGGCATACAGTATGAGCGCTGGCCCAGTGAGAGATTAATGTCTGAAATGTCTCGACAAATGCCCTGAATATTCAGACTATAATCTTTCACCTTCAGACGACATGTTTCATCACCTTGTGCTTCAGGTGGTAGTACAATTCCCTATGACACTTTCCTTACACCACACCTTCTGCACATACGCAGTCATTTTTATGAGAATGTTATGCAGGTGTAAGACCTTAAATGGTGGTTATCCACTGTAATTGTCTCTCACGTGCTCTCTGACTGCAGTCTTGCCATGATTACATGCTTGTAAATGCAAGAGGTTAACATTTGTTAGCCCATGTATCTCAAAATAAATTTCAGTTTTCTCTCCATTTAACTGTCTGTATGCACTCAATTGCCAACAGTAAACCTCTATCTAGTAATAGTTTAGTGGATTTAGTGGTTTAGTATATTTAATAGTCTACATTACAAATCAGTGATTCAAACCCTAATTTAAAACTGGAAATAATAATTTAAAAAAAATATTTAGATTGTGACAATGTTGAAGTGTTACCGTGGAGGAAAAAAAAAACATATTTTGCATCTGCACTG
Organism: Moxostoma hubbsi; assembly: GCA_032164185.1. Classification (NCBI taxonomy): domain Eukaryota; kingdom Metazoa; phylum Chordata; class Actinopteri; order Cypriniformes; family Catostomidae; genus Moxostoma; species Moxostoma hubbsi. The sequence goes on from JAVLUX010000043.1 coordinate 21,471,796, forward strand.
TGCCTGGGTCACTAAACAAATAAGCAAATTTGTGGAAGTAATTTTCTCTGTGGAAAGAGTCAGCATTATATCCAGGGTTGGGAGGCTTAATGTGTTCCACTACAGATTACAGATTCCCCGTCTGTTGCTCACTTCGACGTTGTGTCGAAGAAGCGACACTAGGGGTCGAATATGCCTCTGATCTATGAAAAAATGCCAATGAGAGTTAGGCAGACAGAATTTGCATACCCTCTTCAGCGACACCGTTGAGGACTTTACCCAGCATTTCTCCGCGGTGAAGAAACAGACGGAGGCCATCTCACATATCCTGCCCCGCCGCAAACCTGCCGCCATGGGCCATGCCCCGTCTGCTCGCCGAGGGCGTCCTCCTGTGGCGAAGAGACGCCCTGCTCTGCCTCAACCCGGGCCCAGCTCTCAGCCCATGCGTTGAGCACACCGCAGGTAGTCGACACCCCCGTCTCACGGACCCCCTCGAGGACCCGCAAGGCTCCCAGGTGCTCCTGAGACGATCAACCCAGGGACCAAGACGTTAGCTCCGGAGAGGATAAGCAGACCGCTCCATCCCCAGGTGGAGGGCCGGGAGGAGAATCTTTTGTCTTTTTTCAATCTGGTTTCCGATCACATCACAGCACAGAGACAGCGCTCATAAAGATAATAAACGATATTCGCTTAAATACTGATACAGGCAAATTATCAGTACTGGTACTACTCGACCTCAGTGCTGCATTTGACACTGTCGATCACACCATACTTCTGGAAAGGCTGGAAAACTGGGTGGGGCTTTCTGGGATGGTCCTAAAATGGTTCAGGTCATACTTAGAAGGGAGAGGTTATTATGTGAGTATAGGAGACCATAAGTCTGAGTGGACGCCCATGACATGCGGAGTCCCTCAAGGCTCAATTCTTGCTCCACTCCTGTTCAACCTGTATATGCTCCCAATTAGCCAAATAATGAGAAAGAACCAAATGGCTTACCACAGCTATGCAGATGACACACAGATCTACTTAGCCCTATCACCTAACGATTACAGCCCCATTGACTCCCTGTGCCAATGTATTGATGAAGTAAACAGTTGGATGTGCCAAAACTTTCTTCAGTTAAACAAAGACAAAACTGAAGTCATTGCGTTTGGAAACAAAGATGAAGTTCTCAAGGTGAATGCATACCTTGATGCTAGGGGTCAAACAACTAAAAATCAAGTCAGGAATCTTGGTGTGTCTCTAGAGTCAGACCTTAGTTTCAGTAGTCATGTCAATGCAATAACTAAATCAGCATATTATCATCTGAAAAATATTGCAAGAATTAGATGCTTTGTTTCCAGTCAAGACCTAGAGAAACTTGTGCATGCTTTCATCACCAGCAGGGTGGATTATTGTAATGGACTCCTCACGGGCCTTCCCAAGAAGACCATAAGACAGTTGCAGCTCATACAGAACGCTGCTGCCAGAATTCTGAGCAAAACCAGAAAATATGAACATATCACACCAGTCCTCAGGTCTTTACATTGGCTCCCAGTTACATTTAGGATTGATTTTAAAGTATTATTACTGGTATATAAATCACTCAATGGGCTAGGACCTCAATATATTGCAGACATGCTCACTGAATATAAACCCAACAGATCACTCAGATCATTAGAATCACATCAGCTAGAAATACCAAGGGTTCACTCTAAGCAAGGAGAGTCTGCTTTTAGCTATTATGCCAGCCGCAGCTGGAACCAGGTTCCAGAAGAGATCAGATGTGCTCCTACAGTAGTCACATTCAAATCCAGACTCAAAACACATCTGTTTAGCTGTGCATTTACTGAATGAGCACTGTGCCACTGTGTGTCCGACTGTTTGTACTGTGTTTTATTAGATTTTTTTTTTTTTTTTTTTTATTCTAAACTGTTTTAATTATTCTTATTTTATTATTCTTGTTTTTTTTCTTTTTAATTTCTACTATGTAAAGCACTTTGAATTACCATTGTGTATGAAATGTGCTATATAAATAAACTTGCCTTGCCTTGCCTTTGTCCTAGACGGGGCTGCGGTACCCACATTCTCAGTAAAAGAGCTATTTCCTTTGTCTCTGGGTCACCTGGCCCGCAAATGCCGTTCTCACAGCACTCTGCCGCCACACCTCAACAGTCACGGCACGCTGGATTCAGACCCCCGCCCTCAGCCCCACGACTGTTCCCCGGCTGGCCGGTTCTGATGAGTCCAGAGGACGCCTCTACCGGACCTCCTCCTCAGTCACTAACCCGCCCCCTGCTGGGTGTGTGGAGCAAGGTAAGTGCTTCGAGTCTTTTCTCAGCACCAGATCCTCGGGACGCGTCCTCGCCTCCCGACAACGTACTACCTGCTCCACCCTGCTGCAAAGCCCCGCCGGGTACGTCAAAAATAATCGCCCCCTTGGTGCCCCTAGCACGTAGCTTGGATGCGTGGCTTTCACTTCCCAACCCGTCACGCTGGCTGGCCCGGACCATTCGACTCGGTTACGCAATTCAGTTTGCCAGGCCTCCGCCCCCCTTCGTGGGCGTCCGCTTTTCCGCAGTACACGGTGAACATGCCAAATCCCTGCGCACGGAAATCGCTACTTTCTTACTCAAAGACGCGATAGAGCCTGTCCCTCCAACCGAGATGAAGAAGGGTTTCTACAGCCCTTACTTCATCGTACCCAAGAAAGGTGGCGGCTTACGACCAATCTTGGACCGGGCTTTTCAACCGGGCTTTGCACAAATTCTCGTTCAAAATGCTCACGCAAAAACGCATCTTAACTTGCGTCCAGCATCTAAATTGGTTCGCAGCGGTAGACCTGAATGACATGTACGTTCACGTCTCAATTCTGCCTCGACACTGACCCTTCCTACGGTTCGCGTTTGACGTCCAGGCATATCAGTACAAAGTCCTCCCCTTCAGCATGTCTCTGTCCCCTCTCGTCTTCACGAAGTCGCAGAGGCAGCCCTTGCCCCGCTCCGAGAAGCCAGCATCCGCATGCTCAATTACCTCGACGACTGGCTCATTCTGGCCCATTCCCGAGAGATACTATGCACTCACAGAGACCAGGTGCTCAGGCACCTCAGCCGTTTGGGGCTTCAGGTCAACTCAGAGCATCTCTTTTCTCGGCATGGAGTTAGACTCAGCCTCAATGTTAGCACGTCTTACCAATGAGTGTGCGCAGTCAGTGCTGGAATGCCTCGCCACCTTCAGGCCGTGCACATCGGTCCCTTTAAAACTTTTCCAGAGGCTCCTGGGGCAGATGGTGTCCTTCACGGCGGTAGCGCTGCTGGGGTTGATGCATATGAGGCTGCTTCAGCACTGGCTTCAGACTCGAGTCCCGAGACGAGCATGGCGCCGCGGCACGCACCGTGTGATGGTCACCCCCGCCTGCCGCCAAACATTCAAACCCTGGACAGACCTGTGCTTTTTGCGGGCAGATGTCCCGATGCGTCCTGGTCACGACCGATGCCTCCAGATTGGGTTGGGGCGCCGTGTGCAACGGGCACGCAGCCGCGGGCCGTTGGAAAGGGGCCCCGCAGCGCTGGCACATCAATTGCCTAGAGTTGCTGACTGTCTTCTTTGCTCCTAACCCTGCAGAAGTTTCTCCCGTTAGTTCGAGACATGCCCTTCAGAGACCAGGTAGTGAACCTGTAAGCGCTGCCCCGGGATGAGGCAGACCCAGCCCTTCATTGCTGTGTCCGGTATGTGCTTTGCATACCTACTTGGACCGCACGCAGAGCTTTAGACATTCTGAGCTTTAGACATTCTTTAGACACTCTTTGTCTGCTTTGGTGGACAGCAGAAAGGGAACGCTGCTAAGGCACACATCTCTATCATTATTGCTCATACTTAACAATATATTCTATGTTTACTATGCTGAGAAACACAGTCACAGTAGCATTGAAACAGTGACTTTAACACTAAGTAAATCTTAAAAGGTATAGTTCACCCAAAAATATAATTTCTGACTCAACATGAGGGTAAGTAAATGATAAAAAAATAATAATTTGTTTGTGAACTATAACATTGCCAAAGCTGAATATCTACTTGCTGTAATAAAGTTTAAATCACTTTATTTCTCATTATTTTCCCTCCTCACTATCTCCAGTATGTAAGTCAGAAATACTGGCAAACCTTATCTGGCATAACAATGCCAGTAACCTTGTGACTGTGATGTAATAGTCTAGCAAATGCAGCATTTGTTTATTTTCCTCCTTTGGATATCTGTCCAGTCCAATGACATCATCGCAAAAGAGGGCAAAGGAAATTTACTGAGTTGTCTCATGAGTTCACCAACAGACTCTATTTACATCAATGTTGCTTCTGTTCTCTGTTATACAGAAGGAATTACCATAGAAAATGAAATAAATAATTGAATCTTTAAAATAAATTACAAAACATTATCCAGCCTTTAAAAATAAAATAAAAGTAAATTCAGGATCCAGATTTTAAAATAAATAAAATAGATTTATTTATAGAACAGATTATGAAATAATAACTAAAATACTTTTTTACAGTAACAAAAGTGTTTAAGTAACTGTAACATCCTTTTTTAATAGTTTATGCCGATCACTGTATTTGTGTACTTGAATCTGTGCATCCTCAAATGTTTGTGAAAGACAGTGATGTTGTGTAACTCAGTTAAGACAGCTTTGCTTGGGCAATTGTAGTAATGATAACTAGACTTCATATACATGGTTACACTGACACGGTTAACCTGCGGTCAGTGCTTCATAATCAAACAGCTATGCTTATTTTCATCCAATAGCACGATTAATAAGTATGCGCTCGATGCTCACTTGCGTTTTGTCAGCTCAGGACTCCAGGGACAGTTGTAGGATGACATTCAGAGACTAGTATACATTTATTGATACACACAGTCACTACTTTGAGGCTACATGTGAGGTTAAAAAAGGAGGCTCTTAACCAAGCCTCATCTAGTGAATGTGAGACGTATCACATCCACCTGAATGTTTGTTCTCCATCCCTCACTATCTCTCCAGGCGGCTTATTCTTCCTCCACTGTGCAAATAATCTTTTATAGAGAGGAGCTCATGAGACCAAGACATCATCTTGTTTTGTTTTTCTTCTGCATTATAAAGAAATAAAGAAAAAGGAAAAACTACAAAAGGAAAGTTCGTCAAGACATACTTTTAAGTTGACCTGACAAAAAACTTGTCTAAAAAGCTTGAAATATACAGATGGATAGATGGATGAATTCTGATTATTTTGAAAGGTGTCAGGACTATATAAAATACAATGTACTCTCTTGTGAATAAAAAAGGATGCTGACTAAAACTTTCCGTTTCATTTGTGTGTTTTCATTGGTAATGTGCATCTGTTAAAGTGGGTTTGCAGTGGGGTGCAGAGACAGAGAGTGAGTATGAACAGAGCATACACTGGGATTCATTATTCAGCCGTGAATGAGGGATAAAGAGAAAAAAAGGAGGGGGAACGTGAAAGAAAGCAGCGTGCCACGCGAGGACAGTTGTGGCCATTTGCCATCTCTGACTGTCTTAATACACCATGAACCCAATTATCTATTCATCCTTACAGTCTGAGGGGAAAACAAGGATTTTTCACATTTCATTCAGTATATAAAACATATTCGTACTTTGTTTTTAAATTGGTATTTATTCAACTACAGTGACTTGTTTTTACCTGGGGTTGATTTTTATTAAAACTACAGATTTTAACTTTTATTTACACACTGTAAAAAGTGATGTAATGATCCATTTGTTAGCTGCACTAACTATTGAAAATTGACTTGATATAACCTAATGCAGTCAGTCATATTAAAAAAATATTCTTGAATATTAAAAAAAAAATTTAAAAATTTAATCCAGCCTTTCAATATATATAAAAAAAAAATAAAAAAATAAGAAAAATAAATCAAATTAAAATAAAATTATATTAAATAGGTAGCTTTTGAAAATTAAATTAATACAAAAATAAATAAATTAGGATTTAGGATTAAATGTAGGCCTACAGTGTAAGGTCACATTAAAACAGTCTAGAAACGTTTTTATTTTTCATTGCCTTCATCAATTTGACTATTCAATTTTATTGATTTTTTTCAGGATTTTTTCTTTTTTTTAATGTATTGATTTTATTTTCTTATCTTGCCCCACCCAGACTTTCAATCTTGAAATATAAAAATCCTTACTAATATTGCATATTTGACACTATGAACATTTTTTTTATGCATTTGATAACCGTGTAAATATTTATTGTGTGAAAATTTTACTTTGTGCATTGTGTACTGTGGCAGGGCGGAGGGCGGGTCTGGGTCGTGATTCTGCACACGCAGCCCATAATCAGGCTAATCAAGCCTCAGAGAGGATAAAGGCCGACCGAAGGCGGTAGTGCGACAGAGAGAGAGAGATTTACGGACAGCTGTCCAACACCTGTGTGTGTTTGTCTTTTGGTTAAGTTTAAAATAAAATTTGTATTTATATTATCAAGCCGGTTCTTGCCTCCTCCTTTTCTTTAATCCCAATGCATGTACATTGTGGAAATTCTAGTGATGTTAAAAAAAAAAAAAAAAAATTCTCCTGTAAGGCATGTACTGTATATCCACTGTAAGACACTATTAGTAGACTATTTAAATAAACTAGTAAGAGTGTGAAAAGTGTGGGTGTATAAGTTCACAGGGCCTAAAGAGCCCATAGTTAAAGAAACACCATTATGCATCTGCCTGCCTGCATTTTTCATTCATTCATCTGGTTTTGAACTTATTGTTTCACACTGTAGTACGAGGTGACGTCAGTAGTGTGTAACGGATGTTGGATTATCCCTTTGTTAAATGCACAATTCCATTCAATGTTGACAATCCATGGACAAAACCTTTAATCTCCATTACGGGTTCACATATTAGTTTCCTTTTTGTCTCATTCCCGTCACCAATGCTGTGTAAATCAGCTAAGGATTCCTTATGTGGCCATAGCAGACCGTAATGACATAAAAGATGTCATCTTCTGGCTGATATATGCAGTTGACTCAGGTATTCTCACTCTTTGCCACATTCCTATGACACATTTCAATATATGTCATGTTTCTGTGCTCTCTGACCTGAATTTAAAAAGGAATGTTCTAAATTCAATTCCTGGAATGAAATCACTCTCTATTGGTCGCATTTGTGACATGTTGTCTATTACCACAGGCAATCTTTTTGACTCTTTCCAGTTTGTAAAACAAGCAAAATCATTTCCAGTAATGCACTTATGATGAATGTCTATGGGGAGACATTGCACCAGGATAAACACTAACATGCACATGTTAACATGAGACCAGTGTGATAAATTGCTTACTAGTCTTGTATGTCTCTGTGAAATGCTATAGTCAAAGTTTTGCATCCTGTTATGACAACGTGATCTCATGAGTATTCGTATGTATTCTTCCGTAAAGTGCGGTTCTAGCAAACGTACGTTTGTATTGACAGCATTTTAAACGTAAATAATTTTATAATAAGCAAATTTATAGATGTTTGCGAATCCTTATTAAATCTATAAATACTGAAATACCAGAATAAATCGGTTACATTTATGCATTATGGCAGACGCTTTTATCCAAAGCGACTTACAGTTCACTTATTACAGAGACAATCCCCCTCGAGCAACCTGGAGTTAAGTGCCTTGCTCAAGGACTCAATGGTGGTGGCTGTGGGGTTCGAACCAGCAACCTTCTGAGTACTAATTATGTGCTGTAGCCCACTTCGCCTCCAGCACTCCACAGTTATTATGTCTGAAGTGTAAATTAACTGTTTGAATCAGCCACTTCTCTGTTGTTGAGGAAAATTCGGTCAAATCAAATTTGGGCGAAAACTTGGCCCATCTATTTGAATGAGCAGTAATTTAATATCATTGTACATTAATCTGCATGTTAAGTTTTTCATATTGTTGAAAAGTGATTAAGTTTAGGTTAAGCATTAAAGGTTGTTTATAATATACCGTAAATTACTATAAAATAGCAAAAATGTAACGACACAACTATATTTATAATGTAAAGGATTGATACAAGTTTTACAACTCTAAAGCTGTAAAACAATATTTTTAGTACATTCATATTGTATGTTTCAGCATCTATCTAAATGTACAAAAATGTACGTTATATATAAATTTGACATGTGAGTAGCTACGAATAACTACGTATAATAAGGTAATAATGTTGGTTATGACCATGTAAAGGCAGTAAACCTGGTAACTTTTGCATGACACAGGCAAGGATCCCAGAAAGGTATCAGCAAAGCACAATTTACATGGAGCAAACTTCACCTTAGTAGTCCCACCACTAAAAAGACGACTTTTTTGATCAAGACAACTTTATTTCTCAAATAACAAAATTTTTGTTCAGAAGATGTAATATACACTCACCTAAAGGATTATTAGGAACACCTGTTCAATTTCTCATTAATGCAATTATCTAATCAACCATTCACATGGCAGTTGCTTCAATGCATTTAGGGGTGTGGTCCTGGTCAAGACAATCTCCTGAACTCCAAACTGAATGTCAGAATGGGAAAGAAAGGTGATTTAAGCAATTTTGAGCGTGGCATGGTTGTTGGTGCCAGGCGGGCCGGTCTGAGTATTTCACAATCTGCTCAGTTACTGGGATTTACACGCACAACCATTTCTAGGGTTTACAAAGAATGGTGTGAAAAGGGAAAAACATCCAGTATGCGGCAGTCCTGTGGGCGAAAATGCCTTGTTGATGCTAGAGGTCAGAGGAGAATGGGCCGACTGATTCAAGCTGATAGAAGAGCAACTTTGACTGAAATAACCACTCGTTACAACCGAGGTATGCAGCAAAGCATTTGTGAAGCCACAACACGCACAACCTTGAGGCGGATGGGCTACAACAGCAGAAGACCCCACCGGGTAACACTCATCTCCACTACAAATAGGAAAAAGAGGCCACAATTTGCAAGAGCTCACCAAAATTGGACAGTTGAAGACTGGAAAAATGTTGCCTGGTCTGATGAGTCTCGATTTCTGTTGAGACATTCAGATGGTAGAGTCAGAATTTGGCGTAAACAGAATGAGAACATGGATCCATCATGCCTTGTTACCACTGTGCAGGCTGGTAGTGGTGGTGTAATGGTGTGGGGGATGTTTTCTTGGCACACTTTAGGCCCCTTAGTGCCAATTGGGCATCGTTTAAATGCCACGGCCTACCTGAGCATTGTTTCTGACCATGTCCATCCCTTTATGGCCACCATGTACCCATCCTCTGATGGCTACTTCCAGCAGGATAATGCAGCATGTCACAAAGCTCGAATCATTTCAAATTGGTTTCTTGAACATGACAATGAGTTCACTGTACTAAAATGGCCCCCACAGTCACCAGATCTCAACCCAATAGAGCATCTTTGGGATGTGGTGGAACGGGAGCTTCGTGCCCTGGATGTGCATCCCACAAATCTCCATCAACTGCAAGATGCTATCCTATCAATATGGGCCAACATTTCTAAAGAATGCTTTCAGCACCTTGTTGAATCAATGCCACGTAGAATTAAGGCAGTTCTGAAGGCGAAAGGGGGTCAAACACAGTATTAGTATGGTGTTCCTAATAATCCTTTAGGTGAGTGTAAGTGCTTAAACAAAAATGCTAGTTTCAAATTTCTGCTCTCTGAAGAAAAAAAAATCTGAAATGCCCTGCCCCATAGACTTCCATTCAAAGTGCCATTTTTCTTTGTTAATACAAACTGAGGTATGAGTCGAAATTATTTTCTGAAGTAACAGAAATTGCTTTGAGTCTGAAACATTCCTTTACCAGACCCAGTAGCACAGACACAGTAAGTAAGTTTTGTGTAGTCTCCGTCAAGATAAAAACTGTAGTCACGTCTCCTCTCTCTCCTGAGCGGTCTTGCGGAGCACGTAGCTGTCTTGTATTTTTAGGTCTTTGATGCAGGTAAATCTGTGCATGATGGGTCAGCTTTGACTGACAAGGTTAGAAACAGTACTTCCTGTCCTCATGAGAACAAATCGCCATCACAACAAAAGAACTGACTCAGGGATTTATGAGAACAACTGACCCAAACCATCACAATGAGATGTATGTACTCATCTGTGTATTTAAAGAGTAGAATGTCATCTTGTGCTGCTGCTGCTACAAAAACAGATAAACTCAAGCCTTTCTGTCTCGATAACCATGCATTCATGGAGCAAAACCATTTAAGAACCACTGCAGTAGAAGATATTTACCCTGGCATGTAAACTAAGGGTAATATTTGCCTGTATGGATGCTTTGCAGAAAGATTTACAGTAGCGAGATGAACAGGTGTTTAGCTGTTTCTATAATGTGTATTTTAGTCCTTCTGGATCGTTGTATTGACCAATCAGCATTCAGGACAGGAACTGTCCATTTTATGACTGATGCTAATTAATGGGATTAAGCTTTGCGGTGCCGAATGGGATACCGTGGGAACGGGTCCACAGGTATTTTGCAAGCGTGTTGTTCGCCAGCCTTGCTACGTCACCTCAGTGAATTAATCTGCTGTGAGAGAATTATGGCTCTATTTAAAGACACAGAGAGCTTAGCTGGATCATGTCAAATCAGCCATTGGAATTTTTATTTCAGCTGCGCCAGACAGAAAGAGTTTTTTAAGGGCTTAGACACTAATGTTGACAATGACACGTGTTTGAAGCCGTCATAACTGTATGCACTCCGTTAGCCAGTGGTGTGTCTTTTCTCTAAGCTCATTTTGCACATTTACAGGAAGCTATGCATGCTTCACAAACATAATGTGATCAAACACAATGCTATAAGGAAGTTACAATTAAAAAGAGACTGATTGAAAAGTTTCTTCTTATATAATTTTCAGAAATTCAAAATGCAATGAGAGAAGACACCATTTCAGGTCTCAAACACACAAATGCATCATGTTTTATTTCATGGTGTGAACCTCTTATCTTTTCATTTTAGATATATTTATGAAAATTTCTGATGGAATGAGTCATTCAAAGGCAATGTTAAGTAAATAATATATAGCCACCTGTGACCACAGACTCATCTCACAGTGAAATCAAACAGAAGATTGACTTTTCTTTAGCTAAAATCAGTCTGTGTTTACAGAAATTTGAAACACTGCCCCCAGTGGCCAAAGCACTAAGTGTTGTTGGGCATATATGGGCTTGAGTGAGCTCCATTTTCTGTGTGCCCACAAAGGGGCGCCAAAAGCGAGTTGTGAAGCGAGTTGTTTTCACTTGTACAGGCTGCAATACAGTGAAGAGGAATGCATATTATTTTATAAACTGAACTCTAAGACCCAAACCCAAATCTTAAACACCATTGGTGGAGTAAAAATGTAATTCTAGAGGGAAAAATACAACCTCTGAATTTGCACGTTGCTGATTATGCAAACACAATTCCTTTTTGGATTCAATGCAGGATTTGAACACGAGTCTTCCACATTGCTGGAGCAAAACACCTCCAGATGTGCTGTATGGGAAGATAAACATACTGGAGCCAATGCTAAAATGTCGGATACGTAAGTGATGGGGCTTGTTGGTGAGTCGACATTATGTGGCCTAGGTTACCAGAACACTCGGAAACAACATGCCGACTTCCCGTCTGATCAGGTCTCATTTGTTGACTCTGAAATAAGTTGTTATTATGGCAACAATCTTAATGCCAAAATTGATCTATGTCCAAATTTGTTGTTAATGTTTATTTTATATAGAGATGCACATTCTCCTTTGGCTTATTGTATTAATTGTTCCCCCACCACTTTTATTGCCTTTATGAAGCTGCTTTTCTCCTGCTGGACACAAATACAAACAAGACCACATACACACACATTCTCACAGATGGATGACCCATGCTTTCAACAACCTTTATAAAGCACCATTGCTCTTTGAATAATCCAGAAAGATGAAGTATGTTTTCACTTGAGCCGTTTCCATCTATTCCCTTTCTCTCACATTCCACCACTGGCGTACTAAATATTACAGTTTATGAATGTTTTCCAGAGTCCATGTAGACATAGACCAAAATATCCTAAACAACCACCACACAGGAACTCAAACTTTATAGCGTCTCTCTGAGCAGATTTGGAAAAATGTGGTGCCATTAGCAGAAATTAGGAGAAGATTTAACAAGCAAAAGTTGCCAAAGAAGTCTTTGTTTCCTGACAACAGTCGAGTTTCTTGCCCATTGCACATTTATGTCAGTTCTGTCCACAGGAAGCAGTGTGTGGTTTCATTCATTTATCGTCACGATCATGAGCCAACTTCCTTCGCTCACTGCACAGCTTCTTTTAAACTCCTATTAAATACTGTTTGGTAAGATTGAGTCAGTCTAATCCTCAGTTATAACACACCACTTTCATTTTAAATGTGTGCCATGTTCCACAATCACTCCTACAGATGTTGTAGACATTTCCAAAACAAAAGGAAACAGCTGGCAGAATATTTCCATCCTGGTATGATTAACTGATTACATTGGGTTCATCTTATGTGATGAGCTGTAACATTGGTGACCTGATTGGCTTAATACTGATCTGATGGCAGTGTGCCAGTGTGTGTTCTGCATCTCTTTGGCCCAGAGCTCAGACTCAACATTGAGTTATAAATAACCACTTAAGCTCATGATGGCATGCCGAATCACATACACTACACCATTATTGTGTGGCTTGTTTACATTATTTACCACCATAAGGGAATGCATTCCTACCAATATTAAGATTTCTGGTCAGCAAATGGGTTTTTTCAGTTGCATATTGTTAACCTATTACCCCTGCTTCTAAATATGTGGTAACAGCCTTGCAAAGGACTAATGGAGCATTTAAAGGGATAGTTTACCCAAAAAAGAAAACTCTCTTATCATTTACTCACCACCATCCCAGGTGTGTATGACGTTCTCCCTTTTGCTGTACACAAAGATTTTTAGAAGAATATTTCAGCTATGTAGGTTGATGCAATGCAAGTGAATGGTGGCCAGAACTTTGAATTGTCAAAAATCACAGAGGCAGCATAAAATTTATCCATACAATTCCAGTGGTTAAATCCATGTCTTCTGAAGCGATATGATAGGTGAATGTGAAAAGAAGATCAGTGTTTACGTCCTTTTTAACTGTTAGTCTCTACTTTCACTTTCAATTCCACATTCTTCTTGTTTAGTGTTGGGCAGCTTTACTTTTAAAAGTAACTTGTTAGAATATTGTGTTACTCCTTAAAAAGTAACTAAATTAAATAAAAAAAAAGTTACTTATTACTTCAGTGTAAAATGTCTCCAAATGGATATAAAGCATTCTTCGATTTAAATGCGGATGAATGGAGGATCCAGTTTTCAAGCATCAAGCGCCCCCTGCAGTAATAAAACTCACAAGACACAATCAGTGGCTCACAACATGCAATTTCAGTCTGTAGGTCTGTAACCCAAACAAAACTTAATTTAGATAACATGAAATTCATCACATGAGTGATATGTGGAGTCAGTGAAGATGTTAAGGGCATCCATAGAAATTATCAGTTGTTTTTCATGGTGAGTAAAGCAGACAGGCATTTCAGATGGGCAGATAATTCTGAAAGGGTACAATTTTTATGAAACAATAACCTCAATGTTATTTCTGAATGTTGGATATGATACAGCATATAAATATTTAAGAGTATGCATTGAATTAGAGATGGCTTGATTATACGGTTAATTTAACTGTATGAATTTAGAATCCATAGTTAAAACAGTGAAATGCTTTATCTACATGTGGCAAAAATATTAGATATAATGTATAAATATATAATATAAAATATTTTTTCTGAAGATTTTGTAAGCTTAAATGGGAAAACTCTTGTGCCTGTGTGGGTACTGAAATCAGAGCCTATGGTTCCCTCTGGGTCTGCTCTGAAAAAGGCTCGATTGGAGACACAGAACATCCATCTCCCCACTGCTGTTTGACTGGAATGGAATATTGATGTTCACAGTGTTATGCAAAAAAAAAAAATACATTCTCAATAAAGAGCCCTTTTCCACTTCAAAGCACACACATTATGCACAGCCGCTTCCTTATGGTGAGTGACGCATTAAATCATGGCGGCATCTGCTGTCATTCCATTAGGTCTCTTACACATGAGAACTCTTCAGTGCTAGCTGAAGCACCGTGTCCCACGACATGCGCATCACTATATCCCACTGCTGTATAGCTGCTTTAACACCTTAGAGAGCTCCTGCCTTTTATCAGCGAGGTGTCGCTCAGGGGCCGTGAGTGTGCACGACCGGCCCCCAATTGGGCTAATCAGCCGAGGACAGGGATTAGGCCGAGCCATATGCAGCAGTTCGAGAGAGAGTGAGCCACATGCAGCTGCTATGTGCATTTATATTTGTGTCATTTTGTTTCATTAAATATTACTTTGACTGTCAGCTGGTTCCCGCCTCCTCCTTGCCCATTTTAAACCCTGTTACATTGGTTCCGAAACCTGGGAATGAGGAGGGATGCACTGTCATAGAGTCCTCCCCACTGCCATCCGCCCAAAGGAACAGCCGAGGCCATCCACCGGGGGACAGAGGAGTCGCTGATGGACGACTGGACATGGAGGAATGGCCAACATCTGCGAGTTGAGGAGGGGCTCGCTGCTGGCCGCCTGGAGTGGTAGAGCAGCTGCCAGGAGCGGAGGGGCTCGCTACTGGCCGCCAGAATGCGTAGGGGCGTTCCATCCGCCAGGGGTCTCTCACTCCGGTCTGCCTGGGGAGGAGTGTCCGTCATCCACCTGAGGGTGGAGGAACGGTCGAGGACCAGGCGACTCTGTTTATGGGAACCGGCGACCAATTGTTTTTCTCTCTCTCTCAATGTTGCTCCACCTTGCCCTTTCCCTCTCCTCTTTTCCCTCCACTTGTCTCCCTCCTAGGTCCAAGCTGTGAAACCTACATGTGTGGCCCCTGAACGGAGCATGCTAACCACACCAGAACTGACATATTCAGTCATGAACACCATTATACAGTCTACTGTAGCCAACGATGCCAATGTAGGAACAGTACATAATGACACATTCAGCAAACATGGAAAAAACGGATCAAGTTGGGTTCTGAACTCGCAACTACATTAAACAGCTAGTAAAAACATGCATTAAACATCCACATCAACCCAGCCTTGTTTATTTTTTTAAATATGCAACCAATAACCTACAAACAAGGAAGTCTTAAATAATGCCTAAACTAAAGACTCTGCTGACTAAATTCAGCTGACTTGATACATGTGTTAACAGACCATGATAATGGCCTACTCGGACAACACATTATTTCCTGGAGCTGGCAGAAAATACTCAAAACAGACACAAGCAGCGTATCTATCAACCACAAATAATATAGTTATATTCAATTGCCTGAGATTGTCCAGGATTTGCCAACTGACAGTTATCCATCTTCATCTACCATCCTGTGATAGAGCAGCAACCATCAGAGTCGCATTGGTGTAACACCACCTCCCCTCTTCGAATGATAGGCTAGAGGAGCTGTCGATCAAGAGCTAGTGGACCAATAGAGATGCAAAACGCTCACTGATTTACATGAAACTCTACTCACAAGTTTTGGAAAACCAAGCACAGAACTTGGAAACAAATGAAAAAGAAATATACAGCGTAAGCATACAATTTTTTTTTAATATGAGCAAAATTGACAGAGAGAACAAAAAACAGTAATATAACCAAGGAAAACATGATTTTGTTTGCAATTCTGATGTCTTTTCTTTAATTTTTCTGTTATTAAAAAAAAAAAAAATTGCAGCATATTTTAAAGAGTTTAAATATTTTTGATTCATGCTTGTTATTTTTTTTTTATCTGCGCTTATTATTTATTTTTATTCTAGCTTGTCATTTTATTTAACCCTTGTGTGGTGCATTTTGTTTTCTTTTCTTTAATAAAAATTTATGTATTCATCGCAGTGGGCCAAGGTTTGGTTACTTTTCTTTTATTTGCCATCTGAACTCAACAACAACAACAACAACAACAACAACAAAATTGGACTGGATTTGATGAGCTTAGCCCGTGACAAAAAAAGAACACTCGTGCTGTTCCGGGTCATTTTTTAACCACCATAGGAAATGAATGGGAAAGACTAAAACACAGAGCAATTATGAAACTAAGTCTATTACACTGATTTCTCAGTGTAAAGTGGTTAATGGGCAAGGAGGAGGCGAGAACTGGCTTGGCAATATAAATAATAGTTTTAATAATACTGAACGAAAAACACACAAACATAAACACAGAGCAGCTCTATGTCATTCTCTCTCTCTCTCTCTCTCGAACCGTCATCACTGGCCGCCTTTATCCCTTGCGTGCCCCATCAGGCTGATTGTGGACCGGGCGTGCGTTGTTCCAGCCCTGCTCCGCCCTCCTCTGCTCTACACTCAGGTTTAAATGAAAAAAAAAAATTCTGTGAAAAAAAATCACAAATCAGGATGGTCTATTTAAGCCTAGTGTGACCTGTCTAGGTGTTCTTTTTTGTAGAATTATAAGATGTTTATTGGTTTTATGGCTTAGAAATTAAATATTTCACAATTTCAATATACAAGAAGCATCAAACTGAGTAAATTCAGTCTATGTTTTCACAAATCCAGTTTTGTATGAAACTAATGTTTTTCTAATTACCATGTGTTTGTAGAATATGACATAACACTGATTTTTCAGGTAAACCATTGACTACAGAAATCAAAAAAGGGTTAAGAGCCAAAAAGCCAAAAAAAAAAAAAACAAATCATGAAGGTCTATTTGAGCCTAATATGACCCAACTAGGTGCTCAGTTTTTAGTATTATAAACTGATTTCTCTGATGGCTTTATCCATTGACACAGTCTATATTGTTATTATTACACAAGGGCAATGGGGGTAGAGCAGTAAGACACAATCAAACGCAAACAAATGTGATTGTGAAAGTTTTCACAAATCAGGCTCTACCTAATCCAAGTGAATTTGCATGAACCCAGACTGCGTGTTTAATGGAAATAGCTGTTAAATGTGAAGAACGCTTATTTTTCACCTTCCTGACTCATGGCCTTAAAAAGAGTTGACAGGAAAACAAACTGCTGTGTAAAAGTTCACAAATCAGACTGGTGAGATTTGAGAGTGTTTTCAGTCTTCTAGGTGTTCAACTTTTGGAGATATTTGGATTAGAAAATTAAGAGTCGTAATTTGAATTCACAAACATCATGAATCACACGCAACAATATTTACATGTCTACGACAGCGCATAGCGGATTTATAGCCAACTGAAGTCTGAATCTCAAACAGCAAGCTATCTTTACCATGGTCTTTAACAGTCCACATTATTTAAAGCATTGCTTCTGTACAAATTCACAGGATTCAATAAATGTCCATTTTAGATTAGATTAGATTAGATTCAACTTTATTGTCACTGTGCAGAGTACAAGTACAAAGACAATGAAATGCAGTTTGCATACAACCAGAAGTGCAAAAAAGCAGAGAAGTGCAATGTGATATTCAAGTGTAGACAGGTGGTGCAAATGCAATATATTGCAGTAGTCATGATTGGCCTTTAAATTGTCTGCTGTTAGCAATGTTCTTATTATGCATAGTCCACAGGTTTATTTGTTAGGTGTTGTGGACAGTATATAAAGTCTGTTGCGAATGTTTTATGTTGGGGTATCTGACAGAACAGCGGTTTGCTTTAATAAACTGATGCAGAAGAAAAAGTGTTTAATGCCATGAACTACATGTTAGACACCCACAATATCTTACATTTACATGCTTTTGAAGCACTTTGATTACACTTAAGCACATCACTGAGCTTGGGATGCGCATAAGCGCATAAGTCTATGCTTTTGATTGGAGCATCTCTTATTACATCTTATTTTTATTTATTGTTTTTTGTGTGTGTGTGTGTTTTTATCAGTTTTCTTATTATAAGGCTTCCCTTAGCATCCACATATCCCTCAGAAATTCGTCCACTCGTTTAGACCATTAGACCATTGATATGTGATGCATTTTTTTGCATCAGTACTGTTGCATAATAAGCAAATATTGCAAATAATTGTAAAAACGGTTAACCACGATTCCCCGTCTGTCGCTCTTGTGAGCCTCGCGCGTCTCTGAACTTGAGAAAAGGGCAATGAGAAATTGGCAGACAGAATTTGCATGTCCCGACCCCGAACATGAGGGTATAAAGGAAGGGAAATATGCATCTGTCCATTCAGATTTTTCCTTCAGAGCCGAGCGGTTGTGTGATCAGTGAGCTGTATTCACTGACTGTTCACTCATTTCTACAAGTATGCTGTTGGATCTACGGTGCACATCAGCGGCTTTCTCCTTCTCTGCACAACAGTGTAGTTTTGCCCCTGGGTGCTTCGACAGCGCTGTTAAAAGAGAATATTTTCCTAAAAGAGTTTATTTTCTCTAAAAGAGATGGCAGCAGGCTCAGTTTCTCCGGGTAGATCCACACGAACCACCCGCACCCGACACACTCGTTGTCTTCCGCCCGGGCTCGGGGTGGCAGCGGCTCGCCTCACGGCCAGTCTGCTTATCCTCTTGAGCCTCCCATGCTGGATGATGAGCTCACCGCTGCATCGGAGAGTGTTCCGGCATCTGATGTGGAAGACTCGATTGGGCTGCCACCTTCGGGTCGGCACGCCCAGTCTGAGGCTGATGCACAGATGGCCGACGCTTTCCCGGGCTGCCGTCAGCGAGTTGGAAAAGAACACCTTCCCCGATGCATGTGATAGCGTTAAGACAGCCCCAGCCGCTTTGACTCTATGCAAGAAACATAGAGAGAGAAAAGGCGTGGCTGGTGCGCCCTGCTCCCATGCTTGGCACGTCGCCTTATTCCCCCCTTCAGGGTTCCCGGAACCAAAAAGGTTTATGACGATTTTATGGGGCGTTGGGGAAGGGTAAGTGCAGTCTGACGCAGCCTATCACTTTGGCACACAACTGCCTGCCCGCACCTGCGTCAGCTGCGCACGTACACGGTTCAGCGCATGGCGTGATTAAATATGGCCCCTAGTGTCGCTTCTTCAACACAATGTCGAAGTAAGTGTCAGACGAGGAACAACTAGGTTACTATTGTAACCTTCATTCCCTGATGGAGGGAATGAGACGTTGTGTCTTCCAGGCCACGATGCTGAACCGAGCCACTGTTATGACCAAACATCATTCTTGACTCCTCAGAGCAAAAACCTGAATGGACATAAGTATATTTCCCTCCCTTTATACCCGTATGTCTGGGGGCGAGACATGCAAATACTGTCTGCCAATTTCTCATTGGCCTTTTCTCAAGTTCAGAGATGCACGAGGATCTCAAGAGAGACCCCTAGTGTCGCTTCTTTGACACAACGTCCCGTTCGCTCCATCAGGGAATGGAGGTTACAATAGTATCCTAGACATTTTTTTCTCAGACGGTAATCTAACCGTCAAAAGCTTACACCGCAGCATCCCTACATTGAATATACTTTATTTACTAATCTTATTTATTATTTTCACTTAAGTCGTCTCAGTGCACGCCTGTTTTGAGTTGATCCACGGTGTGTACAGACGTCACTGGTTGATCGCATGATCACATGGCTACAACTTGAATGGAATTGTTTTTAATGCAATCAAAATGTCATAAAAACAGTTTGTTTCATGAATCAAACTACTTCTTTATTATAAAACAAAAATATAGAATCTTTTTAGGAAGAAAGCATTTTCTCTGCGTACACAATCGATGTAGAACATTGCTCGGAGCCACTGATCCAGAGTCAGCTTTTCTCATTCCAATCTCCCAGTTAAGGGGAGCAGTAACGCGGAGCAGATCAGCTGCATAAATCAATTAATTGAGCGAGTACTTGTGTATCATGTTGTGTCCAGTGGAAGGCTAGTCTTATAATCCATCTGCCTAAATGTGTTTACTGATTTTTTAATGCTGCGTGAATTAACACATGAATCAACCGCATTTCACTCAACCAAATGTTGAATGTTAAACGCTTTAACACAGAGCAGTTGGGATGCAAACTGATCCTAGAGAAGTAGTTACGGGCAGCTTTAAAAAAACAAACAGTCAGCGATCATTCCATGTTGTATGTAACAGCATAATCATTCAGTGGCCATGGAAAGTCTTCTCCGGGCTAATGCCTGTGTTATATTTACCAGAAAAATGTGTTTTACACACTTTTAACTGCAACCTACATTAATGAATCGCTTTTAATTAATTCAGTTTCACTTTGCCAAATGTTACATTTTTGACAAAATGTTGCCTTATGAGGACACATTTTACTGTGATTGTCACGACAATGGCAAAGTTTATGACGGCTGCTCATGTGAGCTCCAGTGCACAAAAAAAAATCAACCGATGCAAATAATGAGTACAACTGGATCCACTGAAGCATTTATACAGCAGCATTTAGCCATTTTTAAACATGAATCTCAGGGTGGGCTAAAAGAAGACTTGTTGTGCTCTGCACATCGCTGATAAGCATGGCTCATACTCTCTAGAACTACAATACCCATCATGTGCATACTACAATGCCCATAATGCATTATGTATCCTTCCTGAAGTTTGGCTAGGAGAGGTGTACAAAAGTAACATGTTACTTATTTAAAAATTAACTCAGATATTAAGGTCTAAAAATAAAATACTGCGCTACTTTACATGTTACTCAAAAAAGTAATCTGATTACATAACGCGTGCTACTTATAACGTGTTACCCTCAATGCTGCTCTTCTTTTCTTTTTTGGCAATTTGCATTCTCTGTGCATATCGCCACCTACTGGTCAGGGCTGGAAAAAGATTTATAGAACAAAAGGACTTAAATATTGATCTGTTTCTCACCCAACCTTATCATGTTGCTTCTGAAGACATAGATTTAACCACTGGAATCCTATGGATTAGTTTTATGCGGCCTTTTTGTGCTTTTTGTAGAGTCAAAGTTTTGGTCACCATTCACTTGCATTGTATGGACCTACAGAGCTTAGAAATTCTTCTAAAAATCTGAATTTATGTTCTGCAGAAGAAAGAAATTCAAAAACATCTGGGATGGCATGAGGGTGAGTAAATGATGACAGAATTTTTATTTTTGGCTGAGCTATCCCTTTAAAACTCAAGTCCCACCTTTTTTGGGGGTGGGGTTTCAGTCAGCATGGGGCAGTAAGCAGCACTCCAGATAGTCAGTAAAACTACATTAATCTTGACACATCCTCCAAGATGTGGTGTTTACAGTATGAGATGCTGAAATACATTGAAATGTGATGGAATTGTAGTGAGACACACCAAGAGTGTCCATTTGACACGCGTTTAGACAGAATGCAAGAACGGATCCTGTGAGAACATCTTTTAATTCTACTTCTGACAGAATGATGAACTCGCTGTGGACTGTAGGCCAGAGATAGGCCTGCTGTTCAATGACATAGAATTAAACCAAACATTATATTGTCTTCCATAGTGACTTTTTGTATTTTCTAATCGGTGGTTTACACGTCTGCCACAACAATGTAATGTCTTTTCACAATCTGATATTATTATTATTATTATTAATATTTTAAAGTAATATATATGTATTATATAATATGAATTTTTACTTTGATTAAAATACACAGTACTGAGTCATCTTTATTCTGAGACCTTTTTCAGCTGTTTATACACATCACATGATTGCAAGTTTAATCTAATATTGCCTTCTTGTTGCATGGAAGTGTTAGCATGCAACAAATGCCACGTGACCATGTAAATGACATAATTTTACATGAATTTGAATGGTAAATGAATAGCTTACTGGTTATACAAAGAATTCCCACTGCAGCAATAGATAATACGCATTCCTACATGTGGAAAAAGGCCAGAGGCCCATAAAACTATAAATAGAGTTCATTAAAAGTGATAAGGATCTGGTTATGAGTGAAGTGGATAGGGACGGACACTACTGTGTGACTAAAGAAAAACAGCAAACTGACCAAACACTGTAGGGTGCTCAGTAGGATAGGAAACTGGCCAAGTGCTGACCATTTATGGACAATGGAAATACAAGGAAATGCAGTTCTGTAAAAAAAACTAATACAAACCCACAAATCCTCCTTTAGATTCTTTATTGGTCCAATAAATGCAATATAAATAGTTCACTTTCTTCAAAAGAGATAATTAGGCTTGTTGATATGCTCTACAATCTCAAAGAACAAGGTGCCTAAACAAGTTAATACAGACTAGTACAAATAAATAAATATTTTAACAAAAAGGTATTAAAAAATAAGGTTCAAGTATCAGAAGCAATTAAATGCATTACCGTTAAAAGCCAATATACAACATTGCACCTAATCATGTGATAAATAGAAATGTTTTACAAAGCATAATAACATTTACATGTGTATTTAATCCCTTGCTTTTTCGGTCATTCTGGGCGAGTTAAAGGTGGTACACTTAAAAAAAAACAAAAAAAAAAAAAAAAAAAAAACTTTGATTTAAAGCATTAGAGTTTCACTCCTATTCTACGTGTTACTGAAAATCTCTTAGGAATAAAAACTGCAGACATTGTTTACAAGGGTAACCATATCTCTACATCCAATATCAAATACTATAATCTCTTGATCAAGCAGCAAGACGATGCACGATATGACGTGCCAACTAAAATCTTTACATTTAATTAAGAATACAAACACATTGAAATGTTTAAAATCTCATATTATATGTAAAAAAGCAGCAAGCACAAGGCACTCTAGGGATTTAATAAATGAACAGTGTAAAAAAAGTTCATCTCATCTCCACCGCACCAGACGACATCGAATATAAACAACAAGTATAAACACTCACTTCGTCCATCCAAAAACACATAAAACACCCCGCTTTTACAACCTTATACACGGACCTTGTCATTAGACTTCAAAACAAACATTACATAAATAACACACTCGCAATCCATATACGCAACACAAATGATTCTGCAACTGAAATCAGAAACATGAGAACTTTAAAAACAGCCTTCAAAACTGCCAGCAGCATTCAAAATAGGCAAGATTCATTACTGCCCTCAGAAATGAAGACAAATACATGCAAATTGTCTAAATGTGCAATTGTAATGTGCCAATCATTTGCAGCATGTATTTTAAAGAGTGCGCAGAATAGACATGAATCTGGCTGGAAATAACAGCAGGTGATCTTTGGTGTCTTTTAGCATCTGGCTTCAAAGCTCAGGAGCATATACTTACCGAATCAGTGTTAAAAACTGTCTGAGACCAGAATAAAATGAAGTTGTACCCGGTTATGTAAAAAGGGAAATAGTGTCCAAGAATGTGGGGGTAGTT
This sequence comes from Moxostoma hubbsi, assembly GCA_032164185.1. Lineage (NCBI taxonomy): Eukaryota > Metazoa > Chordata > Actinopteri > Cypriniformes > Catostomidae > Moxostoma > Moxostoma hubbsi. The sequence continues at coordinate 21,494,985 of JAVLUX010000043.1, forward strand.
GAAAATATGACTTAGCTGAACATTTAATCCCTGCCGCTGGGCTCCGATTTCCTTTCATACACAAAAACAAATACGAACAGCGTAACTCCATACTTGAACAAACCACACTACACATACATTCAAATTCATTAAGGATCAATAGAAAAGCCCAGGTGGCACTCAGTGTCCTTTTTATTTTTTTTTGGACTCCTCTGTAAGAGGAAAGAGGAAGCAGCTTTGCAGGAAATGCTTCTGTGCGGAGTAAAGCAATACAGCCGAATATGTCACAGGCAGAGCTGGGGGGCTTCATGGCACTCCATGGAGCATTTCTTCAGGTTCTGTTGGAAAAGAACATGGAGCATTTGGTTGATCAAAGTCGGTAAAGTAACTCTAGCTAGCAGGAAAGCAGGCAATTATACATTTTTCTCAGGAAATTGATAGAATATCTAACAGATAGTTCAACATCTGCATGCTTGTGGTAATTGGCAGGCTTACGTGAAAATTGTGCCCGCAGAACTCCAAAGTTATCCAAAGAACTTAAAATTGTAGGTGTACCCCAAGTTTTTTTTTTTTAAGTAAACCTTAAAATAAAAGCACAAGATCGATCTTGGGATTTAAAGAATCAATATCAGGATCTTTCCAATGAAGATTGCAGATAAAATAAAAATAAAAAAAAAATCTATATTTTTACACAGCCCAAACAAACAACATCTATTATACCGTAATCATCTTCAATATCTATTATTACCTTCCATTATAAATAATTCACCATTCTAATGAGCTATTCTGCAGTATTAAATAACTAATCTAAGAAACAATATTTTATCTAGGAGTGTTCCCTCTGAAAGAGCAGCACTAACACCACTTGTAGGTAATGTAAAAAGACGAGCGAGAGACAGATGACAAATGACAAAAGGGAGGAACTAATTTAGTTATGTCTTAAGGTATACAAATAAAATGTAGTATAACTGCACTAAAGCTAGTATTTGTGTATATCTTCAGCAGTACCACATTTTAAAGGAGCCATATTCAACATTTTGTAGCATTTGTCACATCTTTTCCCTGAAGTCCGCTTAAATTATAAAGGTCTCTTGCACAAAGAAACAATTTTATAATGATTGTCTTCACCCTCAGAATTAAAATCACAGTTTTTGCTACTCTACCTTTAGGACTTCATTGTAAATGACCTTTGCCATGACTGGTTAACCTCTGCATAGTAGTGTATACTTCACAACATTGTTCATTGGTGTGAGGCAAGTTCTGGATTACCAAAACGGCATGGATATGTAAATGTAGGTGGTCATATGATAATGAGCTCATGGTTGGGATGTCATAACCGTAAAGATTTATAATTGGACCATTTTTGTTTTATTTCAAAAGCAAGAAAGAAAAATCCTGCTTTCTATGATATAGCACCTTTAAAGGTGTCAAATTTATAAAGGTCAGGCAAGATGGGCAAGTATGCGAGGTAAAAGTGTTTGTAAAAGATAAGACAGGAAAGTAAAGAGGAAATACATACAGAAGAGCTTCACCAAGCCAGTGCTGTAGCATATTAAGATGAAAAGGAGAAATGAAACTGTGAATGGGTGGAGCGTGCAATGATTAGTATGTTGACTATATGGTAGTGAGAGTGGAGATATGACACAGGTATCAGATACATGTACAGACATTTTGACTCACCTGTGTGGACAGGGCAACAGTGGTGTGTGAAGTTGAGCAAAGGGTGAGTGGAGTGGGCGTCAATTCTCTGATGATTGGTTCATCCAGACCCTCGATACGAGGCTTCTTATTGGGTTCAGGACTGGTGAGAGGGGTCACACTGTTTCTTCTGATCAGCATGCTCGGGCCTCTCTTTACCTCCTAAAAAAAGGAAAGAAGGTTAAACATAGATCAGACCCTGAAGTGGTACAGATTGTGTATAAAGTACACAAGTGTGTTGGTTTGTATTTACCTCTGGTCTGTCCCTGTGTGTGTTCACTGCCTCTACATTCAAAGAGATCGATTCCACTTTGCACCCTGCAACCAAAATAACAAAACATCACAGTTGAATCCCATTATATTTGTTGATATCTTTTAGATTATGTTTGTAAGGACTAAAGCCCAAAGGATACTTCGGTGTTGAACTCTTTGCGTCTCCATACAATCAAATGCTCAGCCTTTCAAGGAATACTCCATTTGACTGTTCGCATACAAAGGCGGTTGGGCGCATGCGTGCTCTGAGATATTGGACTATTCACCTTTAGGAGTTTAGACCCATAAAGATGTATTTATATTACATCAGAATCAAGATATACAAATGCAAGTATTTTGACCTCCACACCCAATGTGCACGCACGCACGGTCGATTCCACCTTCATCTCCTGTAGTACATCTTCATGAAAGCAACTGCTCAACTGTGAGTGTTGCCACCTTGTTGACTCACTAGCTAGTGCAAATCATTTCAGGCACATGAGCATGCACGTTCAGAGTACAGAATCATACCCTACACATTTTCGTCATCTAACAGTATAATGTGGACTTTAATAGGACGTGTCTACAAGGGAACCAAATAAATCCTACACCTGCCACTTAATCTAACCCCAATTTTAACCCTACCCATAAACCAAACCCTTACCATAACCCTAAACCCAACCTTAACTTAACATTAAATGAGACTCTTGTGGGACTTTCCCAACATGACGGTTCCCTTCTATACATGACCAGAGAAATACATAAAGCTCTCTTACCATAAGCCACTGGGGTCAGCTTCAGCACTGTATGAAGTGGACATTTCAGGTATGACATCTCATCTACCGACAGGAAATAAGTTATTAGTAAGGTTAGAGTGCTATTAAAGGGTGGAAAAGTGCGTGCAATTGCCCATTTTACGGGGAACGGAAAGGGTTTGTTTACACAAAAAAGAAAATTCTGTCATTATTTACGCACCATTGTGAATAATGACAGAAGTTTCATTTGCCGGGAAAAAAAAATATATTTTAAAATCTCACCTGCACTCTTGTCCAGGAAGTAGGCAAGAAGACAGCGCATCACAGCCTGGTGACAGATTACCAGAACATTCTTCTGTCTCTCCAGTTCCATGATGAGAGGTTCCACACGCTGAACCAAGTCCTGATATGACTGGGAGAAAGACAGAGGCACTTTGTAAAGGACACTTCGATGGTCTGCTTTGTCATAGTCAAACAAAGGCGTTTCAACTTTTCATACCTCTCCAGAGGGGTAACGGTAGTAGAATTTGTCTTGATCTCTCAGAGAATACTCTTCTGGAAACCTCTCCCTGAATTCTTCATAGGTCATCTCCTCACACACACCCTGTAAATGGCATACAAAGGTGTTAAGGAAACACAAAATGTAGTACATGTGCAGAGAAACCAAACCAGAGATGCACGGTGGAGAACATACAGCATCAATTTCATTCAGGGCCTTCCACTGCTCATACGGCACATTGAGGGCCTCTGCAGTTTGGATACTGCGACGCAACAGGCTGGTCCAAACTTTTAAGTCCTTCAAGTTTTGCTCCTCCACGAAGTTCGCAAGAGCTCCAGCAAACTACAGAGCAGGACAATTTGTTATTCTGGAGAGTTTGGACAAGAGTAATTTAGTACCCTTGGCTAGCACAAACTGTTTTGAGTTTTACAAATACTCTCAATAGAGCTTCTTGGCAAAACAGGTCTGTTTTTGATTGCTTGCAATGGAATGTCATTTAAATGGCAGGCAAAGGGCATTAAAAGAGAAGTGTATAGTTTTGAGCCACAAGCATCACCAAATGGAATTGCAAAAATACAGATGGTCACACTCCAAACTCACACCACTGGTTGAGCCAATGTTTCAAAGTCAGGCTGGTCGAAATTTCCAAAGAGACAGAGCCAGTGTTTACACTTTTGGGGGGGAACAACCTACTAAAAGCTTACTTACAGTTGTCACTGTATATTAAGCAAGGATGTGACTGTTTTTAGTATAATAGAAAGTAATTACACACTTCGCCTTTATAAAGCTACTTCCCGACATCACAAGTTGAACCAATTGTTTGGTGAAATTACTTTCCAAGATTTAAGATCTTAGTACCTTTCGTCCACGTGTAGACAGGCCAGAATCTCCACCAAGACGGCCCTGTAGGTTATGCTGGCTCTCGCCATGACGACACAAGTAGATGGACCTTGGCTGCACATGTATGTTCATCAGGTAGTAGACAATCCTACTTTGGATATGGTCCCGAATCTGGTTCACCAGGAATCTACGACCCACGTCAATCACTTTGATGAAGGACAAATATCTGTGAAGATACACAAGGGAAAATGGTAAATGTTGTAATATTACATAGTGCATTCAGGTTGTTTCAGCCTTATGCTACAATGCTTAATAATTAATAAAAATAATTTATTTTAATAATTAATAAAAATAATTTTTTATTTCTTAATTTTTTCACATCAATCTACACTTCATATGCCATAATGACATGTAAAAACCAGATTCCAATCCCTGCCTCTGAAAAACACCCCATAGCATGATGCTACCACCACCATTCACTTCACCGTTGGGATGGTATTGTGCAGGTGATGAGCGGTGCCTGGTTTCCTCCAGACATGACGTTTGGAATTGAGGACAAACAGTTCAATCTTCGTTTCATCAGAACAGAGAATCTTGTTTCTCACAGTCTGAGCCTAAGGGACTTTTGTGAAAATTCCAAGTGGGCTTTCATGCATCTTGCATGAAGGAGAAGCTTCTGTCTGGTCACTCTGCCATAAAGCACAGATTGGTGGAGTGTTGCAGTGACTGTTGTCCTTCTGCAAGTTTCTCCCATCTCCACACATGATCTCTGGAGATCAACCAGAGTAAACATCAAGTCCTTGGTCACCTCTCTTACCAAAACCCTTCTCCCCCGATTGCTCAGTTTGGCAAGGTGGCCAGCCCTAAGAAGAGTCCTGGTTGTTCCAAACTTCTTCCATTCAAGAATTATGGAGGCCACTGTGCTCTTGGGAACCACCCCCAGATCTGTGGCTCGACACAATCTTGTCATTGAGGTCTGCAGGCACTTCATTTGAACTCATGGCTTTGTTTTTGCTCTGATTTGCATTTTCAGCAGTGAGACATTATATAGACAGGTCTCACAACCAAATAATGTCCAATCAAGGGAATTTGTTGGATCAAAGTGTCGAAACATCTCAAAGATGTTTCAGAGAAATGGTATGCACCTGAGCTAAATTTCAAGTGTCATAGCAAAGGGTCTGAATACTTATTTCAGTATTTACTTTTTAATAAATTTGCAAAGTATATATATTTTTTAATTTGTCATTATGAGGTATGGAGTGTAGATTGATGTGAAAAAACATAATTTAAAGCATTTTAGCATACGGCTGAAACAACAAAATCTGAAAAAATGAAGTGGTCTGAATACTTTCTGTATAAACTGTATAGTGTAATATATATATTTTTGATGTGAATTTGTATATGTGTATGGCATTTTTGTACCTGTCATATTGGTCAGGGTCAAGAGGCTGATAGTTTACGCTGTAGCATTCAATTCTTTTCTTGAAGTCATCCATGGCATCTGCCTTGTTGCAGTCTTGGTAGTCAGGGCATGACACTTTCACTTCCTGTTCAGGGATGAAAATAATCTTCAGAAGTCTTGAAGCCATTATCATCAGGATCATTACGATCAAACAATTTCTTGATTTTTAGAAGTTATGACCGCAGAATGGCTCTTTTGAACAATAAGAATCAAATATTCTGAATCAATACATTTAAATGTAAATTGTCTGAAATAATTTAGTAAAACTTACCAAGATATTACAGGCAATTACATTTGGGTCGTCACAAACGGACTCAATAAAGAAGACCTGCAAAAAAGAGGCAACTTTGTATTTGTGGTCATCATCAACTATGTTTCCATCCAAGGATATTTTGCGAAAAAATGTTAGCACATCAAAATAAAGCTTATGGAAATACAAATTAGTTCTAAAATTTCACAAGCGTCGACATCCTTTTAACTCTACTGCATAAACTATGTCGATACTTCAAATGTCATGAAAAACTGGTTTGGAAACACCTTTTGTTGAGGAAATTGGCATTGAAGCAAAAATAGTGTCCAATTTATTGTACATGAAGCATTACTGGAACTGTTATGGATTGATCTTAACAGCAATACCTGCACAGATCTGATGCTGCAAACACATATGCGTCATGACACTTCCAGGAGTGCCAAAACAAATATCTCGTATCATGCACCGGTCATCGACAAGTGCAAGGAGAACAAATGAATGGCCACTCTTTGCGATTAATTTAATAGTGTTATCCATTTATTTTTTAAAGTTTCTTTTCCACACCATTAAAAACAATAGACAGCAGTCATGGAATTAGCCCACAATACAAATAAAACACAAAAATAAATACAAAATACTAGGGGAAAGATTCAGTGTGCTTTTTTGTAACACTAATATATAGATGAATTCTATAAAAATATTTTTTAGTTTACAAAATTCCCTGAATTCAATTAAATTACCAAACAAATAAAGCATTAAATAATGAAAAATATTATATTGTTAGGCCTATACACTTTTTAAACTTAAATTAGCCTTATCCTGTTCTGTAGATGAAAAAAGTCGGCTGAATGACATTCTTAGAATGTTCTACACTTTTTACAAATCTAGATAAAACTATTTGTCTGATGCAGAGTTCACTTTCAGAAAACAAGATTTTGAACATTTTAAAACTTAAATATTTTAAATCTAACCCTCTTTACCTCGGATTGCATTTGCTGTACTTCTTCTGAATATGTAAATTGCATTATGATGCTAAAATTAATATTAAATGACAATCAAGTTCAGTTGGTCATTAAAAGTTGCTAAACAAATATTTGGGATATGATGCAGTTGTGATGGCAATGCTTTAGATTAGATGATCGTTTAAAATATTGAATATCATTAATGTATCATATGTAAACCCTGATATTACACTGCATCAATGTTTCTTTAATAACTGTGCACACAGCATATACACATCGATGGATGGTCCTTATACTAAGACTGAAAGTTTCCCCCAATACTTGGTGCAGGTTGCCTGCTTGAACAGGGCCATGACAATCCGCTTTCGTTTCAGAACCGGTGGAAACCTGCGATAGGTGCAACATCAGGAGGACCAATATTAAGGTCCAATCAGAAGGGCATCTGCTCCTTTTTGATTGCAACTCCTCCTCTTCTGATTGCATTTATTTGTGAAATTAAAATGACAGTAAGCTGACTAATTTCAATGAATTGTCTTAATACTCTCCCCATTTTACCAAAACTTGAGGAAAAAAATTAGGGAGACATCTGGGAGGCGAAAGGTACACAATTAGCGATAAACACTAATTTCAGTATCGAAATGGCTTAAGGGAAGATTTATTTTAACCAAGAGTTCTGCGACGTCATTACGTCATCATGCACACCATTTAATCGCCAAAATGCAATTTGGATGGAAACAGGCAGAAGACGGCAAATTTTGCAAAAAAAAAAAAATTAACATTAATAACAAAATGGTGTGAAAAGTGGATGGAAACTAGGCTACTGTGATTTTCATCAAAAGTGACCAATATAATATGACTGACCTTGAAGCCATTTTCAGCACCAAACTCCAGGATCATATCCCGACGCTCTCTTGTGGTGTTTGTGGCATCAAAAACCTGCGGGAAGATACAAAGGTGATGCTCTGCATTTCTCTGCAATGGGTTAAGTCTCCCACACAATGTCTAGTTGTTTAAACCAGATACTTACAGCCACTTGACCTTCCTCTTCAGTAAGGTAAATCTTGACATCTCCCAGAGCGGCCAAGGCACACTGACTGAGGACAAAATAAAATTGATTACTCAAATATATAAAAATTTAAAAAAAATAGTAATTGCATGTTTTGACACTGTGTAGTATGAACACACAACTCACTGTCTGATTTTAATGGCATCCTCATTGTCCGATTTGAAGAAATCGAAGGAGCTGTAGTGTTTCACCGCTTCTCTGCGATACTCGCCAACGTTAAAGACTAGAAATACCCACATGCAACAGTGTAAATCAACCTTCTTGCAAAAAGTAGTGGTGTCTAGGCAAGAATTTAAAAAAAAGGCATTAATTTATTTTTTTATCATTTTAAATTAAATAATTTATTTTAAATAAAAGCCCAGTCTCACACCACTGCCCCACTCTAATCTTCACTCCACACACACACAAAAACACACCTAGAACCCCCCCCCCCAAATCTGCACTTACAATCTGCAAGGAGGATGTGTGCCGGGTCTTTCGGAAACAAAAGTATAGGAAAGGCCCAGACATTATTTCACCTGCCTTTCTGAACGTCTGTGCAGACTAACTGGCCCAATCTTCAAGCAGATCTTCAATAGATCACTGGAGCAGTGTGAAGTTCCCTGCTGCTTCAAACGCTACACCATCACCCCCCCCCCCCCCCCCAAAAAAAAAACCCCACAGGACTTAGACATGTTGCCCTCATGTCTTTGTTCATGAAATAATTTGAGAGACTGCTTTTGGCCTACCTGAAGGATATCACTGATCCCACTTCAGTTTGCCTACTGAGCAAACAGGTCTGTGGATGATGCTGTCAATATGGGACTGCATTATATCCTGCAGCACCTTGACAGACCTGGGACTTATGAAAGGATCCTATGTGTGGACTTCAGTCCAGCCTTCAACACCATCACGCCTGATCTTCTCTCAAACAAATGGACCCAGCTTTCCTTGCCTTCCCAAATCAGTCACTGGAACACCTGCTATCTGACAGGTAGGGAGACTGGAAAAACTCATATCCAGGACCCTCACTATAAGCATTGGTGCTCCACAGGAATGCATTCTCTCTCCACTGCTCTTCTCCCTGTACATGAATGACTGCACTGGAAAGGACCCCAATGTCAAGCTCCTGAAGTGTGCGGACAACACCATGGTCATCGGTCTCATTCACGATGGTGACGACACTGCATACAAACGGAAGGCTGATCAGCTGGTTTTCTGGTGTGGTCACAACAACCTTAAGCTGAACATACTCAAAACAGTGGAGATGATAGTGGACTTCAGGAGAAATCCCCTGGCAATCGCCCCCCCCTCACCATCCTGCACTGTGGCAGCAAAGGAGTCATTCAGGTTCCTGGGCTCTACCATCTCTCAGGAGCTGAATTGGGACACCAACATAGACTTCATTGTGAAGAAGGCTCAGAGGTTGTACTTCAATCACCAGCTGAGGAAGTTCTCCCTGCCACAGGAGCTGCTGACGGTGTTCTACTCGGCCATCATGGAGTCTGTCCTGTGTACATCTATAACTGTCTGGTTTGGTTCAGCCAGCAAATTCAACAACAGTAACGCCTTTGAAAATCTAGGGGTAACATCTAAAAACAAACTCTACTTCACAGACCACATCTCAAAGACAGCATGATCATGTAGATTCACACTCTACAATATCAGGAAGATAAGGCCCTTCCACTGAACATGCCACACAACTTCTTGTTCAGTCACTTGTCATAACTAGACTGCACTACTGTAACGCTCTTATTGCAGAACTCCCTGCATGTGCAATTAGACCCCTGCAAATGATGTACAGTGGTGTGAAAAAGTGTTTGCCCCCTTCCTCATTTCCTGTTCCTTTGCATGTTTGTCACACTTAAGTGTTTCGGAACATCAAACCAATTTAAACAATAGTCAAGGACAACACAAGTAAACACAAAATGCAATTTGTAAATGAAGGTGTTTATTATTAAAGGTGAAAAAAAATCCAAACCATCATGGCCCTGTGTGAAAAAGTGATTGCCCCCTAAACCTAATAACTGGTTGGGCCACCCTTAGCAGCAACATCTGCAACCAAGCGTTTGCGATAACGTGCAATGAGGCTTTTACAGCGTCCTGGAGGAATTTTGGCCCACTCATCTTTGCAGAATTGTCCTAATTCAGTTACATTAGAGGGTTTTCGAGCATGAACGGCCTTTTTAAGGTCATACCACAACATCTCAATAGGATTCAGGTCAGGACTTTGGCTAGGCCACACCAAAGTCTTCATTTTGTTTTTCTTCAGCCATTCGGTGGTGGACTTGCTGGTGTGTTTAGGATCATTGTCCTGCTGCAGAACCCAAGTTCGTTTCAGCTTGAGTACACGAACAGATGGTCGGACATTCTCCTTCAGGATCTCTTGGTAGACAGCAGAATTCATAGTTCCTTTTATCACGGCAAGTCTTCCAGGTCCTGAAGCAGCAAAACAGCCCCAGACCATCACACTACCACCACCATATTTTACTGTTGGTATAATGTTCTTTTTATGAAATGCAGTGTTCCTTCTACGCCAGATATACTTGGACACACACCTTCCAAAGAGTTCCACTTTTGTCTCATCGGTCCACAGAATGTTGTCCCAAAAGTCTTGGGGATCATCAAGATGTGTTGTGGAGAAATTGAGACGAGCTTTGATGTTCTTTTTGCTCAGCAGTGGTTTTCTCCTTGGAACTCTGCCATGCAGGCCATTTTTGCCCAGTCTTTTCCTGATGGTGGAGGCATGAACGCTGACCTTAACTGAGGCAAGTGAGGCCTGCAGTTCTTTGGACATTGTTGTGGGGTCTTTTGTGACCTCTTGGATGAGTCGTCGCTGCGCTCTTGGGGTAATTTTGGGCGGCCGGCCACTCCTGGGAAGGTTCACCACTGTTCCATGTCTTCGCCATTTGTGGATAATGGCTCTCACTGTGGTTCGCTGGATTCCCAAAGCTTTGGAAATGGCTTTATAACCCTTTCCAGACTGATAGATCTCAATTACTTTCTTTCTCAATTGTTCCTGAATTTCTTTGTGTCTCGGCATGATGTGTAGCTTTTAAGGATCTTCTGGTGGACCTTACTGTGTCAAGCAGCTCCTATTTAAGTGATGCCTTGATTGTGAACAGGTGTGGCAATAATCAGGCCTGGGTGTGGCTAGAGAAATTGAACTCAGGTGTGGACAACCACAGTTATAGTATGTTTTAACAAGGGGGGCAATCACTTTTTCACACAGGGCCATGATGGTTTGGATTTTTTTTCACCTTTAATAATAAACACCTTCATTTACAAATTGCATTTTGTGTTTACTTGTGTTGTCCTTGACTATTGTTTAAATTGGTTTGATGTTCCGAAACACTTAAGTGTGACAAACATGCAAAGGAACAGGAAATGAGGAAGGGGGCAAACACTTTTTCACACCACTGTATTCCTCTTTTGTAAGTCGCTTTGGGTAAAAGCATCTGCCAAATGAATAAATGTTAATCAGATAGAAAGAAATGGCAATGGACAGTGAGGACTGCCGTGAGGATTATTGGTGCCCCCTACCCACCCTCAAAAACCTGTACGTCTCTAGAGTGAAGAAACGTGCAAGGTAGAATCACTCTGGACCCCACACACCCTGCCCACTCCCTCTTTGAACTGTTGCCCTCTGGCCGGCGCTACAGAGCACTGAGCACCAGGACATCTAGGCACAAGAACAGTTTTATCCCATTAGGCCATTTTCCTCATGAACAATTAAACTGCCTCAGGACTCCCCCATAGTGCAATAATGTAAATACAACTGTACATACCCCTACCTTGCACATACATTACCACTTGCATACACCATTCTGTTATATGTCCTATTATTTGAATGTGTATTTACACCCTCACCATGTTATACACTCCGTGTCTCACTGTAATGATCTGTGTGCACTTATTTCTTCAAAATCACAACAAAAATTGTGTACGTGAGAACACTTGGAAATAAATCTCATTCTGATTCTGATCATTTGTTTATCAAATCATTTAGTAAAATAATTTATTTTGAATGCATTTAATTTATTTGTTTTCATTTGTTTTTGTCTATTATTGTTGTCATTTTTAACACCAATAAATACATTGTTAAAAAAAAAAATAGACAAATATAAACACAGTAAATTTAAACTTAATTTAATGAATCACCATTGATTTTGTACCTTTTGTGGGAATACCAATCCAGTTGAGGTACCGTGTCAGTTTTCTTGATATGTAGGTTTTCCCCCGAGCAGGAAGCCCAACCATCACTATCACTGTAGGAGGATTTGCCAGGTGGTGGCCTCCACTTGCTGAAATGTAAAAAAAAGATATGCATCACACAGACTTTTAGCTAAAAATGCACATTAACAGAAATCACAAGATGTCATCAGCATATATTTTATGTGCTATTCAGGCACATGTCCCAGAAAGCATTTCTTTTTTTACATGTGTAACTGCTGTCCTTCCAAATACAGGAGGTGATGGTGGCGTAGTGGCTAGAGCACAGGGCTGCTAATCAGAAGGTCGCTGGTTCAAACCCCATGGCCACCACCATTGTGCCCTTGAGCAAGGCACTAAACTCCAGGTTGCTCTGGGGGGATTGTCCCCATAATAAGTCCCTGTATTAAGGGCTCTGTAAGTCGCTTTGGATAAAAGCGTCTGCCAAATGCATAAATGTAAATGTAGGACATCTAACATGTAGAATCAGGACACTGTCTGTATATTTGTAGCCTTTAAGTGTGCATCGTCAAGTTTCACTGTGGGAGAAAGCATATAGTCCCCCAATTCTCACTTTCACTCGTTCTTTGCCTGGGAAGTCCGCAGGGGTGGAGCTAGGGGGTGGCCAAGGCCACCATGGACCGAAGCCTGGCCAGCCCACACGCAATTGCCATTTTGGTCATTTTTTGTCTTGGGCACAATTTCGTTTTTTATTTTTTATTTTTTTTTTATAGAGAGGTGGAACCGTCACTGTACAACCACAACACACAGGAGACTTAACATGTGTGCATACCAAAGGTCGCTGCACCCCTCCGTCCCGGACATCACTGTATCCACTCCCCTCCGTTTTTGAATCCACACGCCTCTGCCTTCTACACCAACAACCACCATCCCCGCCCGACAATATGAAAATGCAGCCTGATGGATCACCACAGATGGATCGCTGGCACCTGCCCGGCCACCCCTGTGAAAAACTCCTGGCTCCACCACTGGAAGTCGATCCACAAATCTCCCGACCCAGCACGTGAACCAGTTCATGTGCACACAGATGCACTTTCAAAAAATCAACATTTACTGCAGTAAAATGCACATTCCACACTGCTGCCAGCAACACATTAACAGAGTCGGACACAAGATAAGTCTAGCTTTCTTATACACACACACACACACACAGACAGTTAAATCTAAGTAAATGTTTGTATGCATGTGTAGCATTTTTTTCCCCAAGTTGCCACATAACATTTTCAATTATGCTTGATGAGTCTTAACACTTCACAACCATTTCTGATATTTTTATTATGTTTTTAATTAATCATGTTAGTTAAGGGAGCAATCCATTTTAGAGAAAGCACGAGTAGGCAGCAGTTTTTCTCAATGAATTACTGACATCCATTAGCAGGTGGCCATGTGAATTTACAATGTGAGCCAGCACAGTCAGGCTTAATCCTTAAAGAACATACTTAAAAAGATCCTTAATGGAAACATATAGGGGCCTACAACCTCGACCTCCGTTCAGTCAGCAGAGACAGTCATTGATCTCAGACTGTCGTTGTACAACACATTCTGAGATGCTATTCTTCTCACCCAGTTGTACAGATCAGTTATCTGTGTTACTGTAGACTTTGTCAGTTTAAACCAGTCTGGCCATTCCCTGTTGACCTCTCTCATCAACAAGACATTTGAAGTGCAGTCCTCACCCTTTTTTCTCCAAATAAAACGATAGTCATGATGGCCAAACAGTTCAAATTGCGTTTCATCAGACCAGAGGACATTTCTTAAAAAAGTAAAATCTTTGTCCCCATGCGCACTAACAAACTGTAATCTGGCTTTTAATGGCAGTTTTTGAGCAGTGACTTCTTCCTTGCCAAGCAGCCTTTCGGGTTATATCAATATAGGACTTGATTTACTGTGGATATAGATACTTGTCTACCTGTTTTTTCCAGCATCTTCACAAGGTCCTTTGCTGTTGTTCTAGGATTGATTTGCACTTTTCACACCAAATTACATTAATCTCTCGGAGACAAAATGAGTCTCCTTCCTGAATGGCATGATGGCTGCGGGGTACCATGGGGTTTATACTTGCCATGGCTCCAAACTAAAAAAAAATTACCAGGGAGCCATTGGCTCCTAAACTGAAACATTAAGGAGACAAATGGCTGTTTTTAGTCACAAAAATCACAGAATTACTCAATTTAGATTGTCGTTCATAAATTATATATATATATATATAATTAATTAATCATGTATAATATATATATAAATTGTTTTACAATATAGCCTTACTCTTTTACTGTTACCAGATGGCCCAGACACAAGAGTGCAAGATTGCAAATTGTATGAAATCCAAGATGCAGTTTATTGCGTTACTCCAATATCAATCAGTAATTACCAGGAGAAAAAAAAAGTGGTACACAATACAGTACTTTTATTTATAAATAAGCCCGAAATACACACAGGACCCTTATTTTGAAATATCTGCACTCCCAGTTGCGAGATCACTGACAGCTAATTTGCTGAGAAAGTGAATCTGATTCAAACTGCTAACCTGAGCTCCTGAGATGAAAACCTCAGTTCTTTCGGGTGATTCGTGAAAAAGATCCGGTTCAAAAAGAGTCATATGTTCACGACTCTCTCGCGCTGGATTTGTTGTTGTTGTTGTTGTTGTGTGCAGTGAGCTCGTAATCACAACAGAAAGGATGAAAAGTAGCACAAGACACTCTGGTGCTCTAAAGATGTATTCAATAACTCAAAAGATGATATATGATGAAACCACATATGAACGCACACAACCCGACTGTCGTCAATGGTGACTAGATTTTAAATTATAGCCACAAAAATGTTTTGGTTATTTTTGTTCTATTTTACTAATCTTTGAACGGATGAATGTGGAACAAAGGATGAACCAGACTTTTGGAGGTCCACAATTTTTTTTTCCTGGAGGTCTTGGCTGATTTCTTTAGATTTTTCCATGATGTCAAGCAAAGAGGGACGGAGTTTGAAGGTAGGCCTTAAAATACTTCCACAGGTACACCTCTAATTGACTCCAATTAACCTATCAGAAGCTAAGTTAGGCTTGACATCATTTTTTGGAATTTTCCAAGCTGCTTAAAAGTCACAGTTAACTCAGTGCATGAAAATGCTGACCCACTTTAATTGTGATAAAGTCAATTAAAAGTGAAACAATCTGTCTGTAAACAATTGTTGGAAAAATTACTTATGTCATGTACATAGTAGATGTCCTAAACGACTTGCCAAAACTATAGTTTGCTAATATGAAATCTGCGGAGTGGTTAAAAAAAATAGTTTTAATGACTTCAACCTAAGTCTATGTACACTTCTGACTTCAACTTTATATATCACAATAGGTTAAATTGAAGATTGGGAAAATTCTCTCTTCTTTTGGGGTTCTTTGGGATTGGGATCCAATCTCTATAAACATAACAAACTTTCCATTCTAATAAAGTCGAACCAAAGTGAATATTTATTCATTATACCACTGAGTAAATAACATCTTTTTTTGCCCCATTGAAGAATAGGATGAAAGCACTGATGCAGCAGATATTAAAATGCACTTGCGATGATGAGTAATTCCTGGGCTTTCATGGCCACACTATTTGGGTGTATGTAAATATTATTGGGTAACGCAATAGTCCCGCATTCACAACACATTTTAGGGCTTCTCGTGATCAGAGTACAAACGTCTTTACACAAGCGATGAACATCGGCTGCCATGACAACAGAATCACTTGACGCTCTTGAGACGGCTCTCTTGTCGAGTTTTACGGCATTTCGAGATCACGCTAAATGATCGAGTTGCCATGGTTACTGATGACCGTCACCTATGACTGCAAAGCCGGTTCATATGTTATATTTCACTTAAGTATATAAGTATACTACACTTCCCTGATTTGTTTTTATTGTTGGTAATATTAACAACAATTATTCTAATAATATTAACAATATAGACTAAAACAGTAGTCTATAAGAATATAAAAAATAATAATAATAATAATAATAAAAAAAAAAAAAAATGAAATTAAATGAAAGAGCGAAAAAAGCATGCCCAAAAAACAATCATGTATAAATGACAATATAAACATTTTGCCTATATTTTGAATAGTCACTTACATGCGCGGGGCAATGAAGGTTTATCATCTTTAAAGGGAATCCAGATCTTTTGGATTCTGTTTTGGGTTAGTTCCCTTGGCATTCCTTGAAAATGGAAAATCTCGGAGTTAAAACCACCTGCTTTGGGAATTCCTAGATTATCGGAAAAAAAAACACTTCAAATGTTCTTCTCGGTAAATTCAACTCTTTAGAAACTAGTTTTTGTTGTATTAAAAATGTTCGTTTACTTTCAGGAATTCGAAAACACCTCTCTACAAACGCTTGTGTGCAAAAGCGCTTTATATATTGAGCGGCAGCGTGACGGTGACGCAACAGCAGAGGGGCGTGTCTACACTAGAAGGCGAACATTCGCCACCCTGTGGTCAAATCCAAAACAATGCTCATTATAAAATGTATACATATAAAGCTATTATATTACATACACCATTTGGATTGATTTATTTTTATTTATAAAATATGTATTTAATAAAAAATATTTGTTATTGTTCTATTATGTAAGATTTCTGCATGCCCTAAATACACATATAGTTTTTCTTCTGAGATGATAAATGAGAATGATGGGCAACAGAAGAGCATTAAATATGTGGGTCACACGTGCAGTGGGCATCCCCACACATGCCTATGTGCCCGGAATCACTCCATCACACTCAGACAGAAAATTCACTCATCCATCATCAGTGCTCCATAAAACCCACAAATGAGTAAGCTTCTTATCAAACTATAATTTTTTATTTATTGTTGATTTTTTTTAAATAATTTTTTTGTTTTTTTACATTATCTGTAATACAAGTAATACTTAATGCCACAGCTTGGTACATTTTTACATGAAAATTATATGAGATGTTTAATATTAAGGCTTTACACTTAAAACCTTAATTAAATGTGATGCGTTTAATTTGGGACGTATATTAATTTAGGTACCATCGATTTAGGCTAATAGTAATTATACAATCGGTCACGTTGTACAATTATTGTTTGACAAATGCCAAAAAAGAAGGAATAAAAGAACACATAAACATATATATAAACATATATATATACACTCACCTAAAGGATTATTAGGAACACCATACTAATACTGTGTTTGACCCCCTTTCGCCTTCAGAACTGCCTTAATTCTACGTGGCATTGATTCAACAAGGTGCTGAAAGCATTCTTTAGAAATGTTGGCCCATATTGATAGGATAGCATCTTGCAGTTGATGGAGATTTGTGGGATGCACATCCAGGGCACGAAGCTCCCGTTCCACCACATCCCAAAGATGCTCTATTGGGTTGAGATCTGGTGACTGTGGGGGCCATTTTAGTACAGTGAACTCATTGTCATGTTCAAGAAATGCATTATCCTGCTGGAAGTAGCCATCAGGGGATGGGTACATGGTGGCCATAAAGGGATGGACATGGTCAGAAACAATGCTCAGGTAGGCCGTGGCATTTAAACGATGCCCAATTGGCACTAAGGGGCCTAAAGTGTGCCAAGAAAACATCCCCCACACCATTACACCACCACCACCAGCCTGCACAGTGGTAACAAGGCATGATGGATCCATGTTCTCATTCTGTTTACGCCAAATTCTGACTCTACCATCTGAATGTCTCAACAGAAATCAAGAAAATCGAGACTCATCAGACCAGGCAACATTTTTCCAGTCTTCAACTGTCCAATTTTGGTGAGCTCTTGCAAATTGTAGCCTCTTTTTCCTATTTGTAGTGGAGAAGAGTGGTACCCGGTGGAGTCTTCTGCTGTTGTAGCCCATCCGCCTCAAGGTTGTGCGTGTTGTGGCTTCACAGATGCTTTGCTGCATACCTCGGTTGTAACGAGTGGTTATTTCAGTCAAAGTTGCTCTTCTATCAGCTTGAATCAGTCGGCCCATTCTCCTCTGACCTCTAGCATCAACAAGGCATTTTCGCCCACAGGACTGCCGCATACTGGATGTTTTTCCCTTTTCACACCTTTGTAAACCCTAGAAATGTTTGTGCGTGAAAATCCCAGTAACTGAGCAGATTGTGAAATACTCAGACCGGCCCGTCTGGCACCAACAACCATGCCACGCTCAAAATTGCTTAAATCACCTTTCTTTCCCATTCTGACATTCAGTTTGGAGTTCAGGAGACTGTCTTGACCAGGACCACACCCCTAAATGCATTGAAGCAACTGCCATGTGAATGGTTGATTAGATAATTGCATTAATGAGAAATTGAACAGGTGTTCCTAATAATCCTTTAGGTGAGTGTATATTACATCTTCTGAACAAAAATTTTGTTATTTGAGAAATAAAGTTGTCTTGATCAAAAAAGTCGTCTTTTTAGTGGTGGGACTACTAAGGTGAAGTTTGCTCCATGTAAATTGTGCTTTGCTGATCCCTTTCTGGGGTCCTTGCCTGTGTCATGCAAAAGTTACCAGGTTTACTGCCTTTACATGGTCATAACCAACATTATTACCTTATTATACGTAGTTATTCGTAGCTACTCACATGTCAAATTTATATATAACGTACATTTTTGTACATTTAGATAGATGCTGAAACACAATATGAATGTACTAAAAATATTGTTTTACAGCTTTAGAGTTGTAAAACTTGTATCAATCCTTTACATTATAAATATAGTTGTGTAGTTACATTTTTGCTATTTTATAGTAATTTACGGTATATTATAAACAACCTTTAATGCTTAACCTAAACTTAATCACTTTTCAACAATATGAAAAACTTAACATGCAGATTAATGTACAATGATATTAAATTACTGCTCATTCAAATAGATGGGCCAAGTTTTCGCCCAAATTTGATTTGACAGAATTTTCCTCAACAACAGAGAAGTGGCTGATTCAAACAGTTAATTTACACTTCAGACATAATAACTGTGGAGTGCTGGAGGCGAAGTGGGCTACAGCACATAATTAGTACTCAGAAGGTTGCTGGTTCGAACCCCACAGCCACCACCATTGAGTCATTGAGCAAGGCACTTAACTCCAGGTTGCTTGAGGGGGATTGTCTCTGTAATAAGTGCACTGTAAGTCGCTTTGGATAAAAGCGTCTGCCATAATGCATAAATGTAACCGATTTATTCTGGTATTTCAGTATTTATAGATTTAATAAGGATTCGTAAACATCTATAAATTTGCTTATTATAAAATTATTTACGTTTAAAATGCTGTCAATACAAACGTACGTCTTGACCAGGACCACACCCCTAAATGCATTGAAGCAACTGCCATGTGATTGGTTGATTAGATAATTGCATTAATGAGAAATTGAACAGGTGTTCCTAATAATCCTTTAGGTGAGTGTATATATATAGCGTGTTGCAAATATATATAAAGTATTTTACTTTTTATATCAGAGAAAACCATACATGAACATACATACATTTCATATATCTGTTTTACATATATTGCCATATGTCAGATTTCTGTATATTTTTGGAGTATTGCACTTTTACTGACAAACGTTACAAGACAATATTTTGCCACTGAATCCGTGGGTTATTTTCATAATATAGTAAATATACATTGATATCTTATTAAATTTCTCTCTTTTGAACTACAAATTGGTTGCATACAGAGAGAAAGTTGCAACATAAATGCATTCGATGACAAATAAAGAGTGGGGTCATTTAATGAAGTTACTTAAATTATTAATTAAATGATTAATTAAGTTTATAAATGGTTTCCATGTAAATGTTGATGACTCTTACATCTGAACGTACAGAATGACAACCGAGGGCGTGACATCACTGTGCCAACTTCACATAACTCTTATGTATCTATTTTTTACTCTTTGATGCTTTTATGACTGCAGGGTGAACCTGTTTTCCATCCAGCTGCTGTGTTGACCCAGTTTCAGCAGGCTGATGGGTTCAGCTCTCAAAGATTTGTTGAGTTGGCTGATATTAGGGGGGCAGAGTCAACTGAAATGAATATCAGTCTGGCATTCTCAATGTATTGACACAGTAAAAGTAATTCGTTTTATTATTGTTCAAAATAGGGCTATGGATTTGAACATGCAAGTATTAAACTTCAATGCAGAACTCATCCCACACAGGGTGACTTACATTGAAGGAGGGACCCGAGACCAATATTGTGACCAGAATCACAGATACTTTCACTTTGGCTTGTTAGCAACCACCCAGAACACCCAAGCAACTGCATAGCAACTCACTAAAATCCACTCTGAACATCTAAGCAACCACATAGCAACAAACTGGCAACCATCCAAAAACCCTTGTATTTTCCGAGATATCCCAAATTTGTTCAGAAATGACAACAACCCGTATGGTGTATTATTTTAGCTTGAGGGGGACTGCTTCCCACCCCGTTAGATGGCGAAACGTCCCATATTGGCAACTTGTTATATTTGAGCAAGCACCACTTATATTTTCTTCAGAATTCATTTCGCTTTCAAATTCTTTGCAAATTACCTCAGTGATTCAGTAGCTGGTCAAAAAGAGCTTACCTTTCACTCTCATTAAAATTAGAACATACATACTCAGATGGCAAGAGAGAGCCAGACACGTCCACACAGGAGATTATATTACATGCTGGAATCTGGATTACTAACACTGGCATATGTAACATCCTTTTCAATGGCTCTTCATTTAATGAGGTGTGCTGCTAGTTCAGTATTAAAGGAACAGTTCACCCAAAATTGAACATTCTCTCATCATTTACTCACCCTCATGCCATCCCAGATGTTTATGACTTTGTTTCTTCTGCTGAACACCTGTGAAGATTTTTAGAAGAACATCTGAGATCTGCAAATCCATACAGTGCAAGTTAACAGGGTCCAAAACTTAGAAGATCCAAAATGCACATAAAGGCAAGATTAAAGCTATACATGGTGGTTTCATCCATGTCTTCAGGAACGATATAATAGGTGTGTGTGAGAAACAGATCAATATTGTGGCGATAGGGTCGTGTGTCTCTCTGCGGGAGAGGAAGACCGGTAAGGCTCGTCACCTGGGCTTTCATTATCATTAACATCTGCCTCTCGTTATAGCGATGGTGGAGGGAGATCTGAAAAGGCTGACAAGGGCATCAGTAGGCAGAAAGAGGAAGCACAGAGAGAGTCGGCTGTGTGTGTGTGAGACTATGAATATTAATGTGAATTTGACTTGCCTGTGTGTTAATTTGGCCACAATGAGCCCTTTTTGTTTAAGTTTTGGCTGATGCTAAAGGAGTAATAAAAATACTCACGTTAACCACTGCCTCCTGACTATTCCAATTACCCTGAAACTATGAAAGTACTATACCGAGTACAAATATTTAAGTACTTTTTTACTATAAGTTCCCATCACTTTCCAATAGGTGGCGATATGCACAAAGAATTGCCAAAATCAAAAGTATTTAAAGTAAAAGTGTAGATTTACAGTAAAAATTGACTTAAATATTGATCTGTTTCTCACCCACACCTATCATATCACTTCAGAAGACATGGATTTAACCACTGGAGTCACATGGATTACATTTTTGTTTCCTTTATGTACTTTTTGGACTTTCAAAGGCCTTGTCACCACTCATTTGCATTGTATGGACCTACAGAGCTGAGATATTCTTTTAAAAACCTTTGTGCTCTGTAGAAGAAATAAAGTAATATATCTGGGATGGCATGAGGGTGAGTAAACCTGTTGTGGCATTTTATCATTTAGACTTTCACCATGTTCTGCAGCTTAAATTTTGGGAACAGAAAAATACAAATACAAATTTCCTTAAGCTCAATCTTTAGCCCATTATAAGAAATACAGTATGTGGTCTTTTGGTGGCTTTTTAAAAACAAGTAAAAAATGACTCTTCGGTTATGGGTGGGTGCCGTTTCTTGAGTCAATAGAAGGTTTAAAAGATTCTGAAGCAAATACCTACTGTAACAGTAAACAGGTTTGTTGTGATGCACATGTTACTGTGAAGTGTTGACAGACACAGAGAGGCAGAGAGGGAGAAGCAAGCAGCGACACAGCGAGCCTGACACTGATTGATCATTCTCAAGGGTAACATGTCAAAACCAGGAATAGACCAGAAAGAACATGAAAAACACACACACACAGAGAAGTGTACAGTACACACATTAACACACACACTCACACACAGACACACGTCGCTGCTCTGAGAGAGCAGGTATTGAATTAACTCTTTAATAAACTCTTAAAGGAATAGTTCACCCAAAAATTCTTTCATCATTTGCTCACCATCATGTTGTTCCAAACAGTGTGACTTTCTTTCTCTAAAACAAAAGACAAACTTAATTTTTTTTTATTTATTTATTTTTTTTGATGCTGGTCTTTTTCCCCCTACAATAAAAGTGAGTATACTTGCTAAATAGTGAGCATTTAACTTTTTAAAGTGTTATAAATACTTAATAAACACACAAATTATTTCAAAATGCAGCAATAAATAGACTATGATAATGTGAGTGATTAGGTCACTTTGCAGCAGTCTGCTTTGAGTTTATATTCATTACTATAATTTCTTGACTCACTTGTGTTAACACTATTCTAGATGTCTAATGAATGGATTTACTGTGAGTGCTGTTTCAACTTATCTAGTCATACTTACCTAAAGTCATCTCAAAAACACTTTTCAGGCTTCATATCATATAATTGAGCCAGATGACCATTAAACCATATTGAACTTTATTTTTGGAGAAATATCCTCTGGTCTGATTTTTAGACATAATTAACAACGTTATGTTTGGAGGAAAAAGGGTGAGGCTTGCAAGCCGAAGAACAACATCATTTACAATGCATTAAAAAAATGGGCTTCAGTGATTCAGTGAGTGTTACCATTAAATCCTTAAAAAATATAATGAAAAATAATATCAAACAACATCAATTAACAGGAATAGACAGTGATAAACCATTTTGTGTACAAACAGAAGACACAGAATACAATTTGTATTATGTGCTACAGACTCACCCCTTCATTCCTATGTGTGTGTGTTCTCCATTGTGGCTGATTTATGTATTTAAGTTAATAAAAAAATTGTTCTGTTTTTTTAGTCTTACCATTAATTTCCTATGGTGAGTCAAAAATTACATGAATACCACATGAGGGTTGAGCAAACCATTACACAAAAAGATGTGTGTGATGTTTTAAATGAGAATCCAACAAATATAAGATGTGTCTCGTTTCGAAGGCTGCTTGCTAGGTAGGATGCGTCCTTTGAAGGCGGCACTATACCGAGTGTCCTCCTTTAAACAATCCTTGTTTAAACGAGACAGCCTTCATAGGACAAACAGAAACGTAACATAACATGGTTGCAATGACGGCATGCCAGTCTTTAACAAGCACGAATGCTTTGAGTTAGAAAGGAACAAAGTCCCTTTAGAAGGGAATGTATGAGATAAATTTTAGGAAAGTGTAAATATAAATCAGGAGACGGGAACAGTGAGACAGGTAAGGCCATTTATTTGCTTTGCCTGTGCAAAGCACATGCACTTTTCCTGAGCTTTTACTCAGTCCAGTGACACTCAAAATAAACATAAATTGTGGCAAACTCTGAGCAGAATACACAATATTGACTGCTGGTGGTGAGGGTGGTTTTATCTGCTCTCCCTGTGCTCACTGGAATTAGAGACAGGTGTTAGCTCAGGTGTAAGTTCCTTTACCACTTCTCTCTCTCCGGATGGGCACTTGACCACGCCCCCGCTGCCACATAACCCCACCGTCCGACTCAGGCCGGGGTGCCATCCGGCCTTTCTACCACCCCACCATTTCTGGAGAGGAAGTCAGCGTCAGCCATCTGCGCCCCCGGTCTGTGGACCACCTTGAACTTAAAAGGCTGGAGAGTCAGATACCACCAGGTGATCCTTCATGCGGTGAAGCCATAGGAGTGGGGTGTGATCCGAGCAGTGGGTGAAGGCCCGCCCCAGCAGGTAGTATCGGAGAGTGAGGATCGCCCACTTGATGGCCAGACACTCCTTCTCCATGGTGCTGTACTTGGTCTCCCTCAATGATATTTTACGGCTGGTATTGCTCCGGGCTTCAACCCACACGCTGCAGGATGGCTTTCTTCAAATCATCATAGGCCATGAGGCTAGCCACCGGCAAATGTTGGGCAGCAAGTTGGGCTTCCCTAGACAAGATCGCGAGGAGCCTGGCCACCCATTGATCACGCGGCCAGCTCCAGACCTCATCCGTCTGCTCAAAGAGGTCTAGGAATGCTTCCGCGTCATCATCCGCCCCCATCTTGAGGAGAGTGGGTGGAGGCAGGGGGTTGCAGTCATCTGGGGTCGTGGTCGGGGCTCTCTATTGGCCAAGCAAGCTCTGGATCACATGCTGGTCTTCCGCTTGAGTTCGCATGATCTTGAAGAAGCGACGATCCTAGTCCTGGCGAAGCTAAAGCAGGGATTGTTGATGAGACTGGTGAAGGCTGGCGAGGGACTGGAGGATCACCAGTGTAAAGGTAAATCAGGAGACGGGAACAGGGAGACAGGTAAGGCTGTTTATTTTCTTTTGCCTGTGCACAGCAGTCCAGTGACACTCAAAATAAACATAAATTGCAGCAAACACTCAGCAGAATACGCAATATCGACAGACATCAACACTGGACTCGTTCTAGCCTCCCCCTGCTGGTGGCGAGGGTGGTTTTATCCGCTCCCCCCGTGCTCACTGGAAATAGATACAGGTGATAGTCATAATTTAGCTCAGGTGTAAGTGCCCTTAACGCTTCTCTCTCTCCGGACGGGCACTTGACCATGCCCCCGCTGCCACAGAGAGTTATAATGATGAAAAGAGAAAAGAAAATACATTTTAATGCTATATTAATATTATTATACATATTATACACTCACCTAAAGGATTATTAGGAACACCATACTAATACTGTGTTTGACCCACTTTCGCCTTCAGAACTGCCTTAATTCTATGTGGCATTGATTCAGCAAGGTGCTGAAAGCATTCTTTAGAAATGTTGGCCCATATTGATAGGATAGCATCTTGCAGTTGATGGAGATTTGTGGGATGCACATCAAGGGCACGAAGCTCCCGTTCCACCACATCCCAAAGATGCTCTATTGGGTTGAGATCTGGTGACTGTGGGGGCCATTTTAGTACAGTGAACTCATTGTCATGTTCAAGAAACCAATTTGAAATGATTCGAGCTTTGTGATATGGTGCATTATCCTGCTGGAAGTAGCCATCAGAGGATGGGTACATGGTGGCCATAAAGGGATGGACATGGTCAGAAACAATGCTCAGGTAGGCCGTGGCATTTAAACGATGCCCAATTGGCACTAAGGGGCCTAAAGTGTGCCAAGAAAACATCCCCCACACCATTACACCACCATCACCAGCCTGCACAGTGGTAACAAGGCATGATGGATCCATGTTCTCATTCTGTTTACGCCAAATTCTGACTCTACCATCTGAATGTCTCAACAGAAATCGAGACTCATCAGACCAGGCGACATTTTTCCAGTCTTCAACTGTCCAATTTTGGTGAGCTCTTGCAAATTGTAGCCTCTTTTTCCTATTTGTAGTGGAGATGAGTGGTACCCGGTGGGGTCTTCTGCTGTTGTAGCCCATCCGCCTCAAGGTTGTGCGTGTTGTGGCTTCACAAATGCTTTGCTGCATACCTCGGTTGTAACGAGTGGTTATTTCAGTCAAAGTTGCTCTTCGATCAGCTTGAATCAGTCGGCCCATTCTCCTCTGACCTCTAGCATCAACAAGGCATTTTCGCCCACAGGACTGCCGCATACTGGATGTTTTTCCCTTTTCACACCATTCTTTGTAAACCCTAGAAATGGTTGTGTGTGAATATCCCAGTAACTGAGCAGATTGTGAAATACTCAGACCGGCCCGTCTGGCACCAACAACCATGCCACGCTCAAAATTGCTTAAATCACCTTTCTTTCCCATTCTGACATTCAGTTTGGAGTTCAGGAGATTGTCTTGACCAGGACCACACCCCTAAATGCATTGAAGCAACTGCCATGTGATTGGTTGATTAGATAATTGCATTAATGAGAAATTGAACAGGTGTTCCTAATAATCCTTTAGGTGAGTGTATATTCTGCACCCATCTACTGAGGTACTTCAACTTGGGAATTAACATTACCTGCGTTTGAACATCATATTTATGGGCAAATTGGCATAATTTTTATTGAAGCAATGAATTGTGGGTTGTGAGTGCCCACAAAAGATACACATCATGCATTCTCCGAATTTCCATGAAAGGCGGCGGCATTCGGAGTGTCCTACTCGATTTTCTGAAACAAGATAGCCTCCATGACGTATGCGGCCAACAAATGCGACCTCTGAAGGACACAGCCTTCCAAACGAGACATAGCCTAATGTTCAAAATGGAGAAAAAAATATTTAGACATTCACTTTCTGGTTATCAAGCGCTTGTTAAGCCTCTGCTAGGGCACCTGTGTGAACTTGTGGGTAACCAGAGACTGTTCAGCCCAAGACTGAGCACTTGTATTAAAAATGGATGGGAACAATTGGAATGCCCAGTATGGCTGATGTTGAGTCCCGCCTTACAGATAAAAGAGCCAATAATTTTTTAGATACAGAAATTGTAAGTAAGCTTGAGAATTTGCATGCACATTAGTTGGAGCAGCCTGAAAAATTGCAATTTTTATTGTTATCTGAGCAAAAGAAGCACAATTCATAATTCCAGTGTTGTCAGATTTTACTGCTGATTTGGAAAAATGTTTTCTGATCGTAATCTTGACCAACCGTTTTGGGGATTTCTGCATTCCCCACTCAAGTAGATAGGAGCTGCACTTTCATGCCACTTGTACCAACAGAACGTAGCATTTGCAAGATGGCCACTGAGTGGACTGACATGCCTTGTAAGGGACTTTGGGGGAACTGACTTAATACATCCACCAAAAATCCCCTTTGTCATTTATGTAAATGCCCTTTACATTTTACACAAGCACATTGGTCTTTATTAAGCCTTCTCAAGAACATTTAAAAGTGGACAATCCTACATATAAACCATTCATTTATAAACAGTATGTCAAAAAAGTCCCACATTCACCCCCAAAACTGTAAATAGAAAGATTAACCCCGTAACATCTCCATTCACCTTCACAATTACAGGATGTCATGAGAGCAGCCGCCGTCTCATTTGGTGCTATTAATAATACCAGATGCCAATGGCCAATAAAAGGGTAAAGCACTGGAACCCACATATTATCCAAGTAGTTGTATTTTTACATTATACTTTTGCTTACCATCCAGAGTTGAAAGAGCCCACCTCCAAGTCTCTATGCAATTGTGATCCTTTATATGGCTTGGGTCCATCCTTTAATGCAAGTCAGTGGGAATTTGTCCATTTGTTTAATAATCCACCAGGCTGATTGGTTGTCAATGAAAATAATGTTATGTCTATGCCCCTACATGATTTGAGGTATTATTCATGTCCAAAACTCAAACCAGTGTTATTATAGTAAACTAAATCTAAAATAAAATGTAACTAAAACCATTTTCGTTAACTAAAATAAAACTAAAAAACTTTTCCTTATCGCCAAAACTAACCAAAATAAAAATGTTCTTGCATTGATTTCAGTTTTAGTTTAGTTTTGGGTAAAGTAGGTAACTTTTGGAAATGTTACATTTCTTGGCACTTTTAATTATGATCCAAACACACATAACCTCACATTATACCATTTTTGTACATTCACCGCATGTTTTTCACTTAGTACCTGTTCAATAAGCCATGTGAAGCACTGAACTTTATGACCTGAACAATTCAACCCTGTTCTGCCATGTTTCAAACAGTCTGTTCACTGTAAAAGAGATTTCATAAGGATCTGTTCTAAGAGAATCCTCATGGAGTTCTGTCTATTCTCTCTTTAATTCCCGCAGCAATTTTATCTTGCGTAAAAACCTCCTTCTTATCAAACCAGAACATGCACCATCATTGACCCAGTCTAACACATGGCTACACACATTATCATACTGTCTCTACATGATAACACGTACAAACATTAGTTAATACTTTTGGAAAATGTACATGTCCTGTTGTGTGACATGCTAAACACCAAATTAAACAATTTTAAACAGCATTATGGAAATCATTTTTATAATTATTATGCATGCAGCTTTTATGACCTCATATTGAAAGAAAAATGTACGTGAGTATTTGTATTTTTAAAAATGTGCAGTATTAATCATTTAATACTGCACAATCAAACTAATCAAACTTGGTCACTATAAGAAAAACAGGTAATTCAAATGGTGAAAAATGTACACAAATCCCATTAAACATTCAAATAATAGTTTAATCAGAAATATACATGTATTTATATATAAAAAAAAAAACCTCATGCATATATTATGCATGAACTACCCACATTTAAAAACATTGTTTGGAGTTATGCATTAACAGACTTACAATCTGTCCTATTCAGGTGCTTTTGAAAAACTCTGAATGTCTAGCAATCACCTTTGATTGAGTAACACACCTCATTTTGGTTTGGGTCAAGACACGCATTAAGAAAAGCTGTCATTCTTTAAGTCTATCAATAGTGTGTGGATCAGAGAGCGAGTTCTCGCGGGAGTCGTCATTATGTCACGACAGAAGAATGTAGGTTTCCTATTTCTAGAGTCGCACAGGGACATGATGCGTCTGATTATATAAATCGTGAACCAGAACTCATTCACTATCATCATCATCACCCCATTCAAATGATTATTTTCATCATGCTTGTTAAGTAACTGAAGAACATGATTCCAACCAAGAACACTTGGTTAGTGGGCATGTTAAACATACTGTGTAAATCTTCTCAAATAACCATATTTCATAGTTTGTATACATGGTGACAAGTGTGTGTCAGCTGTCATCTTAAAGGTGACGTGTGTTACTTTTGTAAGTCAAAGCTTCTTGCCACTAAGCTAGAATGTTGTGGGTGGTTGGCAGTGTTGCTATGTAGTTGGCCCATGTCAAAAGAACATCAGGATTCAACATGTCAGTCCAAACTGAGCAATGATTTGAAAGCACTACAGAGTCTGCCATGAGGTCATACTAAGTAGTGGGAATTTGGCATTCCACTTCATTTTAATCCCAAAGGTAATTAGGGATTTAATAATAATTTTCAGTCCTCTTTATGAACTGTACTTGAAACATGATGATGCTAATCCATTTTCTTAACAGGCATGTACACTTTGGTTCAAGCTCAAGCTAGTTGAGGATAAAAGGTTTTTGAAGGTTTAATATCCACAGGGGCAGAGCTAGGGGGTGGCCATGGCCACCATGGATGGAAGCCTGGCCACCCCAATCGTAATTGGCGTTTTGGTCATTTTATGTCTTGGGCACAACATAGTTAGTCTTTCTACACCAACAACCCCCCCCAACCCCCTTGTGAAAAACTCATGGCTCCGCCCCTGAATATCCAATTGATGTTGTCAGTCAATAACTGAGTCGGTGAATTAAACTGGTTTGGTCTGCTGGTTCCCTTGAGGAAGTGATGTAACACCTCAGGGATGACCCTCACACACTTACATGCTTTTTAAAGTGATATCAGGGGCGCCTTAAAAAAAACCACCTGCAAACACACCTAAAGTGGGTCTTTAAACTACTCACCTTTTAAAGCTGTTTCGACCTGCTCAAACTCCAAGAAAATGTGAACGGCCTCATTGTCAGACACACATGAGTTCTGAGAACAAAAGCCAAATACACGATCATTCAGCAAGTGATGTTCACTAAAAGTGCTACAATTACATATGCAAGCATGACAACTTTCACCCACATGCTAGACACACCCCTCACCTCAAAGATCCCACACTTGACCACTTTGCCGTATTTCTCACACTCTTCTTTAGTCTCAGCTTCTTCGTCCAACTCTAATGTAGTTGTTGAACATGTTGAATTGAGAATTTAATCTCTGACCCACTTCCCCACGTAATGGAACTGTTGACAGGTACAGATGTATGGGCTTTATTTTATTCCGAATGGCTATTAAGAACACCAATGTGTACATGTGAGTGACCACGGCACATCCAAACAAATGCAAACAAATGAAAATAAATGACTGATATGGGAAACCGGAACTCATATAAAGTAAGTATGTGCTCACACTCTTTTCTGCCGAGTTGCCAATAATAATCTTGCCCCCACGCTTGCTGGTTTTCTTCACTGAGAGTGCTGTGCTCAAGCCCTGCTCGTGTTTCCCCAGACCTTACCTTTCCCGGAATCCATATCTCTACATGATTTTATGAGCCACCGTTCCACTGTATCACACACAAGCATTGCATCTGATTGCAGGGATAATGTTATATAAAACATTTCACTGGTGAACTCATGCATCAACTCTCATAAAACAGTGTCACTGTATCCTTGTGCAGTGCTGATAAACTTGATTAATATATTCAAAATTCTAGTTTAAATTCTAGATCTAAATTATTTGGTTAAATCTAAAATTATAATTTAAAGCTAAATCCCTTCATTAAATCAATTCTTTAGTAAAATCTAATTCCTCTATTTAAATGTAAATTATTTGGAAATCTAAATTCTTTGTTTAAATCTACACTCTTTAGAAAGTTAAATTGGTAACACTTACACTAGGTTCTATTAGTTAACATTAGTAAACATGTTATGTATCATGAACTAACAATGAACAATAATGTTTTACAGCATTTCTAAATATTGGTTAATATAAATGTATTTTAAAAAAACTCTCGTTTATTGTTAATTCATGTCACTTCATAATGCATTTACTAATGTTAACAAAATACAATCTATGTTGACATTAACCAAAAGTAATAAATGCTAAAAAGAATTGTTCATTGTTAGTTTATGCTAAATAATGTAGTAATAATAATGTAATAATGTTGTGGTGGCGTAGTGGCTCGCCTCAATCCGGGTGGCAGAGGACGAATCATAGTTGCCTCCACGTCTGAGACCACCAGTCCGCACATTGTATCATGTGGCTTGTTGTGCACGTTACCACGGAGACATAGCACATGTCGAGGCTTCACACTATTCTTCGCGGCATCCACACGCAACTCACCACACGCCCCACTGAGAGCGAGAACCACATTATAGCGACCATGAGGAGGTTACCCCATGTGACTCTACCCTCCGTAGCAACCGGGCCAATTTGGTTGCTTAGGAGACCTGGCTGGAGTCACTCAGCATGCCCTGGATTTGAACTCATGACTCCAGGTGTGGCAGTCAGTGTCAATACTCACTGAGCTACCCAGACCCCCTTAACAAGGTATTGTAAACTAAAACGTTTAAAAAGAAATTGATTCTAAAAAAAAATGCTTGTGTTGTAAATTCTGTTGAAATTAAAAGTCTTTGCCATTCTAAATTATTGGCACTATAAATTCTAAAATTGTAATTCGTTTAAATCTATTTCTTTGCAACTTTACATTTTCTGGCATTCCAAAATCTGTTTAAATTAAACTCTTTGGAAATGTAATTAGTTTAAACCTAAATGATTTGGAATTATAAAGTCTTTGTTTAAATCTACATTATTTTTTCAGGTTTCCCACTCTTGTCAACCAAAGAATTTCCATGACTTTACCATGACTAGAAAGCTCATTTCCATGCCCAAACATTAAGCCTCTCATGGCACAGAAATCACAATCTTATATTTGTAAAAACAAAACCACACTATTGTTTGATAAAATTTCAACTGAAAAAATTTATTTGAAATTTAATCCATACGAACACATTGCATGAATCCTAAAATGGGTGGGGATTAGTGGCACATCTTTGTCTCTAAGGGTGCTTTCACACTTGGTTTAATTTCTTGGGCCGCACATGAGTTAGTTTCCTCCCTCTGCTGGTCTCTGTTCACATCATATTATACAGTATGTGTCTGAACTGCAGTCCGATTGCATCATCAACACCAGTTCAAGTGACAGCTGTTTACCACTGTAACTAGGCAACAACTTAAGAATACATCAGCTTCGCTCTGTTATTAAAGTATCTCTTTGGTTTTACCTTCAAAACTTTACATGCTCAGATCAACACTTGTGTGTCTCCCGTGGATGCATTGAATGTGCAATGATGAAATTATTAGCGTTTGTTTGCCGTGAACCAGCGGATGCGTTGCAAGAGATGTGAAGAATGTGAGCTGCTTTCTGAAGGTGATTTATTTGGACACAAGCAGGTGTGAGAAATGCATTATACTAGAATAATTGTGAGCAGGAGCCTGAAAACATGCAAATTTGACATCATCACAAGCCGTTCACTTCTGTGATTTGGTACGATTTCATTCGTAACAGCAGAGAACTGTACCGGAGTTCACATGAACCGTACCCCAGACCAAATTTTCAAGCGGACTCGGCTGTGCACCAAGTTTGGAAAACAGCGTTCACATTATCCAAACGAATCGAACTTTGATGTCATTCGAACCCGATTGCACACCTAAAGTGCCCTGATGTTTCCATTTTTTCATAACTGTGGGGACCATATTTATTTAAATGTAAATTTATTGGCTAAAATTCTTAAGCTTAACCTAAATTCTTAGGTACAATCAAAATTCTTAAAAAAAAAATTGGAAATCAAAAATCTTAGGTTAAAGATGCATTTTATGCAAAAGTGTTCTGAACTGACATATCTCCCAAACAGTAGCCATCATTATGTTTATAAAAGATAATGATTTTTTTTGTAGGGGTGATGTTTTTTTGTAAAGCCTAAACTGCTTTGAAGACAGCACCTTACAAAACTGAGATAAACGCTTTACCATCATACCATGCTGTGCGATTATGTATATTATTGAGATATACGTGCTGAACTGAGAGTGGATGGTGCGCTAAAGCTAGCGGCAACACAACGTTTGGATTTGAAACGTCTCTTCTGTCTAATGTCAAACACATCCGTGTAGTAAAAAATGTTAAGTGTTCCATTTGGGATGATACTACACTTTGAAAATTCATACATGAAATGGTTGAGTGCGTAGTGTATTTTGTAAGTGCATAGTGTATAGTGTGTCATTTGGGACACAGCCAGAGCAACCCAAGTCAGAACAGCACGAAGGTCTGTACCAAATTTGGTGGATGTAGCTTGAAAGCTCTAGGACGATTTAGAGTCAGAAATGTAGCTCTTGGTTTAAGGATTTAAAAAAAAAAAAAAAAAAAAAATCGAACCCCCACAAAAAAAAAGCCCTGACCCACACCGAAGTCACACAGCAAAAAAATGACACTATATTTCCAAATAGTAAAAAGTGTCCCAGATCGGAAAGAAAGTTTTCCGGTGCACACTGTCATCAAAAAACAGATCTTAAGAAGTTAAGTATCACTGACTCATACCGCTCTCTCTCTCTTCAGTCTCTTTCTGTCGCTCCAGCTCTCTCTGCCTCTGTCGTTCTTCTCTGTGTCTCTTCACCACTTTCACGTTGTCGTTGGGAAACGTGGGTTCATACTTGTCAGCCAATCAGCATGTCTTATGGCCAGGTGGTCTTATTGGGGTGGCCAGGCTTCCATCCATGGTGGCCATGACAAAAGCCACAAGTCAGAGAGTCCTAAAACACAAGCCACACACTGCAAAACTAGCACATTTATTGAATATAATGACAGCCGTTTTTAGCAGCCTGTAGGTAACCACATTATTGTGGGATCCTCATTCATTTTAGTGTAACATTTAACTGCATTGCTGGATGGAAGAGACAGATACCGATGCAGAGAGAACAGCACATCTCAAATATGATGCTGAGTGACACAATGACCTGCACCGTTTGTCATAAATATGCATCTATATAATAGGGGCATAGATGGCAGTGTTTACCTTCATTCCTGCTGCAATGTGAGGAGGCATATCAGTGATCTGTCTGTCATCTACAGAACTTCCTCTCTTCAGATCAACAACTGGAGCTAGAACAATAGACTGCCACATCCTCTGAATCTGCAAAAGGATTTTTCAGTTCAAGCTTATGTCAAGTTCATTTCTTTAATTTTGTCTAATAAATGCCCATGAATTTGAATGCAGCCTAATTTGTAATTACCAAAGTAAAGGATTTTTAAAATCAATTTATTGTAACCTGTGGTTAAATCCATGTCTTCTGAAGTGATCCAAATGGTTTTGGGTGAGAACAGACCAAATTTTTCACTCTAAATCTAGACAGCAGTCTCCTTGGCCAGCATGATTTCAAGATCGATTACACTTCTTAACGACATCTAACGATCAAGCACTTCGTGCTTGAAATCTTGACCGTGCATTGATACCGCAATGGCAAGATGTACAGTGAAAATGAGTTACATTTTAGTCTGTTCTCACCTAAAACTGTCTGGATCTCATCTGAAGACATGGATTAAAATCAACTGGAGTCATATACTGTATATTACTATTATGCTGCCTTGATGTGCTTTTTTTGGCGCTTCAAAGGTCTGATCACCATTCACTTGCATTGTATTTTATTCAAATATTATTCAAAAAAATCTTCATTTGTGTTCAGCAGAAGAAAGAAAGTCATAAACATCTGAGATGGCATGAAGGTGAGTAAATGTTTTCTGTAAGGCTTTTCTGGTCATAACTCGATAATAATAAGACCTCATATCAGGCATAACATGCCCACTTTGCTTGTGTCAAAGAAGCTTTCTTCACTTTCGGCTGAGACTGAAAGAGTTCGAAGTTTTTCGACCATCCTTCTGTTTTAGTGTCGCCCAGATCATCATATAGTGACATATTCTGTATAAAATGTGTTTATTTTTATTTTATTCATCGGTTTTAACACTGATAAATAAAATAAGCAGATGTAAACTAATTTCCTGTTGACAATTAAATTTTCTATTTAAAAAGGAATATACGAGATTGGGGGGAAAGGCTCAATTTTTGTTTTCCTACAGTGTTAAAAAAATTATTTACGACTTGAATATTTGATACGCACATGTGTGTGGCACTGAAACGCCCCTTTCATCTGACTGGTCAACTTTCCCCGTCTTCTGTATCCAACTGCCTTCACCTAGAATTAGAGTTGGGATCGCTCTGCAAATTTGTCTCAAATTTAATTAAATATTGTCCCGAACCACCACTAACTGTGAACTATTGTATGTGTGGCATTCCCAACTGGAGGGAAAAGTGAATCAAAATTAAATTAAACCTGACTATGCCACCCTGGGGGAGGGCCAGGGAAATACTCCCAATAAATGGCACACAGGTAAGTTGTACCAATTGAAGGCAAAGAAATAAGCAAAAGGGAGATGCAAGTATCAATACAAAAATATATCTTTTATTGACACTTCAACATTACTAAAAAACTAAATTATAGGTTGTCTCTCCCTTGAAGCACAATACATATTTTAAAATAACTAACAATTCTCCAGGGCCAGGCTTAGCAGGAGCATGGCAGGCCAGCCTACCCGGGAGATCATCCAAACCCACCTCAAATTCACACCAAATCGTCAAACACAACACACCATAAAGTTGTGTTGGCACACTTAACACACTTGTGAGGCACACCGCTGAATCAAGGCAGCTAGCCTCCACTGCTCCCCACAAAGACCTCAGTGACTTCTGGTGAAAAGAGAAACACAAATTAGACCAGGATTACACAGAAATAACAATATAAAATAACACAACAACATACACCACATCAAGTATAAAGTGACAGTGTGGGAAATACTAGCCTGAAAAAAACAGGTTTAAGGCAGAGACATGCACAAAATTAACAAACCACCTCTCACACTAGATGTGGTGTCGTGGAAAATCTTTGAAGAATCTCTCTAAAATACAAGAAAACTCTCAGAGTCCAGGGTTCCAGATGCCAAAGTTAAAGTTTATTGAATCACCAACAAACTTGAGAAAGGCCAGCTGTCTATTCTGACCCTCTTTGTCCAAAACCTCATCTTCTATACAGTTTGTTATCTGGCATTACCTCATTTCTACACCCCTTCATTATTGTTTGTAACCAATGGATACTATTCACCACCATTATCTCACAGAGCCTTTTGACATCTTTTTACTGGTAGAAACCTGGCTTTAATCTTTTTAATTACTTTGACCTCTTGTTGTTTTTACTCCTTATCTTCAGCTGTGTTTCAAGGTCCATAGCCTCATTATTTTGTTACAGCTGGGTGCTCATTGTGGTTTTTGCAGCATCAACACTTTTACGAACCTCATATGCTCTTTCCTGGGTCACACAAAGGCCAGGAAACTCATATAAGTATTTTGATATAAAAACATACTATAATATTGAAAAATATACTATATATTCCCTCCTTTAAGACTTATAAAAAGTCTCACCTCTATTGCCCTTACCAGAGTACAAGCTCACAAGCCAGTCTCCTTCCTTTCTACCAAGTGACCAATACAAGTCACACATTCATCTAATAATGACTGTTCTTATGGAACTGCATTCTGGAAGAGAATAAGACCAAAAAAATCTCCCCCCACTTTTGACTAGGAGAAAGTAAAAAGATCTTATCTCCCTAATTAAGTTATTTCTGGATGGTAACAGTAATCAAAACAAATCAACTTCTTGTATAAAGCATGTGCATGCTAATTTAGCCTTGCATTATGTTAAGTACATCAGTGATTAGACTTATGTCAGTAGATTAACAAACGTCTGTGATTAAACAATATCAGCAAATTACTCAGCATATGATACGTCCCGCGGTGCCAGAGGAATTCACAGATATTTCCGGTAGTCTGGAGCGCTATCTGGTGGTGCGTAGGAGCAGACAGCGGGTTTTTAAACCACCAGTTGAGTCTTGCTCTTGCTGCTAAGCTATGAGGTGCTCGTCGATCCTTTTCTTTATTTTTGAATGTCTTATTCTCTGGCCCTCCAGTGGTACTTCCAGTGTTTTTAAAAATGCATACTATATTTCATTCTACATCAATTTACTCAGTTAATAGTACCTTCAGAGATAATTTAAACAACAAATGATATTTCTACAACATTTAAAAAGTTCATATTTTCAAAATAAACATTCTTAGCATTCCCTGTTAATTCTGGTTACATTACCTTGTAACATGAATAGTGATCTGCTTCAGACCCTCATCATCCCCTTTCATTATCATTGACTGATTAGACAACAAACATAATTTTAAAAGAATAATAACTTCAGTAAGGGGTATATGCCAAAATAATAAACATAACACCCTCTATCTTCCTGCCTACCCTATCCAATCTAAAATACTACATAATTTTGTTCTAAAATAAAATAAAATGAGTATGCTGACTCCCTTACTATCCAAAAACAATAGAAAAGTGAAATTAAAAAGTCAAAATAAAAGGCTCCCCTTCCCTACCTCTCTTGTGTAATTCCAGGGTTTTTTCCTAAAATTCGTCCTGCTCATCCAGTCCAGGGCATGTGGGGGTATACAGTGGGCACCAATATCAATTCCAGATGGTTTTACAGATACATTGATCATCTATTTGGCTGCAGCATTGGCCAGCATCGATCTGAGAAGAGGCACAACACAACAAAACAACAACACAAATAATAACAACAGCTATTACTCCCAATTTTGTAAGTCATTCTCTCCAGGATCCAAATAGTTTGTCAAACCAATTTCTAACCAAGCCATTTTACTTGTAGGTTCTAGTTGACCTGTAGGCTTTCAATACATCATCAATGTAATTAATGAATCTTTGCTGACTGTAGTAAATGCAATTAATCCATCCTCTATTGTTATTAACCTTTTTTGCTTTCTTTTTTTTTTTTGTAATCCATACAATATAGACTCAAAGCCTGGTTTTACTTCATCTTTGGCCTTAAATTTATGCGGTATTCCTCTCGGTTGACCAATTGCAACTATTATTACATTAGGGTCTGGCTGGTATGCTCTTTTCACTCTATGTTTGTTTTGCACAGTTTTTCTAGATGCAGTCTTAATTTCAGATTCTTCAGGGGTCCCATGTCAACATATTTATTTCTTGAACTTGTCTTACTCTGGTACAGATAGATAAGGTAACGTGTTGTCACTGTTGAATAGTGGAAGCACTGAGGCAAGGCTCTCGGGAGTGCGCATAGGATGTCACATCCTTTGTATTTAGTTTTTTTGAAAATTCTATTCATCAGAGTTAAAACCATTAAAGAAGAAACCACATTTTTGTTTTTCATTTTTGGGTTTAGAAAGTAAATATGAATGGACGCAAAATACACGGATGTCCCGTGGCTATTTTTCCAATTTCCAATTTAGAATTTGAACCTTAAATCGAAATATCAAAAAACAAGTAATTATTTGTTTTTAATATTGATTTTGTTAACGAATAATGAAGTAACAAAGTTGTTTATTGGTTATCAAAAAAATTTATAAACACAGAATAATACCACTTATTTTCTTTTCAAAACATGCTTTTTGCCATCGGATGGTGTAGTTCCAGCATCTACAGGTGCTAACATTGACCTGTTTATCAGCCAATTCCTGACCCCCCTGGATACAGCTCCCTGTAACTGGGAGAATGGGGTGAAAAATCCTGACTCACATCATGGATCAACTCAAAACAAGCGTGCACTGAGATGACTTAAGTGAAAAATTGTATTTTATTATCAGACACATTCCATGAACATGTTAGACTGGCATTCCTCACTGGATTTTATCCTGACTTTTGAACAACATCTTAAGTTGACTCTGGCATTGTCGATGGGCACAGCACATGATGACATATATGATGCAGGTTCAAGTGTTGGACTTTGCTGCTTTAGGTAAGACATTGTTTATTTTTCACTATTCATATTGGTTGCCATGTTGATGGAAAAACAAAAATTCATATTCCTGTTATTGAGTCTTTAATATGACGTGATATGACTTTCTAAATATGTGTTTGTTTGCCATGTTGTTTTGCCATGAGTGTTGTACCGTTGCTAGCATGACCTGTAATGTCTCTTGTATGCAATGCATGGCTTATTTGTATTGAATGCATAGCACAGCAGAAGAGAGAGTGGCTGTGAGGAAAAAGTAATGCAAAAGTAATGTAACGCTTTGCTTTTTAATCTTTTTAATTAAGTTATTTGTTTAAGAAATAACGCAATGTTCTAACACCCAAAACTGATAATATTGTAACTAACCTTGTTAACCATCACCCTCTCCTGTGATAAAATGTTATCTTGCAATGTGACAAATAGTTGGTGTTTAAAAAGTCCCTAATAAGCGGATGAGATCATGGCTAAATTTAAAATAAAATAGTACACTGGAAATTCCCTTTCCACTTTACGCAACATCTTGCGCTTGGATATCTTTCTTGACATTTAATGATGTAAATACAGTTTAAATTGATATTCAAACAGTCTCTATGATATTTAATGCACGCAACTTCAGTTTATAATGGCTATTTGTTTTGATAAGCAGAAATACTCGGGCAAACATCGCTGTTAACCCATAGTTTCTGGTTGGGGTAGATCCGTATTGTTTTGGTCGGAACAACGTCCTCTACACACTTCCTGATGAAACATGTTACGCTATCAGCGTAAACCTCGATGTCGTCATCAGAGACGGACCGGAACATCTCCCAGTCTGCGTAGCATAGAGTCTGATTGGTCCGACCAGCACTGGATCGTTCTGAGGGTGGGTGCTTCCCGTTTCAGTTTCTGCCTGTAAGCGGGCAGAAGGAGAACGGAAGAGTGGTCTTATTTGCCAAATGGTGGGCGGGGGAGGGATTTGTAGCCATCCTGGAAAGGAGAATAGCAATGATCCAAAACCCGGTTCCCTCGTGTGTTGAAGCTGATGTGTTGGTGGTATTTTGGTGCTATTGTTTTAAAGTTGGCTTTTTTAAAGTCCACGGTAACAATCAATGCGGCCTCAGGGTGCGCGGTCCTGCTCACTTATACTCCCATACAGTTC
This sequence comes from Moxostoma hubbsi, assembly GCA_032164185.1. Classification (NCBI taxonomy): domain Eukaryota; kingdom Metazoa; phylum Chordata; class Actinopteri; order Cypriniformes; family Catostomidae; genus Moxostoma; species Moxostoma hubbsi. Next base: position 21,534,747 of record JAVLUX010000043.1, read on the forward strand.
CCTGAGTGCCCGGTCTGTGTTTGCTTGTGGGGGGATGTACACAGCTGTGATAATGACCGCTGTGAATTCCCTCGGTAGCCAGAATGGTCGACACAGAAGCATGAGAAATTCATCAGGAGAGCAGAAAGACTTGATAAAATGTATGTTCCTCTGATCACAACATGATTTGTTGATCATAAAACATACGCCACCACCTTTGCTTTTACCTGAGAGTTCTTTTGCTCTGTCCGCTCGGTGCATGGAGAAACCTGTGGGTTCGATGGCCAAGTCTGGAATCTCCTTGGTTAACCCTGATTGTTTCCCCAGGTGTTCCTCCTTCCCTGATGCATTTAACCCCTTGTTTCCCCTGGTTTCTTTATCAGTCTTCTCATGTGTTGTCATGTTCTGGGTTTGGTTCTCTGTTTTTGTTTCATTATACTCTGAGTAACTTTGTTTATCTTTTGTTTTATTAAAAGCTGCATTTAGATCCTCATGCCTCGTCACATACCCTTGCAAAAATTAACCATGGTTACATTACATATTGTTTACAGTAACCATGGGATTTAGTTAAAGCATAGTTACTAAACAATTAACCATGGTTAATACTACAATATTACTGTAGTTAAACCATAGTTAACTATTGTATTTTATTATTTATTAAAAACAATTACACATACTCATTATAGGAAATGTCACCTTTGGATATGTTGTTATTTTAGCATGAATTTCTCTAGAAGAAGCTGCTTCTCTGATTTTCTATCATTACCTCTACAAGGCACTGATCCCTTTTGTGACGGCGCAAGCACTTGTCTGCTCATGTCTTTCAGCATTTATGCATGTTAAGATGAGCGGAACAAGAAATAGTTCCCATCCTGCACAAGAAGTTGCTAATATAGCCTATTCCTTTTTAACTATTGAAAAGTATGCAGTTTTGTTGTATTCTTTAACTCTTTCTTTAAAAGCATATACATTTGAAAGCAATCCAGCATGAGAAATCAGAATTTACATTTAGAAAATAAAATACATTATAATGGTATTGTAAAAGCTTTGCAAATGTACTTTCTAAATTAAGGCTAGGTATTGATAGATTTCAAACATTGTAGTTTCAAATGAGTCAATAACTTATTAAATATAATTACAAAATAAAAATGTGCATTTCCTCCTGTTCAGCGTTTGGAAAGACAGGGAAACCATTATGTTGTTTGCGCTAGAGCGGCCCAACCGTCCTTTCCTGGAGCTGGTCGAATTACTGGATGCCCCTCCATGGAGAATTTTCTGAAGAGATCGAGCTGTGGAGACTCCATGCCTGGACCTTGACCGGGGCTCCAGAGACAATAAGGGGCAGTCTCAGTCAGTGATGGACACCATTTTACAGGTTAGAGCCTTCTTGATGTAATCGAGACTCGCCTATCTTACAGTCTATGTATCTGCCATAGCTGCATGACATGACCTTTTGAGTGAGTTGTCACTAGGTAAATTCTTGAGGGGAGCTGGATGACTGAGGCCCTCTCACCCCACCATTTTCCCATTGTGGGACTTGGCACTGGTGTTGGAAGTGCATATGGATCCCCATTTGAGCTGTTAGATGAAGTAAACTCATGTCTACTTTCACTGAAGACTGTACTGCTGTTTGCATTAGCTTAGGTCAAGAGGATTGGAGACCTCCATGCTTTTTTCGTTGTAATTTGGACTGGGTCCATCAAGGTGGTCTTTAAGACTAGAGAAGGTTATTTGTCCAAGAGTTTGGCCACTCCATTCAGGGCTCAGGGCTACAGACTTTTTCTCCTCCTCCATTATTATATTAAAGAATATTTTGGGTTCAAAATAAGTTAAGCTCAATTAACAGCATTTGTGGTTAGGGTTTGACATGATGCATATAAATGTGATGTTGTTGATGATAAGCAAAGCTTAACTGCAATGCTGGTTCTTGGTTTTGCATCTATATTGAGCATATCTACACACTGACCATATCTAGATCGGTAATATCATATTTTTTGGAACTTGTCCTTGTGTAAATGCAGCACCTTTGTAGTGTCCATGATAACTCCTGCATTATAACTGCAAACAGGTGGTCTATCTCTTTGCCATGTATGTTGGGGGTAATGTGTTACAAGTAACATGTTACATAGTCAGACTACTTTTTCGAGTAACGAGTAATTATTTTAATTTTAGACCATAATATTAGAGTTACTTTTTAAATAAAGTAATGCATTGCTTTTGTACACCTCTACCTTCCCTTTATTGTGAGAAATCAGGAGCAAAAGTGTGCAAACTTTGGGGATAAGTAGTTCATGATGGGCATTGTGGCTGTGTCTCTTTTTGAAGGCTGCGTCCTCCTCCGGAGGAAAAACGAGTAGGACAGTCTGAATCCTTTGTGGGCACTTGCAACCCACAATTTTTGCTTCAGCGGAAATGAACATCATTTGTCTAAAAATAATTTGTAAGTAATTTTTATTCCCAAGTTTAAGTACCTCAGTAGATTGGTGCAGAGTATATACTATGTATAATTATATTAATATATGTTAAAATTAAGTATTAAAGACTAAAAGTCTTTAAAACTGTAAAAAATCTATTTTCTTTTCTCTCTATATCATTCTAATGCTCCTAAAATGTACCTCATACATTCCCTTCCAAATGGACTTTGTTCCCTTCTCACTCAAAGTGCTTGTTAAAGAGTGGCGTGCTGTCATAGCAACCATGATATGTTCTGTTTACATTTGTCCTACGAAGGCCATCTCATTTAAACAAGGATTGTTTAAAGGAGGACGCTCGGTATACTGCAACCTTCAATGGGTGCGTCCAATCTGACATGCAGCCTTCGAAATGAGACACAGCTTGTATTTCTATGGAGTATGAGGCCAGAGATTAATTAGCAGAGATGGCCACTTCTATTAAAATGAATGGGAGAAATTGGAACGCTCAACCAAGAAGCTTGGTTAGCTCAAGAGGCCTGGGTAGCTCAGTGAGTAAAGATGCTGACTACCACCCCTGGCGTCGTGAGTTCGAATCCAGGGTGTGCTATATGACTCCAGCCAGATCTCTTAAGCAACCAAATTGGCCCGGTTGCTAGGGAGGGTAGTCACATGGGGTAACCCCCTCGAGGACGCTTTAATATGGTTCTCGCTCTCAGTGGGACGTGTAGTGAGTTGTGTGCGTGGATGCCGCGGAGAATAGCGTGAGCCTCCATTATTTGGTTATTGTAAGGTTTTTAATTTTCCCCCACGAAGATTTCAGTTTGTTTTTCAATTGAATTGTTCACATTATAGGTCACATTAAAAGTGGAAAAATTTCTGACATGATTTATCTTTGTCTCATTCTTTTACATCACAAAAACCTGGCATTTTAACATACAGTTAAACTATACAGTTTCCTGCTGCTATTTCACAGAGTTGCATGAACAATCAATCCCCTTTTCTCCCACCAGCCATTCTTTAAAATTAGGGTAACTTTGGAAAATTCTGGTGTGTGACAAGTCTAAATAGGTCAGTGTAATTGTAATGCTACAGTCATATTCTGTCACTACATTCATTATTTCATATTAGACATATTTCTGCTTCATATGTCATTTTATTATTCCACTGTTTTCAGGAGACAGAGGTATTTTGTAACAAAAAGAATAGAAAAAAAGAATAACTCCTGAAAACATCCATCCATCCATCTTTAACCGCTTATCCGAAGTCGGGTCGCAGGGGCAGCAGCTCCAGGAGGGGGCCCCAAACTTCCCTAACCCGAGCCACATTAACCAGCTCTGACTGTGGGACCCCGAGGCATTCCCATGCCAGTGTGGAGATGTAATCTCTCCACCTAGTCATGGGTCTTCCCCGAGGCCTCCACCCAGCTGGACATGCCTGAAACACCTCCCTAGGGTGGCGCCCAGGGGGCATCCTTACCAGATGCCCAAACCACCTCAACTGGCTCCTTTCGACGCAAAGGAGCAGCGGCTCTACTCAGAGCTCCTCGCGGATGACTGAGCTCCTCACCCTATCTCTAAGGGAGAAGCCCAACACCCTTCTGAGGAAGCCCATTTCGGCCGCTTGCACTCGCGACCTAGTTCTTTCGGTCATGACCCAGCCTTCATGACCATAGGTGAGGGTAGGAATGAAAATTGACCAGTAGATTGAGAGCTTTGCCTTCCGGCACAGCTCTCTTTTCGTGACAACGGTGCGATAGAGCGAGTGCAATACCACCCCCGCTGCCCCGATTCACCGGCCAACCTCCCACTACATTGTCCTCTCACTCGTGAACAAGACTCTGAGGTACTTGAAGTACTTCACTTGGGGAAATACCTCCTTCCCTACTCGGAGTACACACTTGTAAGGCGGGTGCCAGCGAGTCTGGGCTATTCCTCGACAAAACAAAAGGCTCTCATGAGAATTAACATTTCAACTATCTCTTGCACATGTAACAGCAACATCCGAGACACAGAAAACAGTGCAGCTAACACCTCCCTTCTACAGTCTTAACATCTCCCCCTACTCCCCCCTTCTCTTCCTCACTTAAAGCTCACTAAAAACCTATGAAATGTGAAGTGTGTACAAAAAGTAACTATAACATGTTTGGTATCATTTAAAGTGTCTCAGTGCGCCTGGTAAACTGGTCTCATCCTCCCAGCCATAATGAAAAGCTAGAAGAAGTTATAGAATATGGGAGATGTGGTGTGCCCCTTAAAGGTGTGCCCTCCCCCAGATCCTCCATACAAACTATATGTAAATGTACAGGAACCCCTCAATAGGGGACCCAAATCTAATTAGAAGGACAGACACCACCATTTGGTTAGCTTATTGAATTATTTGGGTATTTAAGGAGATGTGGCACATCGTTCGTGGTTCTCTGTAGTCAGACGATCCCACACAATTTACTGTGTGTAGTTTATATCTGGTAACTGCGATGAACTTGTTATGTTACCTGTCAACTGACTCTGAAATTGTTTTCCCAAACAGATTACAGGATTCGTATGTTACCGCAAGTCTGCGTCAGATTAGTGACGACTAATATTTGGCATCAGTTCAAGTGTACTTGGTTTGCAAAGACAGAAAGTGTATTTCCATTTAGAACAGCTAAATGCTGCTTGACCAATCTAAATTCGGGTGTATCTTACCTCTGTTTTAATTTGATGTTTCTCCAGATAAGTGTACACGGGAAACCACGACATGGCCAATCCAAAGCTATTATAAGAGAAGTTATGTTGGTCAACTTATATCTGTAATAGTGGCCGTGAAATCTACTGAAGAAAACGTTAAGTTAAATTCAAGTGTGTGCAATTCCATGGGGGCTATACTGAAGTATCTTTGATTGTGTATACGTGAACGTGACCGATCTCAGGTATATAGCAATTACCTCTGTTTGATGATCCAATACTGACCGCTTGTGATCGTGAGACCCGCAGTGTAGGGAAAACATGCGAGGACCTCAAAGCGACATAGTTTCCTAATCTGAACAGGTAAAATATAATTAAAGAGTTAAAAAGAATAATCAAACCTTCGCTCACTTTTAATGATACTCAGATATCATTAAAACCTTTTTCATTTATGGAATCAGATGAAATAACGAGGTAATACATGAGAGAAAATGTATTTTATTGAATCTTGTTGTGTTGCGTAAAAGAAAGACAGTAACGCGCAGAGACCTTCACCCGTATTATTGGAGACCACCATTGGACCGATAAACGGGCTTACACACTCCATCGGTTTCCTGCTGAGACCCATGTGTTATATGAAGCAGAAATATGTTTAACTATCTATAACTTTGATACTAATTCAGACACCATAAAACATTTACGTTCACTGTTTTAGAAACAGAGTAATTTTAAGAAGCTGAATATACTTTAAATATACAGACCTGCAGAAGAAGGTTGATATGTGTATTAAGCCATAATGTTTAGTAATCTTGAATATCATAATCCCAATTAAACTGACCTAACCCAAAACTGGGCATCTCAATCCACATCAGAAATGATGCAATGATGATTACCAAACCACTTAATAATAGTAGGATGAACAATCGTATGAAAGCACATCTCAAATTGTTTGTATTGTATTGTTTGTATTGTATCAGGTGTTTTGTATTGCCATTACCACTTGACCTTTCTCAGACCCATTGACACTTTTCAGATAATATTCCTATCTTACAAACATATGTACATGTTAATAACATAAAATAGGTTAGATACAGCGCTGTTGATTTAACTATTATATAATGTAACACATTTATTAGAATTTTCCTTGTGCTGGTAGGGAATTAAATGTAATATCTAGTGTTTCTGTAGACATAGTCCCACAAATATTTAAGTCTTTACTAAACCAAAAATGAATACAGCGGCCATTGGACAGTGTGAAAGAATTTTTCAAGAATGATGCTATATTGGTTCTTTTCCAATGCTTTACTGTATTAGCAAAATATGGCTGGGAGGGTTCACAACAGAAGTTTCAGAGTTGAAATATTCTTCTAAAAGTCTTTGTGTTCTGCAGAAGAAAGAAAGTCATACACATCTGAGAGATTGTGAGTAAATGATGAGAGAATCTTTATTTTTGGTTATGCTTGCCACTGTACAACACTCATGTTAAAACAACATAGCAAACAAACACATATTTAGAAAGTCATATCACGTCATATTAAAGACTTAATAACCAATCTTCCGTTCTGCTTCTGCCCGCTTACAGGCAGAAACTGAAACAGGAAGCACCCACCCTCAGAACGATCCAGCACTGGTCAGACCAATCAGACTCTATGCTACAAGACTGTTTCATCAGGAAGTGTGTAGAGGACGTTGTTCCGACCAAAACAATACGGATCTACCCCAACCAGAAACTATGGGATAACAGTGATGTTTGCCCGAGTAGTTCTGCCTCTCAAAACAAATAGCCATTATAAACTGAAGTTGCGTGCATTAAATATCATAGAGACTGTTTGAATATCAATTTAAACTGTATTTACATCATTAAATGTCAAGAAAGATATCCAAGGGCAAGATATTGCATAAAGTGGAAAGGGAATTTCCAGTGTACTATTTTATTTTAAATTTAGCCATGATCTCATCCGCTTATTAGGGACTTTTTAAACACCAACTATTTGTCACATTGCAAGATAACATTTTATCACAGGAAAGTGGTGATGGTTAACAAGGTTAGTTACAATATGATCAGTGTTGGGTGTTAGAACATTGCGTTATTTCTTAAACAAATAACTTAATTAAAAAGATTAAAAAGCAAAGCGTTACATTACTTTTGCATTACTTTTTCCTCACAGCCACTCTCTCTTCTGCTGTGCTATGCATTCAATACAAATAAGCCATGCATTGCATACAAGAGACATTACAGGTCATGCTAGCAACTGTACAACACTCATGGCAAAACAACATGGCAAACAAACACATATTTAGAAAGTCATATCACGTCATATTAAAGACTCAATAACAGGAATAGGAATGTTTGTTTTTCCATCAACATGGCAACCAATATGAATAATGAAAAATAAACAATGTCTTACCTAAAGCAGCAAAGTCCAACACTTGAACCTGCATCATATATGTCATCATGTGCTGTGCCCATCGACAATGCTAGAGTCAACTTAAGATGTTGTTCAAAAGTCAGGATAAAATCCAGTGAGGAATGCCAGTCTAACATGTTCATGGAATGTGTCTGATAATAAAATAATATTTTTCACTTAAGTCATCTCAGTGCATGCTTGTTTTGAGTTGATCCACGGTGTGTACAGACACCACAAACTACTTGTTCATTATAAAAGATAAATGTAGAATCTTTTCAGAAACTAAGACATTTTCTCTGCATACACAATCAATGTAGAACCTTGCTTGGAGCCACTGATCCAGAGTCAGGATTTCTCTAGGGATGGGCTGATCGATCCTAAATTATCGATAATTCCGATACTGATGTTGTATCAAAAATATTGATTCTATTTTTTTTTTCTTATTTGGTTAACAATAATCAGAAACTTCAAAGTGAAATAAAAAGGAATAGGCTATATTAGCAACTGCTTGTGCAGGATGGGAACTATTTCTTCTTCCGCTCATCTTAACATGCATAAACGCTGAAAGACATGAGCAGACAAGTGCTTGCGCCGTCACAAGACACGTTCAAACAAGAGGGATCAGTGCCTTGTAGAGGTAATGATAGAAAATCAGAGAAGCAGCTTCTTCTAGAGAAATTCATGCTAAAATAACAACATATCTAAAGGGTGTATGCTTAATACATTTTATGCTCATTTCGAGGAAAATAACACCTCCCTCGTGGAGAGAGCACTCGTGGCCGATGCTACAGAGATTGGTTCACTCTCCGTCTCTGTTGCGGATGTAACCCAATCCTTCCGACGGATGAACATCAGTAAAGCCGCGGGTCCAGAAGGCATTCCGGGCTGCGTCATCAGAGTGTGCGCGAACTAACTGGCTGGTGTTTTTATGGACATTTTCAACCTGTCCCTCTCCCTGTCTGTAGTCCCCTCATGCTTCAAAACGTCCACCTTTGTTTTAGATTTTTAGATAGATTAGATTCAACTTTATGGTCATTGTGCAAAATATAAGTACAGAGCCAATGAAATGCAGTAAGCATCTAACCAGAAGTGCAAATAGCAATATATATATATATATATATATATATATATATATATATACAGTATATATATAGAAATATGTAAGTATATACAATATGGGTTTTTGAGTGCAAAGTTATGATGCAGAGAAGCAGAGACCAGCTCAATGCAAATGTCTATAATACAGTACAGGGTGCAAATGAGGAAGCATAAACTGAAGGTGCATTGTACAGAATGAAGTATAAATATGTAAATGTGTAAATATATGTATATGGCCGGTGGCTTCCTAAGGAAGTAAAGATAATAAGAGACAATAAGATTAATAAAGTGCAGTGCTGATGTATATTGATCATGAGAGATGAAGTGTTCAAAAGTCTGATTGCTTGGGGGGAAGAATCTGTCATGAAGTCGGCTGGTGTGGGTCCTGATGCTGTGATACCACCTGCCTGATGGTAGCAGTGAGAGCACCCCATGACTCTGATGATCCATAGTGTGCCAACATATATATATTTCTCTGTATGCTGACTTATCATTCTTGCAGATGAGACCCACCACGGTTGTGTCATCGGCGAACTTGACAATATGGTTCGAGCTGTGCATTACTGAACAGCAGTGGACTTAGCACACAGCCCTGGGGGGCCCCAGTGCTCAGTGTGGTGGTGGAGATGCTGTTCCCGATCCAGACTGACAGAGGTCACCCAGTCAGGAAGTCCAGGATCCAGTTGGTTGAGCTTTCCATTCAGGTGCTGAGGAATGATTGCGTTGAATGAATGAATGCTGAAGTCTATGAACAGCATTCGAACGTATGTGTCCATTTTATCTAGGTGGGTGAGGGCCAGATGGAGAGTGGTGGCTATGGCGTCGTCTGTTGAATGGTTGTGAAGATACGCAAACTGCAGTGGGTCTAGTGAGGGGGGCAGCTGGGTCTTAATGTGCCTCATGACGAGCCTCTCGAAGCACTTCATGATGATGGGTGTCAGTGCGATGGGACGGTAGTCATTGAGGCAGGACACTGAAGACTTCTTTGGCATGGGGACGATGGTGGTGGCCTTGAAGCACGTTGGAATGGCGGCGCTGCTCTGAGACATGTTAAAGATGTCGGTAAGAACATCTGCCAGCTGGTCTGCACATCCTCTATGCACTCTGCTAGTAATGTTGTCTGGTCCAGCTGCCTTCCATTCAGTTGATTCTACGTAGAGTTTTTCTCACATCGGACGTGGTAAGACTGAGCGCATGGTTGTTGGGAGGAGGAGTGGTCTTCCTCGCCACCACGTCGTTCTGCACCTCAAACCGAGCATAGAAGTCGTTCAGCGCATCTGGGAGGCATCTTTGTCACAGGCAACTGATGTTGTCCTGTAGCTGGTGATGGCCTGGATGCCGTGCCACATGCGCCGCATGTCGCCACTGTCCTGGAAGTGACTATGGATTCTCTGTGCGTGTGCGCGCTTTGCCTCTCTGATGGCCTGGACAGTTTGGCCCTTGATGTTCTTAGGGCTGCCTTGTCACATGCTCTGAAGGCAGAGTCTCGGGTCCTCAGCAGCGCACGCACCTCCGCAGTCATCCACGGCTTCTCGTTGGAGCGTCTGGCAATGGTCTTGGAGAAAGTGACATCATCAATGAACTTGTTGATGTAGATGTAGCTCAGTACACTCAAAACAGTCCTGAAGAACAGAGATGGCTCCTGCTGGCCAGGTTTTCAACTGCTTCTGAAGTGGTTTTGTGCACTTGACAAGCAGTCTGTATGCTGGAATTAGCATAAGTCCACATACTGGTGGAATTTATTCCGTCAGGGTGAGCGTTCTGCAGTTCGCTAATAGCCCCATTCAGTTCACAGAGCGCTTCTTTAACATTAGCGCTGGGGGGAATGTAAACTCCCATGATAAATAAAAAGGTCTGCATCTAACAGTCACAAGCTCTAACAGAGAAGAGCAGTAGCTAAAGACTAGTATAGAGTTCTTGCACCATTCCGTGTTGATGTAAACACAAGCCACCGCCGCGAGTCTTACCGCACATTGCTGCATTTCTGTCGGCACGAAATGAGACGAGCCCATCTAGCTGAATGGTGGCGTCTGGAACTCTGTCACTGAGCCACTTCTCCATGAAAACAAAGACGCAGCAGTTTCTAAACTCACATTGTGTAGTCTGCTGGAGTCGGATGTAGTCCAGTTTATTGTCCAGGGAGCAAACATTTGAGAGCAGGATAGACAGGAGAGCCAGCCGGCTAGGGTCTGTTTTTAGCCTAGCATGGACCCCCGCCCTCTTGCAGCGCTTCCGCTTCCTCACACACCACTTACGACGTCCTCTCCCCCGGCCACCGGCATCAGACTACGCCGAGGACTGGAGGCCTGGTCTCCGCAGTAAGCCGAGGTCGCGTAGCTTCTCCTGCAGATCATCATGCAGCTTGGTTGTTGCATGAATCTTATATTTTAGTAGTGTCTGGCGATGGTAAACACGAACATCGGTTGCTCCGATGTCCGTGTGCCGTAAAAGTTGGGCTGACTAACAAAAATAGCACCATTTTGGATCCGGAGTGGCCGCTGCATGCTACCACGCCGCCATCTTCGTCCATTGAGACCGTCAATCAGTGCATCTTGTCATGTGACTCATTGTGCATGACTCCGCAGAGACTCACAGCATGTGGAGGCTCATGACACTCTCCACGATCCATGCACATCATGCCCCATTGAAAGTGAGAATCACGTAATAGCAACCACGAGGAGATTACCTCATGTGACTCTACCCTCCCTAGCAACGGGGCCAATTTGGTTGCTTAGGAGACCTGGCTGGAGTAACTCAGCATGCCCTGGATTCGAAATCGCGACTCTAGGGTTGATAGTCAGCATCAATACTCGCTGAGCTACCCAGGCCCCCATAAAGATGCTTTATTAACATTTTCCAAACAAAGCCTTCGAAAGTATAAAGATAGGAATGCACTTACTGTAAATAGGCCTGTGTCACGAAAAAATTGAAGACCTGAAGTACGTCTTTTAGTAGGGATACGGCTCTTCCGGTTAGCTTTTTACAATGGCGGAGTCCGATAGATACCGCTGGACCAAATCTCTCCGCAACCTGCCTGAAGTCACATATGAGCAGCAGCATCCACTACATACATATCTGCGTCCACATCCGCATGGGTATAGTTGTGTTCTGAGGCAGGTTCGTGATTACCGGCGGCAGACTGTTCGTCCTCCTCCACCTCAGACTCAGCACCAGCCTGAACACCCTCCGCTACTCCTAGGCGTGTGTTAACAGGGTCAAAAACTGACCGACGACAGGGCTGATTATCCCCCCAGTTCTTCCAGGGAAACCGGGTTGGTATAGTATTGGCTTTAAGTCTATTACGACCACTTTCCAAGACGTAGATGCTCTCCTTTTCAAAATGCAAACTGCAAACGAAAGTGCTGCCCCGGAGAATATTAAAAGAAGGCCCCTCATCCATCCTTATTAACCTAACCCAAGAATTGCAGAGTGTTCCTTCGGGAAAGCGTGAAAGCTGAGGTATGGCTGTCTACGTCCTGATGCAGAGCAACCCGGTACACTACAACAACAGCTGCGGGTGTAGCCTGCCATTATTGTTTTAGCTCTAGCCGTTCGCCAGTAAGGTAGACGTTTCTATGGTAACAGCGAGTTGGACCAATCAGCAGACGTTGCTGCTACGCTTAGGATTGTGGGTAGTGTAGTTTTTTTTTTCATAAGATCGTGAATAAAACGTGTTTTTCTTAAAACAAGGTTGACTTCATACGAACTTATAGCTTCTATAGGAGCAAAAACCGTCGTTTCACAACCTCATAGCTCGTGGTCAGTTTACCTCGGATGGTTTAGACATTATGACTGATAATCTAAATCCTTATCAAGAAATACTGTTGACCGGAAGTTCTGAATCCCTACTCCGCGTTCCGGAAGCAGGAAGTGTGACATAGGCTTATAGCACCAAAATCAAGTAGCATTAAACGTTTCCCAAAGTCTAAGTGGGAGTTGACTAATTGAAAATTAGTCCCCATAGTTTGACTATAGCTCTTCCACCCCCATTGGATATACTTGTTTTCATATCCTGTATATAGCCTTCATAAATTACACACTAGTATTGTCATTTATGTGTGAAAATTTTGAATGAAATAAGAATGACTCTTTTTGCATTACAGCTCTGAGAGATTTTGGTAATACTTTATAATAATGGTCCGTCATTAATAGGTAATTATGCAGGAATTAATGTAGGATTAATGAGTAGTACTACATTAACAATTTAGTTACTACAATGAACTAATATGGAAACATGATTAACAAATCAGTAAGTAATAGTGAACTGATGACTGAGGTAGTCACTGTTAGGTAATCAATAATTACTGAATTAGATTTTCCTCTTTGAGAATTATTAACTAACTATTATTAATTTAAAATAACTACTAGTTAATCAAAACATTAACATGTGTTTAAAATGTGAATGATTATATTTCTCAGTGTCTATGGTGGTTACGGCCATGATCATAGTCAGCTTACCAGAGGTGGAAGCAAGTCACACATGTTCAAGTTACAAGCCATCAAGTCTCGAGTCGTCTCAAGTGCAATGCAGACAAATCAAGCAAGTCAAGTCGAGTCCTGATGAGTTTCAAGTCAAGTCCAGTCAATCCACAGTACTAAAAAAAATAGAGGTTCATTTTCTAAATAAATATTTATTTTTGCTCTGAAAAGATGAACTTATATACTTATCTTTACATAATTTTTTATATGAATTGTACAACAAGTAATCCGTTCTACAATATATATATATATATATATATATATATATATATATATATATATATATTAGTAAATTGCGTTAATGAACATGTGCAGAATTTTTATCGTGGGCACTTAAAAATACTGTGAATACTTCTTGATACCTTATTATCCAAATTGCTTAGATTTTTAGAATTAACCGGTTAAAATGTATAACACTGTGTGTATGCTGTGTAAAAATGCAGTCAGAATTTCACATTGATCTAACAAAAATTGCAGACGGGCTGAATGAAAATGCTAATTCACTCTCTGACAGTAGGTGGCGCTTTTGCAGCAGAAATATAGCTGTTACTCTGGTAACACCTGTACACAAAGCAGCCCTGCGCTTATAAACAATACTTTATTAGGCATTATACGGAGGTAAGATGAAAAGAAAATGCCATCGAAACTTTTCTGAAGACAGTCAGTTCCCTTCAGAGAAACATTTATATAAAATAGTCATAAAAGTATTCCATTCAAGGACTTTAGTGAAAGTCTTCAGAAGTCATAATCACTATGAGAGCACATGGATATTGTCACGAGTCATTCTGTATATTTCATACTATTTGTCAGGTTTAAAATTAAGTGTTGTGACTGCAAATATACCTGTTATGTTTTTATATTGCCAACAAATGGTTATGGTATATTGTTGACTGTTGAGAAGGTTTAGAAAAGTGAATCGTGAATCATTTTAATTTACTGACAACCCTCAAACCTTTGAACAGTAATTTTATATATTAATCTTTCTGGATAATGAAATGATAATGATGATAATGTTTTGTAAATGATAATGTTTTACTTTAGGTTTTTGACATGCCTGATGAAATTCAAGGTTTTGGTGGTTGTATCGGATATTTTTGCATTGCATATTTTAATACTTTTTTATTCATAAGATCCAATTCGAAATCTTTATATCCAAAGGAGATTATTTTGGGATCAGTGGTGCTGGCGGTCTTACATTTTTGCATATGAATTAATTGATGTCGCAATATTTTTTAAATGCATTTCATTACTGTTTATAATAAGTTATTGAATACAATAATAATAATAAAAAAACATTCAAGTCATTGTCGAGTCATACGGTTTAAGTCAAGTCAAGTCTCGAGTCGCTGGTTCTCAAGTCAAAGTGAAGTCAAATCATTTTCTTCATTTAGTCAAGCAAGTCATAAGTCCTTAAATTTGTGACTTGAGTCAGACTCGAGTCAAGTCATGTTATTTGTGTCCCCCACCTCTGCAGCTTACCTTACTGAAATAGAGGGATGTATGTGCCCAATCTGTGTATTTCTTGGGATATCTCTTCTTTTCATTAAAAAGTTATTAACTACTGCATGTTTTATATTTCTGAAGGTCTTTTATAAATAATTCTGGTAACCCATAAGCAATGAGTTAAGTGTTACCACATAAGTATAAAGGAATTACTAATAATCTAGATAATTATTCTAAAGTGAGTGTCATGGTAACACATTATTACTTAATGAGATCTTATTATTTCCTTCCTTGGGAGTTAAAGGTTATCTGGACCATTATTCTAAAGTGAATTTAAGCGCCTTTTTAACCTTAGCAGTATTCAAAGCTCTTTATACTGCGTCTCATTCACCCATTCACACATACATTCACACACCAATGATGGCAGAGCTGCCATTGGGAGCAACTTGGGATTCAGTGCCTTCAGCCCAAGGACACTTTGGCATGTGGAGTCGTGTGGGCTGGGAATCAAACCACCAACCCTGTGATTAGTGACCAAACTGCTCTACCACCTGAGCCACAGCCGCCCCAAACATGTACAGTTTTTATCACGTTAATTTGACATGTTTCATCCTTTGCCAATGTTCCGGATGAACAGAACAGAATGTATGTTGACGTTTACCACATGCAGGCTGATCGACAGGAGGGTGGAGCAAAATCGCTCTCGCTCTTCTTTCAGTTTCAGCACAAGCATTGAATATGGCGAGCCCTGATTGGATCAGAAGCTTGATGAACCAGACACTCATTCTTTTTTTTTCATTGGATCCATTAAGTTACTCAGGAAAAACCTACAGTATCTATGAATAAAAAAAGAATTGTAAAAATGTTTTTTTGTGTATATTCATGTGTGTATTCATTAATTAATAATGCATTACCATGAGACTCACTTTAAAATAATTAGTTATTCCTTCATGTTTATTTGGTAACACTTGACTCATTACTTATGTGTTACCAAAATTATTTAAAAAAGACCTCCAGCTAATTCAAACCTGCTGAAGTTAATAATTTGTAATGAACAGATGAGATATCACAGATTAGGCACATCCATCTGTAAACTGACTATGATACTCTAGCAGACACTGTAGCCATGATTTAGAGAGCTGTTAGGTTCATAAATGAATTCCAGCAAAGAACACACGTAAGGTGCATGTTTCTCTGAAGGCACATTTCGTGATCTTGTTCGCAATAAAAACATAATTATTCACATTTTAAACACATGTTAATGTTTTGATTAATTAGTAGTTATTTTAAATTAGGCATAGTTAGTTGTTAGTTGAGCCATTCCACCGAAAGGGTGACATTTGCCTGTTGTAACTTTTAAAAATGTAACTAATTTTTTATCTTTTTTCAACACTGAATCTAATAACACACATATTTCACTATTCAAAATGTATATTGGTCAATCTCAGGTAACTTTATTTAATTTTTTACAAGGTTTTAAAGTGGGAGATGGATGCACTCTGCACATAATCAAGCACTGGTGACAAGTGTTGCCAGATTGCTGGTGGGCCCTTTATTCTTGAGGGTGACACTGTGCAGAAGGACATCGGGTGAGGGGTTGCATGCACATAAAGCACACCTGTGTGCAGTGTTGCCTGCTGATGTGATGCTCCGAAGTGGACTGCCTGTATTTCTGTGCTGTAATTCCTTTGCCTTCTCTAAATATTTCTGTCTCCTCTCTGGGTCTGCATCGCGTCAGGTGCGATAGAGTCACTGCCTTTCTGCAGCACTTAGTGGTGGATTGGCTCCCTGTAAGCATGGTATTCACATTGTAAAACTTATACGTCTACAACTTAAGTAACGGTAATTGTAAAATTTTTAAAAATTAAGTAAATCGTATTACATAAACTAATACTTACACTAATAAATCAATACAATGGAGAATGCTACTCACTCCTGTTACTGTTACTCAGTCCTGTTATGGTTTATATGAGTAACAGGACTGAAGGTAACAGGACTGAGTTTTTAGCATAGAATTAGCAAACACATGAAATATAGCCACATGGCATACATGCTAATTGCATGAGGATACTTAGCAAATTCTAGTGATTTACCAAAAATGTGTATCTTAAAAATAAACAAATAACATCTAACAAATAATTTAGGTAACAGGACAGTATGTTGAGATTGACCTTCTCGGACATATCTGCAATATCATCAAATATACAGAAAATAAAATGAGAGGACTTACTTTTTGTCTTCCCATTGCCTTCAGAAGATCTAGATGATGCAACTTCCTGATGAAAATGTGTCTTGTGGAATGTTCCAAGTTTTTTAGAGGGGGGAATGTGTTAGCGTCACAGGACTGAGTGAAAACCCGGGGACATGACTAAAATGTTTATTTTATTTAAAATATTAGATAAAATATTGTTTTATCATGATTTTTTTTTTTTTTTTTTTTTTTTTTTTTTTAAAAAGCATAGATTGGCTATAAAGTCACACAACAATGCAAAAGAAATAAGATTTCTGAAGGATTTTAATCATTATATTTCATGGTAAAGTATAGACATAGAGAGTGGGGACATGCAACAAATGCAATATTTTTAGTGTTCTAGATAGTTTTTATTAATATATATATAATTAAACATTTTAAATTTGCATTTAGCTTAATGTGCGGAACACTTTGCTTAATAATATAATGGATTTTGGATTTTAGATAATGGATTCGGTGGAATGGCTCAGTTCTCAATGAGGCAGATCAAAGTCAGTAATTATTGATTACCTAACAATGAACAACCTCAGTCATCAGTTCACTATTACTTACTGATTTGTTAATCATGTTTCCATATTAGCTAATAGTAGTTACTAAATGTAGTAATACTCATTAAACCTGCATTAATTCCTGCATAGATTTTTTTGCATTAGAGTAACAAGGATGAGATTGTTCACATTACAGTACTGACAATGAGATTTTATTTAGCTACTGTAATAAAGATGAGTTTTTCCACATTACAGTAATGAAAATGCGTTTTTTTTTTTTTTGCCTTGCAGGACTATGAATTAGATTTCTTTTTGCATTAAAGCACTGAGAGATTTTTCATTACAGTAGTAAAAGTGAGATTGGTCTTCCTTGCATTTATTTTCATACTTTACTATGATTGGTCTTGTCATTCTAGCATATCTGTAATCGTGTAATGGCCGCGGCGCTTAACCAACTCAACCGTACGAATATAACACGCTTGTGTCATGACAACAGTAAATCGGTACTGATATAGCATTCCCTTTCGGCTGAAACAATGTCTAAAACCTAGGCTTTCATAAAGCGTTAACATTTATCATTTACTTCCTTGCAAACACAATTTTTCCTTAAGGCAATGATTATTCAAGTCTTCACGCGTGTCACTGTTGTTCACAAGGACGCGCCCTCAAGTGAAAGTGAAAGATGGTGTGGACTTACAGTGACGTTTCCCTCACACGCTCATACGTGTCGCATCTGTTTGCTTTGCGCTTTTAATTCAAACACATTCATGAGGCTTTACCAGACGGTTTTCCCTCTGAATTCTCCAGGAGAAGTGGACATGCATGGGCTGGTTATATTAATTCTCACGACGGTCGTATACCATCACTATATTGTAAGAGCGAGCGGTAAGTTTGATGCAGCATTACAAGAAAGAAAGAAAAAACAACACGAAAAGAAATTACGAAATGTTCTGTACATCTAGTGTCAACCGGAACATTGCGTTTGCATATTGCCACCTATATTACGCTGAGCTTCAGCGACATTATCTAACTTGTATTGTATTTCTTGACTAAAGCATGTATATATTGATTGTGCATCAATGGCCTTCGAGTGAGGGAAAATAAAACAGAAACAACTTCTATTCGTAATACGCAACTGAAAGGAAGGTTCATGTGACAATCTCCTAAAATTTGGACATAAAAATAATGCCATCTGCAGCTTCCTAAATAGAAATTAAGCGTTTACTTTGCAGAACAAATCCTAGGAGCAGTAGAAAGAGTAGTACAACTTTAAAATAAAGTTTCTTTTAAAAAAAAAAAAAAAAAAGTATGTTTTTTGCAGTCTGACATGTTGCAATATGATAGTATGACTGATATAAAAAGTCACGTGAACCATTTAGTATCCAAACTACTTTTTGTAGCCACTGTATGCATATTGTCCAAACTACTACATTCCTGAAGGATAATCCTCTTAAATGTTTTGTTTTACGGCAGGAAAGTTTTCAGTTATTTCTCTTATCAAAAAGATCATTTTTTTGCTATATGGTTCTATGGAGATTTAAAAGTCCCCGCTATATGTTCTTTAAAGCTCTCCTTGACATCTTGGTGCCCTTTTTTTTGATTGAACTGGAACCTTGATTTTTAATTGGAAAGATGGAACTTTACACATCACATGTACTTTGAAGATGGGAACACATGCTGTAGATACACACACATTTACCATATATTACCATTTATTAGTCTTTTAGTTGATGCTTTAATCCAAAGCATCATAGAAACTTACAAATGCACTTATTACAGGTACCAACCTGTTTCAGCTTGAGGCTAACTTTCTTGATCAAGAGCACAATGATGATAGCACATTAATCAAACCGTGTAAAATAATAAAAAATAGCTGTAGTTTGAACCTACAGCCTTTACCAGCCTCATCTGTACCAGGCTATAGACCATTTTCTCCGTGCCTTCTAAACCGAACTCATAATGTCATAATGTGCTTTTATTTCAAGATTATGATTGATATATCAGCAGGATCTATCATAGTTATCATTAGTTCTATGTTATTTGAGAAGTGGCAAAGCATCAGAATATCTGCAAAACACCCTTTTTGGGCCTGACATTCTGAGAAGTGGCCACAAAGGATGTGGTGTTGAAATCTGTGGGTGTTGATGTAGGAGTACTGATGTCATCCTCTGTTCACCTTAAATTGAAGACGCTGCATAGTAAGTATTCCAATTCCTATATTTGAACATCTAACTTTGGTTCAGAGATTGGTTTAGAGTTAATTACGCTACATTTTTGTCACATGACCTCATCACATGCAAGTGAGTGGGTTTTTGATATATTGGAAATCAATTTTGGAAAATAATTGTCCTAACTTTTAGCAATCTGATTGAGTAATCATTCATCACACTGGAAATGGAAGGTCAAGGCATGCACATTGTGTATTGTATTGTTGGATTCAGTATTCTACAACCTAGTCTCAGAATGAATGGTACTATAACTAAATTTTTGCAAACTGACGTGCCGAATTCTATGTTTCGCCACACTTTCCTGGTGAAATGAACACTAGCTGTGCTACAACTGTGCTGTTTATTCTCTTTCACACAAATCACGTCTACAATGACTTAATAAACACATTTTTCACACTGTTACAGGGTTCCTAATGATTTGTCCTGGAAAATATTAATATAACCATTTGACTGTGTTGCTAGCAATATTTCCGTTACAAGCACAAAAAACATGGTAACGATCTGACTCAGGATAGAAATCAAATACACAATTTGTATAGTTTTATCACTGCTGGTGGCTGCGCATTGTGAAACAACATCTGCGGTTAAGGGCGATAACACCCTCATGATTGATTACAGCAGCAGCCAATCGTGTGCTTGGCAATCGTGGTCCAACCGAGGCAGATCTCTTGATTAGTTACAGCTACGACCAATCGCGTGCTTTGCTTCATTGGCGCATGCAAAGTAAGAAGCGGCATTCATGAAACTTCTTATTCATAAACAAACTGAATGACCTGGTACTTGTACAGACCGACTGAATGAGAGGTGTATGTTGTTCCTTTACTTCAGCATCGGCATGTGCGTCTACCTTTTTCATCTTGGAGAGAAAAGAGCGGAAGAGCTATTAATGTGTAAAATTGCCTGATGTTTCTGCACGTTGAAGGGATGCCACATGACTTGTGTCAGTGCTGCCGAATACATTGAAGCTATGAAGTGACGCGTCAGCACAACCTCGGCTCCAACTTCACATCAAAGTGTTTTCCACTCTCGTTTTATCTCACGAATGATGTCTTTGAGAGTACAAAGCTACATTAAATATTAATGTTGAACATCTCATAATATATTTTAATACATTTTTACCTTTTAATTTACGAGTATCCAGAGACAACGGTTATTGAACTACAGTGATTCAATTTTTCAATGTTTATTGTGCACGCTTCTTGTTTTCTTCTTGCGTACGTCATCAATTCGCCCCTCCATAACACTTACTACAACTTGGAGTAAACTTATCTCTTCATTACCTTTTCTGCACTTTACTAACTTCATTAAATACATCTTCGCCTACAATACATCCAAAATTCTACAGCTACAGTTCTTACTTCCAGTAAAAAATCTGCACACATCACCCCCATTCTGCAACATCTCCATTGGCAACCAATTACTTATCGCATTCAAAACAAGATTTTGTTGATTACTTCACACGCTCCACAGTACATCACTGAGTTGCTTTGCCCTTATATTCCCACTCGCACTCTATGGTCTAATGGTGCAAATTTCCTGTTAACCCGAAGTTCAGGTTGTCTCCAGTGGGAGGCAGGTAATTTATGACTGTTGTTCCTAGACATTGGAATGCTATCCCACAACCCCATTCACTACATTCTCCTCCTGTTATCTCTTGGCTGCTTGTTTGGGAGTTTTCAAAGTCAAAGACAGTGGACCTCCCTTGTGACACAACGTATATGATGGTACCCCCAATGCAGAATGTTTTTTGTGAGGGTTAGGTTTAGAGGTAGTGTTAGGGGATAGAATATATAGTTCGTACAGTATAAAAATCTTTGTCTATGGAGAGTCCTAATAAGGATAGCCGCCCCAACATGCTGTCTAACACTTGCTCCTTCACATCCTGTGCCATGTCAGAGATGCACCGTCCCACTGTGTTGTCAAAGAGTGAAACAGAATCAAGCTGCCTTTCCTACCATCAAGGAACTTATATCTTTGGCTGCCAGAAGAATCAGTGTCTCTCTGATATTATGTGCTTTGTCCACCTTGGCAAAATGCAGTGCAACATGATATGAAGCGTCAGTGGCCTTTACAGTTAATTTGACAAATTCCAAGACAACTTTTTCTGATCTTGAAAGGCTTGAAGTTTTCTGTGGAAAAAGAAGTTGTCCCCGCTACCTCAACATGCTTGGTGTCAAGGTGTCCGCAAAGTTTAGCAGGTTGCATGCTGTCATTAGCTAAAATCTCCTGACAAACGACACAAAGGTTGTGGTCAAGGGCATAGATGGCCTTCGAGTGAGGGTAAATAAAACAGAAACAACATCTATTCGTAATACGCAACTGAAAAGCAGGTTTATACCATGATCAAAGAAAACATGTAAATGCTTCACGGTGCAACCCCCCCTAAATTTCAAGCCAAATCTACGCCCTTGGTCATGGTGCATCAACTGATCCTGTCCATGTAAATCCTAAACTTAAATACTGCACATCGTATCGTCGTCTTCGACCCCTGAAACTAAAGGATTCATATTTGATGGTCTCAGAAACCGCTCCATAGCAATTTACACAATAATAAGTCACATCTGCTTTTGGCGAGCTTCACAAATGTCAGAGAAGATTCTTGATAAATATATATATTTTTATTTTCAGAACTGTTTAAATAATGTTTTAAATATAATAGTTAAACTCAGTATATATATAAATTATTTAGTAATGTAAATGTAAACATGTTACCACTCTCCACACCTCCCCTGACATGCTCTAGCGCCCCCACACTTTGAAAACCCCTGCACTAGGGAAAGCTCAAATGGAGCATTTGAAAAAGGCCAGTTTGGAAGCCGTGTATCACAGAGAGAAGAGGCGACCACGGACAGAGATGGCTTTTTAAAATATATCTTAATGACAATGTACCAGTAAACATTGAAACTCTTCTCCCTCTGCACAAGTTATATATTTTTAGGATGACAGAGAAATGTAATAGAGGACAGGGAATAAATACCCCACGTTTTAGTTTGTTCGCCATGTTTTTTTTTTCTTTTTTGATTTCACAGCGCAACTAGTCCTGCCTCTCCGAGATTCCCATTGGTCAACGGATGCCTACATCAGAGTGCGTTGCATTAGAAGTTCAAATGTTTTCAACTTTTGATTGCTCGACGAAGTTTCACTTTCGGAAACCCTTGCCGACGTACCATCCCCTTTGAAATCAATGCATTCGCAGCATTCATGACATGGGTTTCCATGGTCGAGCATCTGTATGCAAGCCTTGCATCACCAAGCACAAAGCCAAGTGTCGGATGGAGCAGTGGAAACATCCGACATGGAAACATGTTTATGCTGCATTCTCTGAAGCAGCATAAACTCATAGCTCATAGACTTTCATTTGTTGCCACCTAGTGGCATCTCCAGAAGGGGTCACTAAACGAATCATTTATTGAATACTGAACATGGACAAAAGTATTGGGACACCTACACATTACACCTACAGGAGCTTTTATGACATCCCATTCTAAATCCATAATCTATAACAGCTTCCACTCTTCTGGGAAGGCTTTCTAAGATTTTGGAGTACGTCTGTTGGAAATTTTGCCCATTCTTCCAGAAGCGCATTTGTGAAGTCAGACACTGATGTTGGACAAGAGGACCTGGCTCGAAATCTCAATTCTAGTTCATCCTAAAGGTGTTCGATAGGGTTGAGGTCAGGGCTCTGTGTGGGCTAGTCAAGTTCTTCCACACCAGACTCATCCAACTATGCCTTTATGGACCTTGCTTTGTGCACTGGGGCACAGTCATGCTGGAACAGAAAAGGCTTTTCCCCAAACTGTTTCCACAAAGTTGGAAGCATAGAATTTTCCGAAATGTTTTTAGCATTTCCTTTCAGTGGAACTAAGGGGCCTAGGTCAACCCCAGAAAAACAACCCCATAGCATTATCCCTCCTCCACCAATCTTTACAGTTGGCATATTACAGTCAGGCAGGAAACATTCTCCTGGGATTTGCCAAACCCAGACTCATCTATCAGACTGCCAGTTAGAGAAGCGTGATTCGTCACTCAACATGTTTCCAATGCTCCATCCGACGCTTGGCTTTGTGCTTGGTTATGTAAGGCTTGCATACAGATGCTCGACCATTGAAACCCATGTCATGAAGCTCCCGGCGCAAAGTTTTTGTGCTGTTGTTAATGTCAGAGGAGTTTGGGATCTCTGCAGTTATTGAGTCAGCAGAGCGTTGGCGACTTTTACACACTATACGCCTCAGCACTTGGTGACCTCGCTCTGTAACTTCATGTGGTTTGCCACTTCGTGGATGTAGGGCTGGGCGATAAAACAATATCAATATTTATCGCAATAAAGACACTCTGTGATATCGACGATAAGCTTTTGAGTAATTTTAGATATTTAGCCTGTGTTCTACATCTAGACATGGCTTTCTTTTCGTATGTTTCCACTGGCGCGTAGTGAGCGAGCGCTTTCAATTCCTTCCTATGGAAGCTGAGCGTCAAGTTCACGAGGTGGATTGTAAAATTGACAGCAGTGCGGGGCAATTGCTTCCCTAGCATTGGGAGTGGCTTTGTACGAATTTCTTCCATGTCAGTGGAAACGCAGCCTCAGACTGTATGAAGTTGCTATAGCATGAGGTGCGTGTTTCCAGAGCGCCTTTAGACCGTAACGTTTTATCTTTCTAAATTTAGTTTTATTTTTTTTTTTATTTTTTTTTTTTTATTTTTTTTAAATTTAGTTTTATTAATCAGCATATTCCAAGCCTTTAACAATAAACAAATAGATTTCAGTTCTAATTTTGTGAAATTATTCAGATTTCATCATCTCTGACAAGGACGAAAGACAAAACAATTACTAGTTTGTAGACTAGTCTTTCTCACTTTAATGAAAATAGAAAAATGGTCCATTCAGACTTTTACATTTTCATATATATATATATATATATATATATATATATATATATATATATATATATATATATATATATATACACATATACCTTCATTCATATCCAACTGCACTCAATTGATAAACTATAAAATATTGTAATATTTTCATAGAAGATCCCTCAGACACCACTGCATTGGCTGCGTCTGGGCCCCCAATGCAGTTTTGTAAAGACTATTTAGGATTTTGTTTTTTCTCCTTTTTTTTGGAAATTAAAAAAAAATGTGCAAATGTGATTGAATATTGTGATATATATCGATATCGAATGATATGAAAAAGAATATGGTGATAATATTTTTTGGCATATCGCCCAGCCCTATGTGGATGAGTTGCTGTGGTTCCTAAACGCTTCCACTTTGCAATAATATCACTTAAAGTTGATCGTGGAATATCTAGGAGGGAAGAGATTTCATGAACTGAATTGTTGCAATGGTGGCATCCTATTACAGTACCACGCTCAAATTCATTCAATTGTGTTAGGATCTATAATATCTATAAAACAGTACAAATGTAACTATATAAATATATTTATACTATTAAGGACCCATAAATAAAAAAATAATAATAATAATTTAGATGCTTGCAATGTGTCCATATTGTACGTTTCAACATCTATCCGAACATACAATGCACGCAATATCCATGAATAAAATTAAGATCAGGTTTATTACTTCCAACCAATTTTATGTGATTATATTCTTGACTACTTCTAGCTGTTGCAACTTTAAGAGCCATAACAAAGAGATTTGACTTTGACTCATCTTGTTTTTGTATCACACATTTCATAGGATAAATGATGGATGTTTCTGAAGGATTTTTATCATATAGTGGTTAAAGATTTCAGCTGGTTTACAAAAGGTTTAGGTATTAACCCCGAAAGGGGTGATCCGTGAACTATTACCATTGTGTCCTTAAGCAAGGCTCGAGACTTAACTTCTGTAATCTGCTTCTGTAGTCTACTGTATGTTGCTTTTGTAAAAAACTGCCACTACTTCTACACATTGCAGAAGTACCTCGATTGTGGAAATAATCCCCATATAGGCTATTTTGGCTTGTTTTCAATTCAGTGAAATTCAGTCACTTTATTTCAGTGGAAATGATGAGGGAAGCACTTTATTCCCTCTCAAGGAGAGTTGTGTTTCAGTGTTAGTTTTTAGTGTAAATAATAATGTATGATAAATGACTTTAAATAGTGTTTTCCATTCTTTCCTCATTCCATTAGATTGGAAAAGCTGTGCCCCTCTACATTGTTTGAAACTTCCGTTTTATCTGCACTGTCTTGTCCAAAAATGTACTTTGTATTATGTCTGGCAGGCGTTCATCAGGAATATCTGTTTTTTACAGAGCGGAAAAGAAATTTGGTTGATGATTAATTGTCAAACAAATAATTGCAATGATGACGTTATTGGCAACGTCGACAATAATAAATTGTCAGAAATTTTTTTTTTTTGTCGAATAAATGTTTGATCTCATTTAACATAAGATGAGATAACAATAACTCTAATGATGACACTCAAGAGTAGCGCTGCAGTTTGCGCCTGACTGAAGAGAGGAAGAATTTCACAGCTCACAGTCCAAATGCACTCTAAACTGTCCAAACTGTCCAGCTTCAGGTGATGCAGGTAGCAAAGTATGAGGGAATTATACAAAAATGCTAAATAAGTAAATACAGAAGCACTCTCGTTGTGGAATAAATGGAGCTGGAGCTGTCACTGAAGCAAAACTTGCGTGTCAAGCGTCTTTAAAGAAAACACCCGGCATTAGATCTTTAATGCAGTTAAATTTAATGCGTTATAGCTTATTCAAGTTCAAATAATATAGAAGAAAATAACAACAAAATCTGAAACTGGCATTTTTCTGTGCAGTCAGTGCCTCTTCTATGAGTTGCGCGAATGTCCCAATCTAAGGGGGAGAGATTGAAACTGCATCCGGATGATGCACACTCTGTCACTGGGATGCTTCTCCCTCGAGCGTGCAAGCTTAATGCAGCTAGGTTATAACGTGATGGCTCGCGACTTACAGAAACATAGTATACAGCTGAATTGTTTTTCACAATTCCTGACAATTAATCATAGAAAACATTCCTTGTCTTAGGTCAGTTCGGATCACTACTTTATTTTGTGACAATGTGAAATGTCAGAATAATAGTAGAGAGAATTATTTATTTCAGCTTTTATTTCTTTCATTACAT
Source organism: Moxostoma hubbsi (assembly GCA_032164185.1). Taxonomy (NCBI): domain Eukaryota; kingdom Metazoa; phylum Chordata; class Actinopteri; order Cypriniformes; family Catostomidae; genus Moxostoma; species Moxostoma hubbsi. The sequence continues at coordinate 21,561,310 of JAVLUX010000043.1, forward strand.
TCCCAGTGGGTCAGAAATGTACTTACACTTTGTTAGCATTTGGAAGCATTGCCATTTAATTGTTTAAGTTGTATCAAATATTTTGGGTAGCCTTTCACAAGCTTCTCACATCAAGTTGCTGGAATTTTGTCCCATTCCTCCAGACAGAAGTGGTATAACTGAGTCAGGAGTATAGGCCTCCTGGATCACACAAGCTTTTTCAGATCTGCCCACAAAGTTTCTTTCGGATTAAGGTAAGGGCTTTGTAATGGCCACTCTTTGTTGTCCTTAAGCCATTTTGCCACAACCTTGGAGGTATGCTTGGGGTCATTGTCCATTTGGAAGACCAATTTGTGACCGAGCTTTAACTTCCTGGCTGATGTCTTGAGATGTTGCTTCAATATATCCACATAATTTTCCTTCCTCATGATGCCATTTATTTTGTGAAGTGCACCAGTCCCTCCTGTAGCAAAGCATCCCACAACATGAAGCTGCCACCACCATGCTTCATAGTTGGGATTGTGTTCTTTGGCTTGCAAGCCTCACCCTTTTTCCTCCAAACATAACGATAGTCATTATGGCCAAACAGTTAAATTTTGTTTCATCAGACCAGAGGACATTTCTCCAAAAAAGTAAGATCTTTATCCCCATGTGCACTTGCAAAATGTAGTCTGGCTTTTTTATGGCGGTTTTGGATCAGTGGCTTCTTCCTTGTGCAGCCTTTCAGATTATGTCGATATAGGGCATATTTTACTGTGGATATAGATACTTGTCAGCCTGTTTCTTCCAGCATCTTCGCACGGTCCTTTGCTGTTGTTCTGGGATTGATTTGCACTTTTCACACCAAACTATGTTCATCTCTAGGAGACAGAATCCATCTTCCTGAGTGGTTTGATGGCTGCGTGGTCCCATGGTATTTATACTTGCGTACTATTGTTTGTACAGATGAATGTGGTACCTTCAGGCATTTGGAAATTGCTCCCAAGGATGAACCAGAATTGTGGAGGTCCACAATTTTTTTTTCTGAGGTCTTGGTTGATTTATTTTGATTTGTCCATGATGTCAAGCAAAGAGACACTGAGTTTGAAGGTAGGCCTTAAAATACATTACAGGTAAAGTACAGTACAGGTACACCTCCAGTTGACTCAAATTAACCAATTAGCCTATCAGAATGTTAGCTATTTGCCTTAAGGCTTGACATCATTTTCCAAGCTGCTTAAAGGCACAGTTAACTTAGTGTATGTAAACTTCTGACCCACTGGAACTGTGATATAGTCATTTAAAAGTGAAACAATATGTCTGTAAACAACTGTTGGAAAAATGACTTGTGTCATGCACAAAGTAAGTGTCCTAAACGACTTGCCAAAACTATCGTTTGCCAATATGAAATCTGTGGAGTGGTTACAAAATTAGTTTTGATGACTTCAACCTAAGTGAATGTAATCTTCTGTCTTCAGCTGTATGCATAACTGAGTGTTTATTATTGTGAAGAAAATTGGCAATACACAGCTCTATTAATAAGAGAGAGTTGTTGTTTTTTTTATTTAAAGATGGATTGAAGTGAATAGAAAGGCAATAGAGGGTAGTCTTCGCCCCATTATACACTGCAACAAAATACGTTTATTTGCTTTTGCCTTGACTTGTTTTCCAATAGAAATATCTAAAACTCTAAACAACGTAAATTTTCTTTAGCAGCTACAATGCAGAAAAATAAATGTTATCTGAGAATTTTGAATATAATATTAAAAATACAAATATTTTAATATATCTAAAAATCCTTTCAAAAAGATGCATTCACATGAGAAGCAGCATATAATATATTTAGACTGGCTTTTAGAGAATAGATATTAAATATAAGTATATTGTGTCTTTTGGACCCGCTCCCTCGGAACCCTGGCAAGGGTTAGATGAGTTGCGAGGGAGTACCACTCGCATCGCGGCTGATTGGCATGGATGCCCTTGCATCCGGGAACCTTAGGAAAGGAGGGCCAGTGTGTGAGCGAGGGGGTGAGAAGTTTCCCCTATTTGCCAACTCTGTCCATAGGACCTGGTTGAGGAATTAGCATTCCCATGTAGGCGGCTAAAGAGTGTTTGGGGTTGGTTGTGGTGGAATGACCTGTCCCTCCCTCTCATCACCATCACCCTGCCTCTTAGAGCTATCCTTCAGCCAGGCTCCCAATGAGAGTGGGCTCAAGAGTGGAGAGACACAACTTTATGAGTCTCGTTTGGACAACGGATGCTGAGGCACACCTGATGTGAGTGGAGCCGCATCAACGCTGCTATAAAAATACAGAGTGTACGTCTCCTCGGGAGCCAGCTTCTATCTCCTTGTGTGCACACTGGCATCCTTGAAGATTCAGGAGTAGAGTGGGGATGGTACCACCCGAGTAATAAGTGAACTGACCCGCTCACTCTGAACCCTGGCACGGGTTAGATGAGTTACCAGGGATTACCGCTAACCTCATGGCCGATGGGCATGGATAATGGCCTCAGGGAAGACAGGCTGGAATAGAAATCATCACTTGTGTCCAGGAACATTATTAGAGGAGCGTGTGTGGCCGTTGAACCCCACTCACATCCTGGACCATCCCATAAACACTCCTGTTTCGTACATATTATGCAATAGTTAAATACTGTATTTCTTTCACACACAGACTTTTGTAATTCTGGGCTCCATTTTTGTGACAACGCTACATTCAACAACTGTGCACAATTTCTTATCTAATTTCTATGAGAGTGCTAATTCTAAGGACAATTTTCGTGCCAGCACAAAGCTCAAGTGGCCTTGGGTGGGAGTGTTTGCATTAGCTTTGCGTGTATTGCATGTTAATGAAGCAGTGCAAAGCGCAATTTGCTATTTTCCTGAAAAATACTGTTGGTCATTGCACTTAGACTTCTCAGAAGCACTTCTTATCTCGGCAGTCTAATCTCAGTTCCTGCATTTGCAGTTTGGGGATTCCATCAGCAGATAATATTTATGAGCTATCGATCACTGTCAGTAGATGTATCAGTAGATCAATATGATTTATAATAATAAAAATATATATTTTTTGTATAGTGACTTTCCAAAGCTCATGGACAGAAATTCAAACACTAATCAATGAAACATAACAAATATACTGTAACGAGGTAAAAGGAAAAGGAGGAGGCAAGAACCGGCTTGACAATATAAATAATAATTTAATGATTAACTTAAAGAAAAAACATATAACACACATGCATATAGGGCAGCTGCCTGTAGCTCTCTCTTTGCTGAACTGCCGCATTCGGCCACCATTATCCCTCTCGTGGGCTTGTTTAGCTTAGTTTAGATTAGGGGCCGGGCATGCATCATCAGGGCCCAGCCCCACTCTCCTCCTTGCCACACTCCTCCCTCGTTTGCTTCAGGCCAGGGAGCCCTTACACCTACCCATCCTTGTGCCCTTCCGGCCCGCCTGCCAGCAGGTCTTCCCCACCTTCTCAGACCTGGGAGGGAGAAAAGGGGAGGGAAAACAACAACAAAAAAGAATGGGAAAGGCCAACATTGAGCAACAGTGGGAAAGAGAGAGAAAAAAAATTTACTCTCCGGTTCTCTGAGCGCACTGCGTGCACAAATATTAGGCAAGTGACTATTCTGATAGTTCCTTGCACATTTTCCAACTCGAAACCATATAAACTTGAGTGCTTATTGGATTCAATCATTTTCAGGTGGTTGTGTAATGAGGGAGGGTGTGGCGAAAGCGACTAACACCTTATATCAAGGCGTGTATAATTATTAGGCAGCTTTATTACCTGTCCACTGCGTGACCACTGGACAATCAAACATTTTGTTGCGAATAGTCAACTGGGGTGCAAAAAAAATGCATGGAGAAGAAAAGATGCAAATTAACTGCAAAAGACCTGAAAAGGATTAAACGTGAAGCTACCAGGAACCCATTATTCTCCAATGCTACCATATTACAGAACTACGCCCTACCTGGAGTGTCCAGAAGAACAAGGTGTCAAGTGCTCAGAGACATTGCCAAGGTCAAGAAGGCTGTAACACGACCGCCACTGAATATATTCACAAGTTGAAGCATCAAGATTGGGCAAAGAAATACACGAAGACAGATTATTCAAAGGATTTATGGACAGAAGAAATGAGAGTGACCCTTGATGGACCAGATGGATGTGCCCGTGGCTGGATCTCTAATGGACACAGGGCACCACTTCGAGTCAGGTGCCAGCAAGGTAGAGGAGGGGTGCTGTTATTGGCTGCTTTCATTAAGGATGAGATAGTTGGACCTTTTCGAGTTGAAGATGGTCTTAAACTCAACTCTCAAACCTACTGCCAGTTTCTGGAAAGTACTTTCTTCAAGCAGTGGTACAGGAAGAGGTCCTCAGCATTCTAGAAGGCCGTGATCTCTATGCAGGACAATGCTCCATGACATGCATCCAAGTACTCCACTGTTTGGCTAGCCAGCAAGGGCTTCTAAGATGCCCAAATAATGACTTGGCCCCCTTCCTCACCTGACTTAAATCCTGTTGAGTATTTTTGGGCCCTTCTCAAATGTGAGATTTACAGTGTTAAAATTTCAGGTTTGAGGTTCAATATCATTTGGATTGACTAAGAGCATTGTGTTTGTTCAACAATAAAATTAATCCTGAGGAATTCATTTGTTTATTAATTGGGCACGCAGTGTAGAAGTCATTGTTTATTTTTCAGTTTATATTTACAGTTGTATTTTTTATCTAATTTGGATTAATATTGTTCCACCTGGTGTCGTAGAGTGATTTTTAAGTCACTGCAAAAGAGGCCGACAGAAGAAGTTGGAGAGGGTAAAATGTTTGGATTTGAGGCGGTCATTATATTCTTTATATTATATTTTAATTAGATTTTCATTTAGTTTGAAATGTAATTTGAATTTAGAAATATTTTGGTTTATGTTTTTCATGTTTCAATAAATTTGTGTTATTAAATCAATTAAGTTCACAAGGTAAAACATCAAATAGTGTGTTGTTGTAGTGCTTTCAATAGAGCACAGACTGAATTGAATTTACAAATCACTCCTTTTTTCTTTTATTAGCATATTCCATACTGTCTCAACTTTTTTCAGAATTGGGGTTTTACAGTATTTTCTACTTATTCTTTCACCTTAATGTGAATAGGTGGGCTGAGCAGAAATGATTGACATGTGAATGTTTGTGGGCAGATGTTCAACTGTATTTATTTATCTAATGTCAGAAAGTTGTTTGCTGCTGTGTTTCATTAAAACATTTGTATTTTTTATTTTATTTTTGCACTGGGATGGAAGCTTTGAGTTCTGAAAGTTACAGTATTTTTTACAGTTTCTAAACACGTTTTATGATTTCTCATTATACAACCTCTTTATGAAATGTTTTAAAGAACCATACATATTATTAATGTCATTCTCCATTATGTCGTTGAAAGCTCTTATTTTATTCACTATCTTTTCTGTTCTGTTTTTCTTTTCAAACTATTTCCATTAAGTTCTTCAAAGTCTGTAACTCATGTCCAAGACCTTAGAAATAAAAATGTAATTACCCTTTGTAAAGGGATTTCGACTGGCAAGGAGGAGGCGAGAACCGGCTGGACGATATAAATAATATTTTAATGGTAAACTTAAAACAAAGGACAAACACACACATGACGGCGGACATGTCTGTAAATGATCTCTCTCCTCGCACCACCGTCTGTCATCGGCCTTTATCCATCTTGTGGAGGCTTGATTAGCCTGATACGGGACCGGGTGTGTATCGTCACGACCTGGACCCGTCCTCCGCCCTGCCACACCCTTTAAACTAGCATCCACACAATTTTCTAAGACGGAGCATAAATTCTACATAACAACAAATAGGTTACATAGGAATAACCTCAGAATCAAAGAGCTAGGGGAAAAAACAGGTGCCGAAAAAGAGTGAAATAGGGATGCAAATTTTGGCAAAAGCTGAAGTGTGTGATTAGTGCTCTACTAGAGTCACCAAACAGAATGGAACCTTTTCACATTTCAGTGGTGTAAACTTCTATAGATTTCAGTGTAATATAAGACAAAATATAGTGATGTACTGCAGATGTACATTAACTTGTTTAAAAACAGAAATAAATGTTAATTGTTGGTTTAATGTGAAGTGTGGAATGTTTTCGATGTTAAAAAACTTTCTTATATCCCAGCTTAATATGCTGAGTCAGTTAAGCCATTTCGTTGGTTGGTCTCCTAACAAGTCTCGCTTGGGGCACAATTGATTATACTGTGTAACGTCTTTATGATATTTATGCAATTCATACCACGGTACTACCTTGTTTTTTTGAACATGTACTGGACCATTGTAGTACCATGGTATTCTTGTAAGCACCTTTGAGTACTATGGAAATACCAGGGTACTTGAAATTCAGTACAATGGAACAGTATATATATTAAAATATCATTACATTGCTAATACTTCTAATACCATCACTGTACCATAGTACCACCTGAGTACTTTTTTTGTAATGGATGTTTTGTGACATTATTCCTACTTTGTCTCAGGTGAATGCCATCCCCCGAAACTGGGATCCAACACAATGCCTGTTACTGGAACAAGACCCACTGATTCAAAAATTCGTATCAATTGTACAAAGGGGTTCCTGAGGAAAGCAGGAACATCCAACCTGTTCCAATGCCTTAACAAATCTGGTGAAGCAATCTGGCAAAATGTACCTCCTCTTGAGTGCATACGTAAGGGTCTTCTTTATTACAAATAGATACATTGATTTGATTAACCCCTTGGCGTGAGTGCCTATGATCCTTTTTACTGTGGTAAAATGAATGTAATGCACTGCCTCTCTTTGCTTATTGCTTTAATAAAATGGGGGAAACAGCAATTTGACACCAATGTTAAATGAATATTAAATATGTAATTAATGATCAGAATAAACAATAATTCCACCAAGTTAGTTCATTTAGCATGATGGTAGACTGTTTACGGTTGCTAACAGTGTAGCAACTTGCAGTGCAAATATAGAATTTGCAATGGCCAATCAGAATTTGCTGTAGTTTGTCAGAACTATCAATTTTTAGTTTTCTGTATTTTTAGTACATAAATTAATACTTAAAATGATCTGCTAAACAGTGTGAATAATTCAGTTTTACAGGTGATGATCAATGATCAATCATCCTTTTCATATTTCTACCTTGCAGGTGATCCCCGAAGTCCCATGAGTAAGTACCATTTTTCCTCAGTTCTCGCTGTCGTTCTCTTTTATACATCAGGTACCATTTGATAGAAAAAATATAGCATGCAATGTTAAGTCCCTTTCATATAACTCGCATTAAGGTTTCAATGCACATTTTGAAAACTTGGAATTACTAGCAGGATAACAGATTTGAATTTATAGTCATTGTTGTGCGCCATTCAGAATAGAATTGATAATGTACATTTAATTGATGTGTGTTTTGAATTGACTAAGCAAACAGGATGTAAAATGCTAATTAAATTTGAATAACAGAACATTTAAAATCAAATGAAATTCAAAGAAATGCTTTTATTAAATTTAGTTTTAATTTAATTTCAGTTTGGGTTATTTCCAGAAACACTGACGAAATGTTATGAGCCGTGTTTGAATGTCACCTAAAGAAACTGGCATACATTTTTTCACAGTAAAATTTTAGAAATTATGTAAGTATTGTAATTTGTTTTATAAAGGAATTTAATTTCCCCCAAATCCTCTAATTTACTGTGTAATAATATCACAAAATCAATAGATAACAATGTTTTTGTGTTAGACTAATGAATTTCCTCTGTTTTGTGACTGTATTGTTTTTATCTAAATCGCAATTAAGCAAATTCCACTTTTTATCATTCTGATTCCAATTCCAGCTCTACATCACATGAGTTGTGGCCAATTCAATTCAAATTTCAACTCATGAACTAAAACAAAGCCAGTTCTTCAATTCTGAATTTTGCTCAAACGTGATAACAGTACTGCTTGTACTTCATCGGTAACATGGACGAAATGCTTGGCTTTAAGCCCTTGTGTTTGAACTCGGACTACTATTGAACATTAAAGCTGTATCGCACATTTTCATCGCGCCATGTCTTCACAGCTGAAATGGTCCCACACAGTGCTATTTTTAGCTGTAAAAACGGATCTGATTTCATCACAAACAAAATGACAGTGCGTCCTAAGTCGGTTCTTCCCAAAAGTTGGATTTTAAAAGCAAATCTGATTTATGTGCTGTGCGAACTGAGCCTATGATATTAGCATTTTGGCTAAAATGTTGATTATTACTTTTTTGCGAAAACAGTGACAACAACACCTGATCAACATTTCATGACACTCACCTCCGAAAAAACATTCACTCCAACAAATCCTGACAGCACCAATTCCTGGCAGAGCTGGCCAACAACAGGTATGCATGTTTTTTATGCGTGTATGTATTAGTTTTGTTTGGGCAAGCCCACACTTACTTGACTTACACATTCCAGCAACAGGGAGTATAACTTTTACACCAACGAATGAAGTTGCCACAACCAAAACAAGAACAACTACCAACCAGCCAATTCCGAGGAACACAACAACAGCCAATGAGATTGCCTCTTCAACATCCAGTGCCTTCAAAACCAGAGAATACATAACAACAGGGTCATCACTCCTTAACCAGTCAAGCACTTTCACCACAACAACAGGTGAAGCCATTAACTGCGATTGGCTCAGATGCATGGGATCACTTTAATATTCTTTCAGCTAAAGCTACATCTAAATCTGTTTTGATCAATTTAACACCATTCTAACCTTCATGCTGCTTTCCATTCCAAAAATACTCTGTTCCAGAGTTAATGATCTGCCTCGCTGCCTACTGCCTACATGGGCAGCTGCCTTCTAAAGGTGCAAAACAAATAGTGCTCTGCATGCAAGACACCTTAAAAATTTAAGTGCCTCAATAGGCAGCTCGCTTGGTTTGTGAACAGTCAAATGTGGGATATTACAATTACAACAAAATTACAATGCTAGAATTAGTTTTGCAGGTCTACAATTATCAACAGAAAGATCAATTACAGAATTGTAATGTTTAATGCCTGTTGCTGCAGACAAGGAATGCCAATTTTTGATGTGATTTAGTTCGGTTAATTATATAAAAATTATTTCTGCATAAATTCCCTAATTACGAATTTTACCATCTGAGCGATTCAAGCTAGAAGTACCACCTTCATGTTTTTGCAAGTAGCAGTCAGTAGGAGGCAGTCAGCACAACTCCAGCTATACAGGCACACTTACTGAGAACAGGCAGCACAAAGTGCAGGACGTGTTCTTGCTATCCATACAGTTGTTCAAAGTTTCAAACTATGTTTAACTTGACACAACATTCTTAAAATGCAGCGTTTATGATGCAAAATGCGGAAAATCCACGCAAAAGCGTCCATCTGACATGTGTACAGTACAGTGGCCAACAAAAATATGAGGCTAGAACGGCTCTCTTAAGTCTGCCTTGGACAGATTGACGAACTCAATTGCAAAATGGATTGCTGTGGACGGCAGGCCAATAATAGGCTTATGTTTAATGATATGGAACTACATCTTACATTATATTAACTTATAAAGCCACTTTTCGTATACCGGTAGTCTAATTAATGCTTTACTCGTCTGCCACAATAATGTTATGTATTTGAATTATGTGAATTAGTATATTTATTAAAAATGTTATACAGTACTGTGGCACGGTGGAGGGCGGGACCGGGGCGTGATTGCGCACGCCCGGTCCCGTATTAGGCTGATTAAGCCGTCAAGAGGGATAAAGGCCACTCGCAGATGGCGATCGAGAGAGAGAGCTCAATTACGGACATGTCCATTATCTTACATGTTTGTCTTTTGAGTTTTCCATTAAACCTTTAGTTTATATGTCAAGCCGGTTTCTCGCCTCTTCCTTGCCCATGAATATGATCTGTGTTACATTGGTGCCGAAACCCGGGAGGGAGGAGGGATGCCCATCGCAGAGTCCTCGACACTGCCGTCCACCCCGGGAAGCGCCGCTGACTTCTGCCGGGTGACGGAGTAGCCCGACCGCCCGGATGCGGGAAACGGCCGCCGTCCGCGGGGCGAGTGGGGACTGGATTCCCCGACTGCCTGGAGCGAAGGAGCCACTGCCGGGGGCGGAGGAGTGCCCTGCCATCCCCAGAGACGCGGAGGGGTCGAGGGAAGACCGCCGTCCGCGAGGGGAGGAGGGAAGAAACTCCCCGACTGCCCGGAGCGGTAGGGCCGCTGCCAGGGGCCGAGGATTGCCTCCACTCGTCGCCAGGAAAGCGGAGGGGCGTTCGGTCCGCTGGGGGTCGGAGGTTGACTCCGGTTCGCCTGGAGAGGAGCGGCTGTTGTCCGCCGGAGAGTGTGAAGGAGTGCTCGAGGACCACGCGATGGTTCATCAGAGAACCGGTGAGTGAGCCTTTTCTCTCTCTCTCCTCTCTCTCTCTCTTGCTCTTTCGCGCCGTGTTTGCCTTTTCCCTCGCCTATTTTTTGTTGCTGTTTTCCCCTCCTGTCTCCTCCCGGGTCGAGGAGGGCGGGGATAGCCAGCGGGCAGACAGGTCGTAAAGCACGCCCCTCCCCAGTGAAAGAGGGGGCGGGGATGTGCGTCATGCCGGTGGCCCCCGGCCTGGGGTGGCGCCGGGAGGAGTGTGGAGTGGAGGGGGACGGGGCCGGGCTGGGGTGTTGCACGCCCGGTCCCCGGTCGGCCTGGTGGGGCGCGCGAGGGATAAAGGTGGCCGGTGACGACGGTTCGAGAGAGAGAGCTTAATCACGGACATGTCCGTTGTCCTATGTGTTTGTTTATGCTTTTGTTTTAAGTTCTTCATTAAAATATTATTTATATTGATAAGCCGGTTCTCGCCTCCTCCTTGCCCATCATAACCCCGCGTTACAAGTACATTTCATTATAAGAAATATTACATTAGAAACTCCATTTGAATTATACAGTATAAATTGAATTATCTTTAATGGGGGGAGGTTTCTCTGCCAATATCGATAATTGTGATTTATTGCTATAAATTCAATTGATTAATATGTACATTACGTAATTAATTAAATTACATGTAATTAACTGTCCCACAGCAAATGTTTTCTAAACATGGTTTATTACCATTATTAGAACTTTGAGTCATTGATGCATTTTCATCTCATTGCTTGTACATTTTCCCTTGCTGTCCAAATATACTGTATCTTAAGATGTTATTGGTATTTGTTTGTGAAGGACAATCACATTACCGCAAAGAGGGTTTGGTCTATACATACCTACTTTTTAGGCAAAACAGGATGCAAGCTATCATTTTATTGATCTGACTAGATCTTTCTAAGTACTAAAAAACAAACAAAAAAAAACACTTTCTGTGACATCTTTAAACCTCCTTATCATGAAGCCCAAAATGTATCTAAACCCACATATGGTTCATGGGGGTCGGATCCAACCAGATTTGTAAACCAGGTCTTTTAATTGACAACACTGCAGATTTCTCTTAACAGTTAATATTAAGGCCAAAAACATGCTTTGGGCAAGTGCGCAAACATAGACAGGAATGCTTGGCCAGCACAATGCAAGCATGTGGGTGTGTTACACTTAACCTGTGTTCTTGTATTACTTTGTCAGTAACAAACCTAAGTACTCAAATAAGCTTCAGATGTTTGTCCCATTAAACCAGAGATTCAGGTAGCTACCCATGAACATTTAGGGGCAGTTTAACATTAAAGGGACAGTTCACCCAAAAACAAAAATTCCCCCATCATTTATTCACCCTCATACCATCCCAGATGTATGACTTTCCTTCTTCTGCAGAACACAAATTAAGATTTTTTTGAATATCTCAGCTCTGTTGGTCCATACAATGCAAGTGAAGGGTGATCAGACCTTTTGTAGCTCCAAAAATCCAAAAGATAAAAAAGAAAACATAAAAGTAATCCAAAACTCCAGGGGTTTAACCCATATCTCCAGAAGCAATATAATAGGTGTGTGTGAGAAACAGATAAAAATTTATGTCATTTTTGTCAGAAGTGACACAGAAGCTCAGAGGATAGAGGAAGCCAGTGAACGCGTGGACAGCCGTGATTTGCCAGTGATTATAGTTTATAAAGTTATAAATATGGATGTTTTTCTTACATAAATGCATTGCTTTGCTGGATTATGGATGGATTACTTTTTTTATGGATGGATGTGTTTTTTTGGGCTTCAAAATCTAAGGTACCATTCACTCCCATTATAAAGCTTGGAAGAGCCAGAATATTTTTTAATAGATCTCTGATTGTGTTTGGCTGAAAGAAGAAAGTCATATACACCTAGGATGGCTTGAGGGTGAGTAAATCATGGGATTATTTTCATTTTTGGGTGAACTAACCCTTTAAATTAGCATAGTTGTAATAATGTCGTCATTTGAATTTTTATAATGCATTTTTCTAGTAAAAATGAAAGGTCTGGGTAAGGCTAAAACAGACAAATCTATACATTTTAAAAGTATTAAAAATAAATGGTGAAGGCTTGTTAAAAAGTCAGTTATAATGTGGCCTTCATATAGCATAAGGAAAAAGGACATGGAGTTGTAGAAACACTCACTTGTGTTATGAATTGCACATTTTGGAGTGCATTGATGAGTAAAAATTGATCTTGCACACTTGCAAAGAGTATGTTTCTGGCCTAAATCTATAAAGGACTAATACTGCACACATTCAAATTGTCTGGCATTGTCTTGTACACCATTTATCAAGTCCATAATGTTGGCTTGCTATTTCCTCTGAAAAAGTCCAAATAGTCATTACAGCGAGGGGAAGTGTGATCCGTGTACTAAGAGTCTTGCTTGACTTTGTGTTGCAATTTTACTGACAAAGCTTTTCTGTTGCACCTAATGATAAACATCTCTAACCTTCAAACTGTCCTCATTTTGTCCTCATCCTTTCTCTTTCTCTTTTTAATAGGAGTCACTGTATCAGTGAAGACCTCAACTGTTTCTACAGGTATATCTGGATGTCCTTGAGTCCTTGTTTACCCCCCAATTATGTCATCATATTCTCACTCTCATGTCTTATCAAACCTGTATGAGATTTTTTTCTTCTGTGAAACACAAACATGGCAGAAAATGCCCTGACTCACTTTTACTATCTCATGAATTTAGAAAACCGTACAGCACTGCCCAGGACAAATTACAAATGTAAGTGATGTTTATAACATCGACTGTTTATTTCTGCTTTGTCTTGTATTTTATCTCTAATATTTCTCCACTCTCTGATCATCACCTTTAACTGATCCCTTTTCTTTCTTTCTTTTAATCATCATGTAGCAACAGTAGGCGGCGTTACAGGGATAATTCTCTTGTGTCTGGCAGCAGCAGGATTTCTTCTCTACTGGAGGTATGTTTTATGACATTTGTTGATGGTTTCAGATAGAGCGTTTGTTTTTTATGGCATGAGCTATTTCATTGCAACTTCACTGCAATATAAATAAATAAATACAAATAACAATAGTAATCATTTTCTTACTCAGTGTATTGTCTTGTTTTCCATTAAAAAAATGTAAACATCAACATGATAGAAAGTTTTTTTGTTTTGTTTTTTTTTTTGGAGAAATTGATCAAAACTTAATGAGGATTGTGCTGAAAACAAGAAAAAAAATCTATGCTACAGGGATAATAAAAATACATTTTCCTCTTCAGCTCTGCGGTATGTTTTACACACACACACACACACACACACATACACATACAAAAATGAAAAAAAATTGATGGAATTTGACTTGATGGAAGGATATAATATTGTGAAATTGTAATTAAATTGTGGAGGATACATAAAAATGAACTGCATACACATAGAACTTATAAATACCATGGTTGAGGTGATATTGGCATGGTAGCTGAACATGCAGCAGCTCAGATCACACATCGCAGGGAAAGCATACACCTCATAACACACATCATGTAATTGAGCAGTGGTCTGCAACCTCCGTCCCAGCATTGGCATTCAGAGGGGTAATCACTGGCACGCCAGCAACTGGGAGAGAGGAGTAGACTATTTTGTTCAGAGCAACACGTCATGTTATAAGGAAAACTCTATTATTAATCCTTGAGATTTCCATCCTAGCATCAGGTACACCCTCCTAAAACCAGTCACACTCAAAATTACATTCAAAGATTAAAAGAGAAAACATACAAATCTGAGTCTAATCAAATTGTAAATTACACCTGGAAATAAAGTTTTAGGATTTTGGAGGTGCGATTCACTGAAAATGGCGAAATAGTTGATCGGCTTGTGATGCACCAATGGCTTGCATGTGCAGCGCGATTCTCGTCACACTTTAATAGTGTTTAGTCTCCCATTAAGCTGATGAAAAAATGTTTTAAGTATGTTGAGATCATTTAATGGGGAATCAAGACAAAAACACTGAGTGAGGTTTTTATTTTCAGTGTTCTTAATTGTTTTCTCCCTCCAACCCACAGATTAAGACATCGAGAAACAAACAATAACGGGATTCCGCTAAACCAAACCAACCAGACTACCTATTCTTCCTACTTCCCTGTACCAGTCTCAGTCATTGAAGGCTGTCCAGCTGAAGAAAACATAGCCGACGATGTTAACCTGTGACGGGCACAGACCCCTGTCCCTTATATTCACAAATCTAAAGGTGCCCATTTGGTTGTCCAGAAAAAGGGGAGACATTTTAATAATTCAATTAAAATAGTTCAAACTAAATTTTAATCTCATCATAATCTCACAATAACAGTAATTATGTGTTATTATGAGATTTCTTTGTAAATAGCAGGCGTTTTAAAGAAAAATAAGAGGAGCCTTTTAGAGCTCACAGATTGGGGGCAGATTCCAATCGCAAGTGATCCTCCCTATTCCCTTTAAGTGGGTACTCTGAAGGAAACATGGCATTACTGTATGAATGTACTCTTCGCTAACACTCTTGTGGAAGGGCCCTCTGAGAAAAGATACATTTTCTCACTTTTGTTTTGAACAAGATTTCGAGTGGCATCCCCTCTCACACGAGTGCCCTTCAAGGAAGCAGAAAATGCAGTTTTGAATTCTCCCCGGAACATTGAAGTGCCATTACCTCAGATGAGTAACAGGTCAGATAAAAACTCAACACATTTATTGTGTTGTAAATTCATCAAAATAATAATATTCAATTGCAACCACATTTCTGACATTGCGAATTCATTATAATAGCATTATAAAGGGTCGCTTTGATTTCAGTTATAGACATTCAGTTAGTCTTTTAAAGAATATTGACGTAAACTGAAGGAGCTGTCTGGTTCAGCCAAAGCCAGATTGGTTTTGTTGAAACTAATAAGCCATTAGACTAATCACTTTCAGAAGAATACCATTAGGCTGTCACAGTACAGCAGCTCTCTATACGCATATTACGCAGTGTACCAACTCCCTAGGAGGGCACCATCATACCCTAGGGGGGCACCAGAAACTCCACCGGCTGCCCTTCCTTGCATATTATATGCTATTCAAGGACCCTGTTGCAGTCGATCGCCTTGCGCTGGCACTTTCTCTTCGCGCCTTTGCACCATGTTACCAGGATAATGAATATGATTGATCATGTTCCTATTTCATGATAATGTAATTTTACTTCAAGATATTTTTAAAAAATACCATGGTTTTACTATGACACGTGTCAAAATCTTTGGTTTATCACAGACCATGTCTGAAAATAAACAAATAAACAAGTGTAATGCCATGGTGCTTTTTGTGAGAAATATAACAGTATAGGCTAATATTTGAAATAAAGGAACAATTATGTACAGTATATACAAGAAATCTGTTAAATACTCAAAAAGCAAAAAGTATTTATAATTATTACTCAAAAAAAAAAAAAAAACAGTTCCCTTTTTTATCCTTCCATCCGTCCCTGCTAAGGTCTGTGCACGTCACTGCTGCTAACAAATCCACAACAGACTCCGCCCATGACACAAATAATACACAAAAAGGCTCCGCCCATGGGGCTGACACATCTAACTAGCTCCTCCTACAAACAGACTCCGCCCACATCACATCACCCCATAAAATAAACCTTAACTGCACTTCATCAATCAGTGTACCTCATTTCATACCTTACTCTTTAAACATTAAATAAATTTTTATATTGTTTTTAAATGCTTTTTATGTGTGTATTTATTTCCTGGCTGACATCTCATGTAGAAAGAAAGTCACATGGGCTTGAACATGTTGAATGAATTTAGATGAACTATTTCTTTAATGGTGTAATTCAAAGCCACTATTAGCACCAAAGAGAATTGTGATCTGTTTGAGTGGCCCAACTGGTCAGGAAAAAATAAGCATGGTTAACACATGACATGTGTTTCTATGCCACTTTTTTATTATCATTATTAGGTGGAAGTGTAAAAGTGTCTAAAGTAACATATTGATATACAGTGACCAACAATGTCATACTAAAAGAAGCCAAACACCCTAAAAGAGGGGTGAAGCGGCACTAAAGATAGGAGTGCCAACAGGAGTAATATGGCAAGCCATTTTAGCATTTAATTCCATAAAGAAAAACGAATGAGCCAACGAACAATGTCATTATGATTTTCTTCAAGCATATGTGAAGCAGAGCAAAACTGGAAAAAAGTAGGCCTATATTCACTGTAGAAACCACTACCTACATAGATCGTTTGTACACAGGGCTGATCAAGCAGGTTCATAAAAATGTAATGAACATTATTTATATTTTTGCTAATTAACTTTTACGTGTTGCTTTCAACATTTCAATCTACCGGTCAATTTTCGTTCCTACCCTCACCTATGGTCATGAAGGTTGGGTCATGACCGAAAGAACTAGGTCGTGAGTACAAGCGGCCGAAATGGGCTTCCTCAGAAGGGTGGCGGGCTTCTCCCTTAGAGATAGGGTGAGGAGCTCAGTCATCAGTGAGGAGCTCGGAGTAGAGCCGCTGCACATTTGCGTCGAAAGGAGCCAGTTGAGGTGGCTCCTTTCGACGCAAATGTGCAGCGGCTCTACTCCGAGCCGCTGCACATTTGCGTCGAAAGGAGCCACCTCGAAAGGAGCCAGTTGAGGTGGTTTGGGTATCTGGTAAAGATGGCCCCTGTGCGCCTCCCTATGGAGGTGTTTCAGGCACGTCCAGCTGGGAGGAGGCCTTGGGGAAGACCCAGGACTAGTTGGAGATATTACATCTCCACACTGGCCTGGGAACACCTCGGGGTTCCCCAGTCAGAGCTGGTTAACCTTTTAAACATCCTGCAATATTTGCCAAAAACGCCTAAAAAAGGCCTACCCAAATTAAAATGCATGCTGTTCTTGAACCCTTTGGAGTATATGCATGCTTTTGATCTCTTTTGAAAGGGGAGACTTTGAGGTTTGTTCCTGAATAGTCAGAATCACTGTAAGTCTTACTTGTATTGAGTAATAGAACTTTGAACACACTCAAAAAGGGGAAATAAAATTTCGCCTACATTTTTTTTTGTAAAAAGATGCCTGCAGATAACTACAGCTGGGAGGACATAGCTGGAAAACACAATTAGATCACAGCATGAAGCCTTACCAAACCCAATATAAAATTTGATAACAATACATTAGAAAATGAGTGTTTTACACATGTTTATCCAAGTGTATGTATAGGCTTCAAGGATATTGATACCTGGCCACACCTCTATCATGCACTGACTGGCTAAAATGACCTGTCCATCTAAAGTCCAGGGGTCAGCGGACATTTTGACATAAAAATATCTGTAATGTTTACATGTTCAAGGTAGATTCATCAAAGAATACAAAGTTGTGTCAGCTCTGTCGGTTAGCTCGAAATGCTACGTGGGTGTTTATTGATATATAAATGTGTTATGGACCAAAAACTTTGTTGAATTGGATTGTATGGACCCTTTACAGTGTAACTAAACCATTTTTGATGGAATGAAGTGGATCAGTAGAGTAAGATGAGCATTATAAGTGAGTTTCTACCATTTTGGATTCGTTTATTTTGCTGTAAGTGGTCTGATAAATACATCGATTGTACCCGCTGTGTTAAGTGTATATTAAAATGGTTTACATCGTTCGAATCACAAGAGTCTCAGCTTTCCAACGATGTAAGATATGTGTATCTTTTAATTTTTGAGTTTTTGCATTTCGTGAAGTTATTGCGCAATAGTCGGCCGGGCCCGCAGACGACCCGTTAAAAGGTTAATGTAACTCGGGATAGGGAAGTTTGGGGCCCCCTGCTGGAGCTGCTGGGACCCGACTTCGGATAAGCGGTTGAAGATGGATGGATGGATGGTACTAGAAAATCACTTGCCATTATATCAAACACAGTTGAATGCTATTTGGTTCATTAAATGAAGCTTAACATTGTCTTTGTGTTTCTTTTTGAGTTGCCACAGTATGCAATAGACTGGCATGTCTTAAGGTCAATATTAGTGGACAAAGAAACAGATATTGGAGAACAGATAATTGGAAAAGAGTGTTATGGATCTTAACCCCATTGAGCTTTTGTGGGGTCAGTTAGACTGTAAGGTGCATGAGAAGTGCCCGACTAGACAGTCACATCTATGGCAAGTGCTACAGGAAGTGTGGGGTGAAATGTCACCTGAGTATCTGGACAAACTTACAGCTAGAATGTCAAGAATCTGCAAAGCTGTCATTGCTGCACATGGAGGATTTAAGTAGTTTTTATGTTTTTTAAATTGTAATAGTAATTTTCCTGTTATTAATGTCTTGACTATACATTATGATCAGATGCAGGCCACTTTCTTTCCATAAGTGCAAAATTTGTACACTATTATAAAATTTTGGCCACCAGTGTGTTACATAAAATTATTTTTATAGTATTTTGAAACTTGACTTTTTTTAAATCAGTGAAAACCATATAGCCTATGAACATATTATACTGAATGTATTTTACATACAGGTATATTGCCATGCTGTATATCAGATTTCAGTATGGGCTCAAGTTGTTTTGAGTCTGCTAGTGTGATGGCGACATTAGTGGAAGTCACTTGGTTCCTGTTGATAAATCCCTCTTTAAAATCAAGTAGGTAGATTGCATTAAACAGACTGTTCACAAAAAAAATTACAATTCTCCAATCACCTTCATGATGATTGGATATGTTAGGCAGAATATTCAGTCTCAGTCAGCTTTCACTTTCATTGTATAGAATAAAGATGTAATGAAATGAATCGTGACTGAGGCTATCCGCCCCTAACTATCTGCCAAAGCATCTTTTGTGTTCTCTGGATTCTGTGGGTTCTATTGGTTTGAAAGTCACGCATTATGTAAGTTAAAAATAAAAGACTAAATGGATAGCTCTTCCTCTAAATTCTGATTGGATAAGCCACATTCAACATGATGCAACAGATTCAACAGATTTTATTATACTATTTATACCGCATTCTTGCAGTAATTCAATAATACGGTATAAATAATATAATACAATCTCTACTGACTGATACATTTCCAACATCACACTGTATTTACCAACATTGCACAGTACATCACATTTTTGTTTTTTGAGAGTGTGAGAAGAAGACATGTATACAGAAATGTTTAAAAACTGGAGTGGAACACAAGTTAACATGGCTTGTGTGGAATCATGGGGGTTCAATGAAGAAACATCTGTAATCCAAACAACAGGTTTTTAATATTAAGAGCAGGATATCACTTTCATATGGCATTCACACATGAACAGAATACCTCATCTAGTGGTTATTACCATGAATTGCAAACTTGCATTAATTTTTGCATACAAGATGTCACAGACTGGATTGACTTTGTTATGGTGTAACTGCTAGTCACGTTTTTATCACTGTAAAATGAGAATGCAAAGTTAGAGTTAAACATGTGTCTGCATATCTGTCAAAGGTCACATTTCATAACCAGCATTATACATGAGCAGGCAGAGATTATGATCAGGACATATTCATAATAAAAGTTCTTTGGACACTCTGCACAGGAGATCTTCTGTCTATAGTCCCTATAGTCACACACAGGTTGCCTTAAGGTATTTTGGCAGAATGTCCAATCTCCAATCCAGTCTCCAGTCACATTCACTTTCATTGTCATTTCTTTCCAGAAGCCTTTCCAGACAGTAAAGGATGTCATATGGGGTTCGACCATATGTTAAGGGCGTTTTCACAAGTAGTCAGATGTTTCTTTGAATTGCTTGGAAGTGTTAAAAATGGTATAAAGCTGCATACTGATAAACAGCAACAATCCATGTCATACTATGAGAAGCCAAATGCTCCAAAAGTGGGACAAAACTGTGCAATCATCAAACAGAGGAAGCCGACGTTTGATTATACTTCTAGCTTGTATTTGGTGATTAGTGGATTGACAAGACTTCTAATAACTGTTTGTGCATGGTCTCTTCTTGTTTTAAGAGACTTCCCAGATTGCACACATACATCTCTGAGATGTCTGTTTTAGATCTTTTATCTGGAAAGCATCACAATATAAATAACATCACCTAATCATCTTAAAAATATCAGATTTACAAACATTGTAAATCAAAAACATCTGCTGAATGTCTTATTGACTTCCAATAGGAAATGTCTTATAGACGTATTGTAGAATAACAGACTATATCAAAAATAGGTCTTCAGATGTAAACGCACACTTCAAATAGACATCTGGGTGATGTGGGTGTGCTATCAGGGTACATTTGATCTGTGCGTTTAAATCTGGGAGACATATTGTTTACGTCGTTTTCTCATCTGCAATACATTTATAAGTTGTACATCAATACGTATGCCTTGGATAAATTTGATCTTTTAAAGATGTTTAGCAGATGTTTATTAGATTGTGATTCTTTCCAGATGAAAAGATCTAAAAAAGGCATCTCAGAGATGTGCGTGTGCTATGTCAGGTGTGTTTAAATGCTACTATAGGCTTTTTTCTGCGCCACAAAATTAAATTGCAAAAATACTGTAAATACAGCTGCATTTCTAGAATACAATACCAGTGATTGCCAGGCAATGGTATTTTTTGTTTTACAATAGGGGAGACTGATATTTTATGCTTACCACCAATTGTAACACTAGAGGCACCACCAGGTTGTGAAATAGAAATAAATCTTTTAGAAAATGTGGCAATGTAATTTCATAAACATGTCAAATTCAGAAAAAAAATGACTGTGTCAGAGGTAAAAAAAATAAATAAAATTGTCATCAGCATAATACATGTCCAAACAGATCAGGATCAGTATTTTATAACAAGTATTTAGACCTTGAATGAAATATCTTCTGTCTACCATCCATATAATAACACTGAGGCAACATTTTTCACTAGCTTCTTATTTGAATTATTGAAAACATGATGCTGTGGTATGACAGAAACGCAATTATGAGGAATTTTATTGCACAATTTTTAATTCTTAATAAAACTCTCAAATGTGACACATGGAAAAATGTTCAAATTAATACACTGTGTGAACAATCTGATTTGCTTAAGGTAAGATTTAATCAGTTGGTCTGATAAATTATATATAAGTTATAAAATACCATGTTAACCATAGTTCTACCAGAAAGACTCGGGAGAATAATACTGAACAATTAACCATTTATTTACAGCTCGGCAAACAATATAAAGATAAAAGTTCTTTGGCGTAGGCCCCATCCGTAGCTCGCAATCCGGGGGTCCGGACCCCAAAGAAGGTGGAAGAGAAATTCCACCGGGACAGGACCTACCCCCAAAGAACGGAAAAGAGGCGTATACCCACCGGTCGTGAATCCTGGAGAGCCTAAAAATGGAGAGAGATGAGGGTTAATAATGAGCATGACAAAAAACACCTTTAAGGCCAATAGCTAATTAGTAAGAGGTGACTACATTATAAGAAGACAAGAATACAATCATGCAATTAAAATTCTGCTGCTGTGTAAACGTAAGCATTAATAGAGCTGACGCTTTCGTACAAGCAACTTTTGAGAAGTTTGGGACACACTACGACTGGTCACCAGTTTATCCCTGAGAATGAGTCGAAGGGAAATGAGCATGAAGGAATATAGATATAACTGTGAAATAGGCTAATATAGTGTCAGGAGAGTCAGTGGAAACGAGCCGTTGAAGATCACCTGAAGACAAGGCCACACAGAGACGAGGCCGCGAAGGACCACACAGAACCGGGCCGCCTGGCCGCCAGGACGAGGCCACCTTGGGCCACACGTAACAAGGCCACCTTGGGCCACACAGAACAAGGCCACCTTGGGCCACACAGAACAAGGCCACCTTGGGCCACACAGAACAAGGCCACCTTGGGCCACATAGAACCGGCCCTAATGACCACAATGCGTAGCCACACTGGCCACATGGCCTTGCTAGACCACAGAGACGAGGCTGGCAATCAGCCACGACGGCATCTAGTGCCGCACATAAAAACAAGGTAGACTGGACAAGGCTGCAAGGCCACACAGAACCAACCACGAGGACCTTATGGCCATCTTTTAGCAAGGCTACAGTGCCTCGAGGCCGCTTGGCCACACAGACAACAGCCGTTTGGCCACATAGAACAAATGCCACTAGGGCCACGAGACCACTGGCCATTTTTTACATATAGGACAAGGCATCGATATGCCACGAGGCCACTATAGACCACATGGAACAAGCGACGAAGACAACGGCCACTGGGCCACATAGAACCGGGCTGCCTGGCCGCCAGGACGAGGCCACCTTGGGCCACATAGAGCCGGCCCTAATGACCACAAAGCGGAGCCGCACTGGCCACATGGCCTTGCTAGACCACAGAGACAAGGCCGCTAGGCCACACGGCCTTAGTAGACCACAGAGACAAGGCTGGCAATCAGCCACGACGGCACCTAGTGCCGCACATAAAACAAGGTAGACTGGACAAGGCCACGAGGCCACACGAAACCAACCACGAGGGCCACATGGCCATCTTTTAACGAGGCTACAGTGCCTCGAGGCCGCTTGGCCACGCAGACAACGGCCGCTTGGCCACATAGAACCGATGCCACTAGGGCCACGAGACCACTGGCCATTTTTTACACATAGGACAAGGCAACATTGTGCCACAAGGCCACTATAGACCACACGGAACAAGCAACGTAGACAACAGCCGCTAGGCCACATAGAACCAATGCCGCTAAGGGCCACAAGACCACTGGCCATTTTTTACATATAGGACAAGGCAACATTGTGCCACAAGGCCTTTAGACCCACACAGAGACAAGGCCCGCTGGGCCACAAGGCTGCTAAAGCCACACAGAGACAGAATCACTCATGGACACAGCCTTAGGCCACAAATAACCAATGCCATAACTGGCCACAAGACCACGGGACAAAGCCACATTAGGCTACACGGTCACAGTAGACCACACTGAACATAGAATGGGGCCGCGATGTTGTGAGCCCACACTGAGACGAGGTATGACAGAGACAACGGCCACGAGGCCACACGGAACCAAGGCCGTAAGGGCCACAAGACCACGTAGGCCACACGCAGGACAAGGCAACATTATGCCACAAGGCCTTGAGACCAACGTAGAGACAAGGCCCGCTGGGCCACAAGGCTGCTAATGCCACACGGATACGAGGCTAATGCCACACAGATACGAGGCCAACGAGACACGGCCACACAGAACCAATGCCATAACTGGCCACAAGGCCACATTAGGCTACACGGACACAGTAGACCACACTGAACATATATATATATATGCTTAGATTATCTTTTTTTTTTTTTTTCTTTAAATATATATATATATTAGTTCTAGTGAGCTAGAACTATGACAGATAATGAAAGAGCATGACACCACCACCAGTAGTTGCATACCTGGACCATTATAGGAGCTTGTTGAGCTTCGAGGATAGTTTTTGAGACTGGACTTATAAGAGACTGGAATGCGGAGGAACGCCATCTACCCGAGGAATGGTAGCTGATGTAGAAATAAGAAGATTTATGACGAATTAAGAAATTTAGCCATAGATGAGAAGGGACAAAATTGTTATAAATTTAAATCGGAGAAGGACAGATCACGAGCGGAATCGAAATAATTGGTAGCTGATGTAAATTCCCCTGGACGCATAAAACCGTAGAAAGCAGTTAGAAACACAGCTTCTAGCAAAATATTGATGTATGTAGAAAAAAGCCTTGGCGAATAGAAGATTAGTTTTTGCAATAAAGGCAAAGTAAAAGGCAGCCGTTATGTGGAGAATGATAGAGGATTTGCTTTTGCATGAGCAATGAATGAATAGGAGAAGCGGTGAATAAACTTGGAAAGTCGGGGTTGAAATATTTGCATAGGATTGAATGCCTGGTAGTAATCTACAGATGGAGGAAGGTATAGATTAGGTTCTCGAGGTGAAGACGAGAGAGGAGCAAGTGGTCGTAATCAAAAATGGGAATTACGGAAATTTGAAAAAGCAAAACGTAAAGAATGAAGACCAAGCGGAAATGTAAGCTCTATAAGTGAAAGGAGCTGCTCCTTAGCCATGAAATGACTGGCTGAACTAAGCAAATCGACTAATTTAACATAATGGCTGATAGGGGTGGGCACGGAGTTGGATCCGTGAGGGCTGAAGGGCAAAAGCCGTCTGAAAACGAAACGGGAGAGCGCGTCGGCAATAGCATTGGAATTGCCTGCTATGAGAGCAGCTTTGATAATAAAATGAAGACGACAGATCGCCAGATTAAGCGTCTCGCGAAAGACATCATAGTCTGGCAAAATAACCGACGCTGAGCCCCAGATGACGCTGGCTACAACTAAAGGATAAATTTCGTGGAGTGCGGAAGAGACAGATCCAGAAGACAGCTAGGAAAAGCAATAGGCCATTTTTTCTGCGAACCATTGCCTTTGAAAGAACCCCCCGCAGCCAAGAGAGGGGGCGGCATCGGAAAAGTAGTACAAATATAAATATGCGGTACTTATTAAATCACTCCATCAAGACAAAATGCTGCAATCAAGAGCGCAGATGGCACTAGGGACGGGGGGGACATGACCCCCCCCAGATTCATAGTGACCCGATGAAGTTTTGGTGGGTGATTGGCATACTAGTCAAATAACAGTCTGATCATGCATTGCTAGTGTTGATCAGGTAGGCCTTTGTTTAACTTTGTTCATTGTTGTTTATCCATGATTTCAAATAAGAATCCCCCAATGGCTTTTTAGTGCAAATCATTAGCCCAAATTACGCAAAGTAACTCATTTGCTGACAGCTTGGTCCCCCCCCAGTTAAAAAATCCTATCTGCGCCACTGGCTGCAATTACACCCCAAGGTGAATATCACAAGGTGCTGGGCTGCAGGTGTAAACAGGAGGAACAGGACGTTTCAAATGGCTGCCTCAAAAACGAGTGTGCTGCCCACATAATCGGCATATTTGGGCATTTCAGGTGCGATCATGTGTGCAAACACGTCTATAAAGTCACAAAAGCGCTATAGGTTTTTAGACACAGCAAATATGTTCCAGCACATGTACAAAAGGAAAGACGTATATTTTTCCCACTTGAGCAACCACTCCTTCCAGCATCGCACAATGATGCAGCACTTTAAAAATGTCATTTGCACGAGACTAATAATAATCGTTAGTCTAATTCAAGTTTAGCCCTTTTTTTTTTTTTTTTTTTTTTTTTATACATAGGAGAAGGGGACTGAAACAGTGTTCATTGGCATCGTTGTTAATTAGAAATGCACTCATTCATTATTTCAAGGCATCGAAAAAACATCAAACATACAAGATGTGAACTTATATCACTAAAAACACAAATCCATTAACCTCCTGAGGCCCGAGCGTTTTCCATTTCCCCTTTTGATTTGTAACTAGTAGCACCTAAAAACATGCAATAAATAAATAAACAATTCCAGAGCTAATAGTTTCCCTAAAAATTGCTGTCCTCATATGTGGACAGTGGGACAAAATTGTGAAATTTTAAATAATTTGTTTATGTTTCCAGGAGTGTTGTTGATTCATGTTTTTGAGATATTACAGACATTATATCAGAAATTAGCATAATTTATTCTGATTCAAAGTAATGTCCAGCATCGGCCAATCACGGCCAACCATGTTAAAATAACATGTTACATTATAAATTTCTGAATCTATGTACTGATTATGATTGTCCCGTGTCTGACAAACATGTTGAGTGATCCAAACATCATCTGCAGCCTGAAACTGAACTTTGGGTCAGATTTTAGGAGTGAATGCACTTGGCTGCACAGAAAGCTGTAGGATGCTCCCTTGCTCCCTAAATAGTGAATAACTTAACCTCCAGTGTGCCGTCTGTCTGCACTGTCCTCAGAACAGTTTAAAATGCACCTTATTTTCATCCTAAATAAATCACTCTAATTATTTAGACTGTAATCTTTTGAATCAAACTGTTTCAGTGTAAAACGTAATGAAGTATCTTATCAGATGTAGTTTTGTTGGTGTTTCTCCTAAAGAAATTGGCACCATGTTGTTTTGCCACATGACACCGTACGTCGATATTTTAATCCTTTACTGACAGAACAGACACTCCTGAACTGAGATCAGTCAGCTTAAAATCAATTCAATTATGCGCCGTGTATAGCAAAGCCAAAATACCATGTCCACGCATGTGTACACGGGGGTTGCATGAGGTTAAACTCCGAACTCGAAGACTGTATATGCAGAAATATATAATTATATAATGCATGGAATGAAAACATAGGGACGCTGTTAAATTTTGCCACGCGGCGAGAGTCTTATGTTTTCGGCACCGTGGACAGCGGCAGGATCATTGCATGCAAACACGGTGAGCGCTGCAAATGGTACGGGCTAAAGATTTTTTATTTTTTATTTTTATTTTTTATTTTTTAAATGGCGAACGAGCGGTGGTATTCGTGAAACAACGTGCCCCCGTGACTTGGCTAAAGACTGCAATGATGGTTAGATAGAGATCTAACTCTTCCCTTCTCTCGGGATAACTTTGGCACAAAAATGTCTCTGTAGATACTAAAAGCGATCACAAATTCGCCAAACGAGAGATTATGTTGAAGGTGAGGATCGGAGGTTTTAAGAGGGACTGCCACGTCACCACAGTTGACCATTTTCCTGCCAGCCTCAGGTGACAAAAGCAGAAATGACACCAAGTTAATATCTTTACCTTGGATAATGATGGCTCTTGGTTGTGGGGACACTGATGCGGCAGCTGGTGAAACAAAAACGCCTACCAGAAGCTTGAGCTGGAGTTGCTGTGGATAAACTGAAATTTTAAGGAGCCGGAGAAGCGGAGACATCTTGAAATGGCGTCTGGATCGTTGGTAGAGAAGCAGGCAGAGTAGAAGAAATAGAAGGCACATTCGAAGGGTTGCTTATTCCGAAAGGAGAGGGTTGAAAACTGAAGAATCGCTGAAGAGTTCGAGGCCAGAACTGAGCTGAAGTTAGGGTTGATGAAGAAATGTTTGAAAAACCGACATTTTAGATTCCAGTCCGTTAACGGTTTGAGAAAGGCTTTGAACTGCGGAGAAAATCTGGTAATTCATGTCTGTAGGTTCAGTTGACAGCGGAGGAGATGGCACAGAGAGGGCGGCGATGATCTTTTTGATAGACGAGGTGAGGATGATTTAGCCGATCTTTTCTTGCCAGTTGGTTTTAGCTGAGCTAACGAAGTTGGAGCTTTTGAAAACGAAAAGGTGAAACAGGCGGATTACCCAGGGTGTTTTGGGCCAGAAGGAGAAGATTTCTCTAGAAGGGCCTTGGCTGACCGGTATGCCGGGCAGTGCGCCCATGGAGAAGTGCGGCACGGATGCGTGAGCAGCGGCGAGCAGGAGGAGGAGACGCAGGGACGAAATCATCGTCAGAATCAGAGTAAACGCAAACGAATTGCGTGTCCTTAGACGTGTTTGATCGGCAGCTGACGCGACAATGAACGAAAGCGTCAGCATCTGTGGACTCAGACATGTGTAAGTACCCATCTTTTATACTGCAAGTGTTAGAACGCGATTGGATAGATGAGAAGGTAATGAGTGACGTAACAATTGAGTCTTCCTGGCAGAACTTATGCTAAAGCTTCCATTTTGTACCAAAACACCATAGTTACTACAGTGCTGCAATATGTACGTAGTAATGTTAAGTAATTAATTTTAGTGCTGTGAAATTAACAAGGTTTCTCCTTCCAAAAGTGTAAAAATAATTTTTGTCATCATTTATTTATTTAGGCATATGCTATTTTCAACCTGGTGCAAATAATGGTTTCCTATCAAAAGCTACACTTTGATGCTGTGCTGATTTAACATTTTGGGAACGTGTTTAGGAGTGACCAGCTGTGAATATGTGTGCAACATGTCAATGAAATTGACTAGAATTTATAGCCTCCGCCGGTGACATCATCAGGATGCGCCGGTACAGGGGCTATAAATAGATGCGCCACAGGTGCATCATCAGGTCTTTTGTCTTCAGACCACTCTGTGTGTGTTGTGCATCTCAACCCTGTCAAAACGTTCTACTTTCCTCTGTTAGGAGTTCGAATTTGTTAGGCAGTGCGCAGAACCTTTCTCCTTCAAGAATGACTGATAAACAAAGCAAGCGGTGTGTGTTCCCATGTTTACGCTCTATGGCTGAAACGGACACACACCAGTTTTGTTTTGTGTGTTTGGGGGAAGTGCATGCTGCTCTTGCTTTGGGGCGGGCGGGTGTGAGTCTGCGGACTTCGAGCTACCCACCTCTGAGCATTCTTCGCACGATAATAAAGCTGGACATGCAAACAAGAGACCCCCAAATGCTCCAAGCTAGAAGACAGATTTCTGTCTGGTGGCCAAGGGAAGGGAACGCTACATCAGTCCCTTCCTTTCTTTGATGAACTCCATGACAAGCTTTCTCAATCATGGAGGAAACCTTATACTTCCCGTGTCTTCGCGCCTTCGACATTGACATATTCGACTATCGTGGGTGCTGAGGCACGGGGGTATTCCATGATGCCACGGGTAGAAGACACTTGCGCGTTATCTCGGAAAGAACTGCAAAATCTCTTGGTCAAAGGGGCCATAGAACATGTTCCCCTTCCAGAGAGAGAGTCAGGTTACTACAGCAGATTATTCCTGGTTTCCAAGAAGGATGGGGGGGTTGCGTCCAATTTTAGACCTTCAAGGCTTGAATCGCTCAGTCAAGGCATTCAAGTTCAAGATGCTAACCGTCAAGCCGGTCGTGTCTCAAAACCAACATAACGATTGTTTGGTCATGATCGATCTCATGGACGCATACTTTCATATAGAAATTCTGCCACAACACAGGAAGTTCCTGAGGTTCGCTTTCCTATATCAGGTTCTTCCATTCGGCCTAGCCTTATCACCCTGCACATTCACGAAATGCATGGATGCAGCACTGGCTCCTTTGACTCCGGGGCACCCATATTCTGATTGATATAGATGACTGACTGTTACTTGCACAGTCACAAGTACTGGCATTATAGCAAAGGGATATCGTCTTAGCTCATCTGGTTTCTCTGGGTTTGAGGCTGTAAAGAAAATGCAATGTAAAGAAAAGCGTCCTCTCTCCCACTCAGAAAACGACCTATCTGGGGATCGTATGTCTACCTCTTGAATCGAGTCTTCCCACAGACACACTACTTTAACCCCTACCCCAACCCTAACCTTACCTAAAGTAACCTTGGTTTTTCTACAGTAACCATAGTTTCACCATGATATATACTGTATATGTGTGTGTGTGTGTGTGTGTGTGTGTGTGTGTGTATGTTTTATGAGAGTGGTAGCTTAGGCCAAGGTTCTATAGTTTTATTATTGTAACAATAACTAATTATGGCACATGGGTGGAATCGATGGTTACCATGGTAATTTTTTTACTTGGTTGATCATTTTTTTAAGTTCATTTGAATAGTGCACTCAAAATGTATCACTGCTTTTTGACAGTTCATAGACCATTGTCAGTGTCAAGATTCCAAAAATAAATCAAAAACACCATAAAAGAGTCCATATGACTTGTGCGCAACATTCAAAGACTTGTGAAAGCCATACAATACTTTTTTGAGGTACAAACTGAAATGTAGGATGTTCTTCACTGATGTTCCTCACAATAATCATTTTACATTGTTTTGTTTCATATTGTTTATTGTATGTTGTTTAAAGAATGCTTTGAAATCTTTCAAACACTTATCATTCTTTCCTGAAAACTCTCTCTAGGACTCTGAGCACCAAGATAAGGACATGTCCACTGCTTTCAGTCCTGCCCAATAGAGTACTAGAAGACGAGAAGTTTCAGATTGTCGTAATGAATGTATTACCAAATCAAGAGGTGACGCTCCACTCTCTACATCTATCAGAGGGCAATAATCACTGGGAGGCATTTGGACACTATATCAGTGATGAACATGGAACAGTTATAGGTATGACACAATTTCAGTGCTGTTTGGGTGCTGTAATTGTTCAAAATAACGATTTGTTCACGATCTGGCCATCACTAACTCACAACCATTCAAGATTGATTTGACATGGGTTCATATTCCCAGTTATCTGTTTGTGGTTAATTTGTATTAGATAATTTGTCTTATGTCAAATAAGTTGCCTAAATTGCTTGTAAATTACTTGTTTTCCGTTCTATTCCCAGGAGTGCTGGACCTGTGATGGTTTGCTTGAGTTTCGCTCCACCCTTCTTGCATCTCATGGCTTTGCATCCATGGCAATAGAGTACGTCTTTCCAGAAAAGCTGAAATTGGCAGGTTTTGACCCTTATTATGTTGAGGCAATTCAGAACATTTACAGTCTTCTGTACTTTTATGTGATATCTTTGGTGATCTGACATGGTTATCAGATTTTTTTAATTTTTTTTTCAAATTATATAGACAAAATTAAATATTTTCTTGACAAACTTGACAAACAGGGCCATTAAAGCAAATCTGACATTTGATGAGATTTTGAGTCCCACCTTCATCCTAAGTCATCTTGAGGCTTTTTCAGCTGCGTCTTTGATGTAAAGTAAGTTAAGGGCCTTAAAGAAGGATTGCCAATAAAATCTCTGCACCGGACCTCAATTTACATACACCTTACTTTCATACAGTTGTTGACCAATTCTTCGTACTTGGCCATATTCCTCTTCGGGGCTTCTTTCAGATGATCTTCCCATGGCCTAGTAAACTTATTGTTTGACTCAGAGGTCTAGCCTCAGTGTTGTATTGATGATATGCTGTGGGTACTTCTGATTTTTCTCTAGGTCCCTTGAGAGCTGCCAGTCTTGTGCCACTGTATAGATATCTGGTGATCACAGTTGTGGTCCTAGCACCACTCCAGCTCTCGCAAAAATGTTTGTCCTGTCACAATCACTTAGAACCACTGTTGATTTTCATATGGATGCCATATCACGCATGTAAATGGCAAAGGACCAAAAACTAGGAAATATACTAGGCAAAGACAAGGAACAGCAAACAAACCCAAAACCTGAACTAAGACTTGATTCTGCTTGGTAGACTGGTTAGAGCTGAGGTTGTATTGCCAAGGGACTGGTTAGCCAGCATTATCACCAGGGTATGGTTGCACCAGCTGTGTGTAAGTTCTCACATGTTAGGATGTAAGTTCACATTTAGTGCTTAGTAACTACTAGTTAGTTTGTAACTAAGTCAGTGCTTAATTTGGTTGCACCACCTGTTCTTAAGGCAAGACTTAACTAGTAGGTCGTAAACTCTCCGTAAAGTAATGTGTTGTTGCATAATATGACGTTTACCTGTATTGATCCAATAAACAGCCTTCATATTTGTACACAGAAGTGTTAAAAAGCTGTGAACCTTAATTTGATCTTGTTATGGTTGATGTTCAAACCTTTTTTGCTCACGTAACTGTCAGCTGTAATAAATTATATCCCCATTAAAATACGATACGTAATAAATTGATTTGAAAAATAGTAGCCTATATTTGCCCTGTGTAAATAACAATATATAGGAACTGTATCCAAAATAATTAAGGGCTGATAACTAAATACTAATGATGTACAACAGGCTGGAAAAATAGACATTTATTCATTTTAATATCCTATATATGTATTGAATGTGTTACACTTGACACCGGGTGACTCACCCTGAAAACTGCACTGTTAGAACTGTTTCATGCTGAAGAGCAGCTTAAAAGTAATTTTTTTTTCTCTCTCGTAAATGTAAACGGGCATAAATGTCAACTTGCCGGCCACCAAACAGTCCTCAGCCAGCTGCACTGCCTCAGTCAGCGATGCCAGGTGATGCCACTGGCCACTGTACCACCAGATCGTGCAAACCCTTATTCAAAGTTGGATTGTGCAGTGAAACAGACATATGCACTTGTTGTAGTATAACTCTTGCGTAGTAAAGATGTGTGTGTTTGTGTGTGTATACGTGTTTAGTGTAGGAAGCATACCAGATCCTGCAGAAAGATTGGCTGGCTATGCTTGGACTATGTATTGGAAGTGCAGTCACACTCAGTATGGTGGTTTACTCCAAAGACATGAAGGTTTGCTTGGCCTACACACACACACACACACACAAACACACGCACATACATACATACATACATACATACATACATACATACATACATACATACATTTAACTACATTTTGAATGTAGCTTTTATTCTTTTGGCATCTCTTTTTACAATCCTGTAGCCCCAGTGCTGTGTGCGCATTAATGGAAGTCACCTGGTTCCTATTGATTCCCTCTTTGAAATTGTTAAGGAGATGAAAAAGTGAGTGGACATCAAACATTAATTTACACATGACTGAAGCTTATCTAAAACAACACTAAATTATTTACACATTCAGTTCTGATGGTGACTTCATCTGTTTCACTGACAACAGCTTGTTTATCTGCAGCCTCTACTTTTCATATTTTTGAAAGCCTCCTTTTCAAGCCTCCTTTCCATCCTGGGTGAATAAAGTCAACCCGGAAGTCTCTATGATGTTCTGTTGCAAAGATATGTGATTTGTTACTTGGTTGCTAGGGTAACCCCATCTGGTTGCTAGGCAGTTACCAAATCGATACATATCAAGGCTCCTTGCCATCCTGATTGAAATAAATCAACCGAGAAGTCTCTACGATGTTATGATGCAGAGATATTTGATTTGTTACTTGGTTGCTAGGCAGTTATCAAGGTGATACTCAAAAGGCTCCTTGCCATCCTGTGTGAAATATGTTAATCCTGAAGTCTCAACATTGTTCTGGTGGAGAGATATGTGATTTGTTACTTGGTTGCTAGGGTAACCCAGTATGGTTGCTATGCAGTTACCAGGGTGATACTTATCAAGCCTCCTTTCCATCCTGAGGGAATTAAGTCAACCCGAAAGTCTCTACGATATTCTGGTGCAGAGATATGTGAATTGTTACTTGGTTGCTAGGGTAACCCCATCTGGTTGCTAGGCAGTTGCCAAAGTGATATCTATCAAGACTCCTTGCCATCCTGATTTAAATAAATCAACCGAGAAGTCTCTATCATTTTCTGGTGCAGAGTTATGTGATTTGTTACTTGGTTGCTAGGGTAACCCAGTCTGGTTGCCATACAGTTACCAGAGTGATATTTATCAAGACTCCTTGCTATCCTGAGTTAAATAAGTCACCCCCGAATGCTCTACAATATTCTGGTGCAGAGATATGTGATTTGTTTCTTGGTTGCTATGGTAAGCCTATCTGGTTGCAAGGCAGTCACCAAGGTCAAGATAGTTAAATTAAGAAAGAAAAGAGTAATTTAAAGATAGAAAAGAGAGTGGTGGAGTGATAGGAAGTAGATTGAATCCTCTAAAGGAGTTATTACATGAAAAAGTTTTCACACCTTGAATGGGAGTCAATGGAAAATCAGTCCTGTTCGGAAGTTGGATACGGGAATACCAGAAGTCCGATCAGTTAGAAAAGATATAGCACACTATTCGGGATTAGTCTGAAGCTCTGTGCTGAGTTTGGTGCATGTAGCTTTAAAAGCTCTAGGCGGATTTTAATTTTAAGCCAACCTAATAAGTTTAAATAGGATTTCAGTAAATTGGCTTTCTCAAGCCAACCTAATAAGTATGTGAGATTACAATAGTGTTGCTTTGCAAGCACCTCTAATAATAATAATAATAATAATAATAAGTTTAAATAGTATATCAGTAGTTTGGCTCTTTCAAGCCAACCTAATAATGTTACATTTATATAGCACCTTTTCAGAGCTCAAGAACACTTAACATTTTCAAATTTAGCAGTTTAAAGAAGAGGAAGAAAAAATACGTTTCAGTTTCAGTTTCTTCGTGTTACAAAAGGAGGAATATTCCTAACAGATGAATACTATATAAAGCATTTAAACCTTTATGGATCATTAACCAGTTAATTACCTTAATTGCTGATATAAATGTTGTCAACTTAAAAAGACGGATAAACGAGCTCCGACGTGAAATCAATTCAATTCAGGAATTTAACATCACTCTCAGGTTTAGGCTCTAAATAAATACATGTGAATTGTGTGATACATTAACATAGACATTTCAAGAAGTGGAAAGTGTACATTATGTAGTATCTTTCTAACGTTACACTTGAAAAGTTCCAGCTAAGCACAATTAACAAAAACTGCAAACTGAGTCGAGACCACCTCCATCTGATCTGAAATCCCACCGTGCACATTTTCATTCATAAGGTTTACACTTTACAAATATTGGCTGCACAGATTCATAATTTTGTTGTCATTTTAGATATGTTTATTTAAAATGTCACTTTATCTTTGTGTTTTTTTTTTTTTTTTGATAATCAGTCTTAAAAATATATTTTTTTAGATTATTCCATTATTTATTTTGAAGTCATTATTCGTGCCTTTCCGAATAAGGTATTTGGCTTCGGGCACATCCCTAATAGAAGCACATCAGGAAGTTTTTGAAAGATTTGTTCTGAAACACATCAAGCTATTTCATAACAAAGAAAATACATACTGTAGTATTACAAATAGTTACTGCAGACTCCAAAAGGAATCCCGATTAAGAAGTCATGGTCTGACAGAATAGGATTCTTGATGTTGACCTTTTACCCACAGATGGAGATGATAATGGAGAAAGCAGGAAGTCGGCACTTGTTGGAAGTCCTGAAGTATCCTGATGCGGGCCATCTGATCGAGCCTCCTTACACTCTTCACTTCCATGCAACAAACTTAATTCCACTGTGACTTAAGGAGAAACATGTGCGTGCATGCTCATTTCATCTTTGTATTTTGTAGATTTACTTGCGGTTATACTCTATATGACCAAAAGTATCTGAACACCCTTTTAATTAACAGGTTTTGTTATTCCAATAATTTCTGTAAGGAATCATAATGCTATGGGATATAGTACAATGACATTATTCAGTTTGATGAGGGCTCTTTTCTGTTCCAGCATGACATTGCCCCTGTGCACAAAGTGAGGTGCATAAAGACAATTTTTACTGAGGCCAGTGTGAAAGAACTTTCTATCGGGAAGACACGCAGGCTTGAGTGAGGTTTATGATGCCATTTATTTGATGAATGGAACATTCTGTAGAACAGAAAAGTAATGTCTCTCTTTGGCGTAGGCCCCGTCCGGTGGTCCGAGGGAGTTGTACTCGGAACCATCATATCCTGCCGGAGATAGGAGGCAGGGGCCCCGTGTGGGACGGGGCTCAACTGGTGGTGGTGGGGTGGTGGAGGTTGCCATGTTAGCGCACTGAAACAGCAATGTGATAGATTGGGAGCAGACTTATAAAGCAATGTCTTACTTGCGATTGGCTAGGAATTACCCAGCTAATAGTGTGATGATGTACAGCTGCTAGTCTTCCCGCTAGAACTACGCTGCGCTCACATTGACTGGCCTGTTAGACCTGTTAGGCCTGAACCCCTCTGTTATACCTGAACACCTTTGGGATGAATTGGAACACCACCAGCGAGCCTGACCCCATCGCCCAACATCACTGATTCTCTTGAGTGGTGTTGATAATTTAATTTCAAAAGTCATGAGCATTCATCCCTCCATTTGCTGCTATAACAACTTCCAGACTTAAGGGAATGCTTGCTACTAGATGTTAGAACATGTCTGCAGGGATTTTTTTTTACCATTTTCAGAAACGTACTTTGGGCATATAGTGTACGTTTATCCCTTCTTATACTGTATAGTAGTGTGTTCATGTGTGTGTGCATGTTTAGATGTATACTCAAAAAGAAACATGTATGCTGTTTTTTCAGTTGTCATGCTGTGGTGTTTCCACATGCGTATGCAAAAGAGGACGCTTGGATGACGATTTTAGCATTTCTATGGAAGCACGTCTATTTCAGTTCAACGTTGCATTAAAGTTAAAACAGAGCAACATTATTTCAAGTGTATGCTCTTACACCATTAAATGTATCAGGGTTTTGAATGCAGTCCAACAAGTCTTGGGTAATTTACTGGAAAAGTAGCCCATTAAAGATGACTAAATACTACTCTTAAACCAAAGTCAGATTTCTAAATACTTTACTTTCAATTGTATTTGTTTTAAACCCTGTAGTCCTAGTCACCCAATAGATCTTTCATTGTTTTTCTGCAAAACTGAACACAACAACAAAATTACAACATGACTGTGGCAGCAGGGTCGTGGTTGAGCATTCGCCTTGAGAGAGAAAGCGATAAGCGATAAGGGTGTATACACCTGAGCCAACACCTGTCTCTAATTCTAATGAGCTTGGGGAGAGTGGCATAAAAGGGACCATGTCAGCGCTAAGATCAGGGAGAGTCTGGGTCCAGAAGTCTGTTTGTGAAGCTAATGAGTAATTATTATAAAGCTGTTGAGTTATTGTGAAGCAGATGAATTATTGTGAAGCTGTTAACCAGAAAAGTTGCCAATTGAAAGAGCCTTACATGTGATGTTGACTTCGGTAGTTCCGGAGAGGGCGGAGCTTGGGCCAGAGGTGAATACAAAACACAATCGTATCACCCCGGTCACTTGTGGAGACCACCTCTCGTCATATCAAGTCGCAGAGGTTGCCAAATTGCAACAGGAATTGCAGATGTGTTGGGTCACACAAACCTCATCCAGCACCACATCGAGACCGAGCCGGGGGTAGTGGTACGTAGCCATCCCTAACGATAGCCCGAACACACAAAAAAAAAATAGTTCGGGAAGAATGCAATGCTTGATATGGAGGTAATAAAGGAATAGAGGATTTTAGAAAAGTCAATGCGGTGTCTAAATTTTTGCCTTCCTAATGCCTCGTCCTGAATCAACCATTGCTGTATAGTGGTCTGGTTACAACCACTCCATTGACACTTACTGGTATCCTGTACACTCTGTCCCAATCAGGGGCAGCCTGTGCAGTGTCAGGGATCCAGACCACCATTCCCAGCTCCCTCGTGGGGCATCCCAGAACTCCAGCAGGCTGGCCCAGGCGCTACACCCGTACCTGCATCAGTGGGCACATCCACCTGAGGGGGATCGCTGTGAGGCAATGAAGTCGCCGGGGGGAGGGAACTGATCCTCGTGCACGGCTGGCCGGCTTCGGGATTCCACGCCTCCGTGGAGCTGGGATGGGCTGTGGAAAGACAGTGAGATGGGAGGCGGGAGGGAGAAGAGCTCGTCCTCCCTTGTGTATGCCGCCATATGGTCCTCCGCCAGTTGGACAGCTTCCTCCAGTGACGCCGGGTGATGGCACTGGACACATTCTGCCATCCCTTCCGGTAGCCGCCGAATAAGCCGTTCCAGCACCACCTGTTCGACTACTCCCATGACGTCCATGATATGATAGTTGTGGTGAGAAACACATCAATATTTAATTCCTTTTTTACGATTAATTTTACTAAGAATTTCAAATTGTTCTTCTTGTGTTTTTGGTGATTAACATTCTTTATGCATATCGCCACCTACTGGGCAGAGAGCATCAATTTAAATATTGATCTGTTTCTCACCCACACCTGTCATATCAATTCTGATGTCATGGATTAAACCACTGGAGTTGTATGTATTACTTTTATGCTGCTTTTATGTGCTTTTTGGAGCGTCAACATTTTGGCACCCCTTTACTTACACTGCATGGACCTACAGTGCTGAAATATTCTTCTAAAAATCTTAATTTGTGTTCTGGAGAAAGTCATAGACGGATGTCATGTTGGTGAGTAAATGATAAGAGAACTTTAATTGTTGTGTGAATTATGTCTTTAAGTAGCACATGGGGGGCCACATTATCCTCCTTTTGAGACACAATGTTCCACAATCATTTAGTTCTTGTATCTTTTAAGCCCAGAAATAATTGTGTTCTCATTCTAATGCATGATGCACCATTTTCTGAAATTTGTGACTGCTGGAATGTTCTTCTGAAGTATTGCTCTACAAATGTTGATACTTTTCAATCTTTGTAAAGGTTAAGCATAATTATAAATAATTGTATCTTCTCTACTTTCCTGGTAATTTATTATACCGATTAACACACACTCTCTACATCAGGGGTCAGTATTATTCAAAATGTCACTGTTTTATTCTATTCCATTAATGCATCTAAAGTTACTCATTAGAGCCCTGCACGGGCCAAAAACTCCAGCCCTAGCATGGCCCCAGCCCGAAAACATCTGCAATTATTCAGCCCGAGCCCGACGCCAATATTTAAGCTCTCTGATGCACGCTCGCTCTAATGCACGCAAACACACGTGCTAATAGGTAAAGTTATTATACACCTCAAATATAAAGTTACAGTGCCACCGGCAATCATGCCCACAAACATTATTACCGACTATCCATTACAGAAAAGTATAAGCATGCAGTAGATAATAGCCAAGCTACGTGATCCAGCAGCAAATAAGTAAATAAAGATGTATGGCCTACCTTTCTTTGATGTGAAGTAACTTTACAGAAACTGGAGAACAATGTTTCAAAGAACTCTTCGCCAACTGGCTAACGTAAAAAATAAATGATAATCCGTTGAACTGTGTACAGGCTGAACAGTCACTGTTTATTGGCGGTGTTGTGAAGAAAAAGAATTGCATCCACCGTTGAAGGTTTCAGATCTGTTCTCCTCTCCTCCAGCGTCCTTCCTGCTGTGCTGAAAACGCGTTCGCTGCTACTGCTACTTGCAGGTATGCTCAACACATGACGGGCGAGTTTTGACAACAAAGGAAGGGTCTTCTCATGTTCACTCCACCAACCCAGCAAATCTCGGTCGTCAAATTTTTGTTTTCTGGTTAAGTACAATTCTTGTGAAAAAGTAGTTAATTACAGTTATGTGAGTATTTGTAATTTGTTACTTTACACCGCTGCTGGCAAGGGACTGGAGGACGTCAGCAAATGGCGAGGACTCCATGAGGCTTACTTCCTTCAGTTCAATTCCCGGGTTTCGGCACCAGCGTAAAGAATTCACAGCAAGAGGGAAGGAGGACACAGGGAACCGAGTTTCTTCAGTCACATGTAAGGCTGTTTTAATTGGCAACTTTTCTGGTTAACAGCTTCACAATAATTTATCGGCTTCACAATAACTCAACAGCTTTATAATAATTACTCATTAGCTTCACAAACAGACTTCTGGACCCAGACTCTCCCTCTTCTTAGTGCTGGCATGGTCCCTTTTATGCCACACTCCCCAAGCTCACTAGAATTAGAGACAGGTCCCTCGACCACGCCCCCACTGCCACAATGACAAATACAAATTGACAAAAGACAAATTCGAGATATTTCTGGCAATGCAGATTTCCTGATGTGTGTCTGCCCATACAAGTTTCCTTGCATATGTGTGAACTGTTTTTTGTGTGCGTCTTAATGTTTAAGCAGACAAAACCAAAATATACTGAATGCATTTCTTTTGCATTATTATTTTTCTTTTATATCAGAGCGCAAATAGCTTTTACAGAAAACGACTGTGTGTAAGTTTGTATGTATTTGACTGATTGTAGTGTCTTGTCTGTGAGTATGCTTGTACATGTTTGCTTGTGTGTTACATACAGTACATGTCTATGTATCTATCTATGTGTGTGTTTTAAATGTACTCATTATTGTAGTAAAATGTGTCAAAAATCAACTAGTGAGGACTTTTGAAGTGTCCTCTATATTTTAAAAAATATATATATAAGTAGGCCAAAGCATGTTTTACAGTGAATCAAAAATGGAAACAGGTTTCTCTAGTACCAAAGATGAGTGTCTCCTCATATGGAAGGTCACAGAGTTAAGTATTTTTCTTGGCATTAAGTATATAGATGTTACAAAATGAGTGTATGCATTTTTCTATGAAAAAGTAT
This sequence comes from Moxostoma hubbsi, assembly GCA_032164185.1. Lineage (NCBI taxonomy): Eukaryota > Metazoa > Chordata > Actinopteri > Cypriniformes > Catostomidae > Moxostoma > Moxostoma hubbsi. Next base: position 21,601,328 of record JAVLUX010000043.1, read on the forward strand.
AATTGGGTGTACTGGTGACCTTATGTAAACACAACAGGTTTGTTTATGTTACCAAATGCCTTGCCTTCAATGTCAGCAAGAGTAGGCGGCTGCAGTCTAGAGAGGAGTCAAAAAAGGATTGTTAAGTTGGACAAATCACACACAGCAATAGCAGATACAGTATTGTAATTTTTTTATTGTAAATTAAGTGGATGCAAAAGAAATACTATTGCTTATACATAAGTGTGAAAATACAATTGAAAGGTTAAGGTAGGTTAATACATTGACCACTTTCACACATGAAACCTGTTAAATTGCAGTACAATTGTTTGATTTGCCTTTACTGGTACCAAACCTGCTATTCACACTTGCAAAGGCTCTCAGTATTTTTTTGGTTTGCTACCATTCATGCATAATAACCATCATGTCAGTACACTCTGTGGTGTTATTTTATTGGTTGACAAATTTCTTCTGCTCAGATGACGAGAAGCCATTTAAACGAGTATGGTATTGGTACTGTCATCTGTTCCACATAAGCTGCGCTCAAGAATGTTGGAAGAGCTACACACTAGCCATCCTGGTGTAGTAAGAATGAAGGCCATTGGGTGCAGTTACATATGGTGGCCTGGCCTTGATACTGACATTGAGCAACTTCTAAAATCTGAACAGAATATTAAAAATACCAGAACACATACACTTCAGTACCGGATATTTAAATGGCTACAGACAAAAACTGGGCATCACACACCTAATGACTGAGGATCACTCCGGCTGCCAAGCTGATCCAATCACCAACTCTGTAACCATTCAAGGAAATGCATGAACAGGGGCGTAGATTCCGGGATAATCAAAACAAGCAAGTACAACCCCCACACTATTTATATCATGATCAATGGAAGCATGGGTAAATGCAACTCCCCCAATGTTCAAGCCAAATCTACGCCCTTGTGCATTACAGATGTAAATAAACATGGATTTACTGTTACAAATCTCAAAAGAAATGTGCCAAGCACATTTGGGAGCAGTCTTTGGTGAAAAGACAGAAAGTGCAACACCAGTTGGAGATGAGGGGCTTTAAATGTTTAGCTCCACTTTCAGTGCTTGTTCGCCACATCCATTTCTTTGTGGTCCAGTGTTTCATTTGCTGCTCCCCATTTGACTTCAGATTTGAGTAGTGGGGCATCCTCTATAGTGTACTGTAAAATATCAAATATTTATATATCCTCTGACTAAATGGAATCATTTCACAATCTGTCTAATTCGATGAAAGTTTTGGACTGCAGAGTTACTGAATCATCTCTATCAAATCTTTGTAATTGGCCTAAATTTGATTACAACATCAACGCGTCCTGACCTTGTATGTGCTCAGACCAGTAATCTTATGACTGTTCACACATGACATCAAAACTGAAGTGAACTGAACTTCAGATATGATAACTCTCGGAAATAGGTGAAAGATTTTTATTGATGGTAATGACATTGGGGAAAGTTTGGTCTTGGTGGTCTAGATCTGCTTTACGCATGCTGCTGCTGCTTGACATGATTCAATATTCTGCTGTATTTGACATGGAAAAACAATGCTGCTGAGACAGCAGAGACATGCTGCTACTACTGTACAAACACCATAACCAACACAAGTTAATCAATCCATTTAGACCAAAACAATAAATGTCCTTTAAAGCTATTTGCCCCCTAGTCTAACCAATAAGCCAGTAGAAATCAATAGGTGCATCCATCATAAGAACATTGGAAGAATCTGCAGGACACGGGACCACAGGGAAAGCTGCAGCAACTGGGACCACAGGGGGAGCTGCAGGAACAAGGACCACAGTGAAGAATGGACAAGGCATCCCCGCCATCATGACAGGAACCAATGATTTTTTCCCCTTCTTCCTCCACCTCAAGCTTGCTGCCTCCAGTTAGAGATTGCTGGGTTCCTTGATGGTATTAGTGCTGTTCCCCCAGTACACAAGGAGAAATTTGCATTGTGTATTCAGCATTTTCCAACAAAGATAATTTATATTTACCTCCAAGCAGACACAATTTAATCGACTCATTCAGACCAAAACAATAAATGTCCTTTAACCCTCATGCACTGTTTGGTAATTTTTTATAAAAATCAATTTTCTTCTTCAATAAAACTGGTTTCCTTTATCTGATGGGTACAAGACTTGGTGACTTTTTGTACATTTGATACCTGAACACACACACAAAAAATTGGAGTTGATCTGTCTAAGTGGTCTAAATAAAAAAGTTAAATTTGTACTGTTCCTGGTCAAAAGTGACCGCCATAGGAAATGAATGGGAAACTTTATTTATTATATAATATCTAAAATACAGCCACAATGCAGAAAGTACACACAAACATGAAGGAGTGAGGCTAACAAACATCAAGAATGCAATACACACACTCACTCATCTTGTTACATCCAGATATAAAACCTCAAACAAAATGCTAAACTTTGACAAATGTAGTCTTTGATAATGTTTAAATATATATTTTTAATGTATATGGATTGTTTGATTCTTGAGACTTTAAAATTTTAAATGTTATATAATATATGAGGATTGGTTCAGTATTTGAGAAAATATTCATGAAAAAAGTCAAACAAAAAAAGAACACAAATACAACGAAACAAGGAAACTGAAAAACATAATCCTAACTCTCATGAAAAACAAAAAGGGACAAGATCTCACAACAACAAATGCAAAGAAGAGGGCTTATATGTACTGGGCTTGTACAATGTGGTAACACTCCAATGGTATTCGGTAATTTTTTACCAGAATAAATGTTTCGCGTTTATACAAATGTTTTCCTTTATCTGAGGAGTACAAGACCTTTGGTATTTGCGGTCAACATAGACCATCGAAAATGAATGGGAAAGAACAAAAATGTCTAGGTTACTATTGTAACCCCCGTTCCCTGATGGAGGGAACGAGGCGGTCTTTCTTGATGGCCTCGGTTACCTCTGAACTTGAGAAAAGGCCGATGAGAATTTGGCAGACAGAATTTGCATGCCCTTCCCTGGACATACGGGTATAAAAGGAGGGAATCATGCATCTGTCCATTCAGGTTTTGCACTGAGAAGGCGTGGTACAGCGTCGTGCAACCCCCACACCCCCCCACCCCCTATCCTCCATCAGGGAACAGCGGTTACAATAGTAACCTAGACATTCCCCGTCTGTCACTCACTCAACGTTGTGTTGAATAAAGTGTCACTATGTGTCCCTATTCAATCACGCCATGCGCTGAATCGTGAACGTGAACTGCTGATGCAGGTGCAGGCAGACACGCAGTTGCATGCCAAAGCAGCAGGCTGCGTCAGACTGCATGTACGCCCCATAAAAACTTCATAAATTTTTAGGTTCCCTGCATCCCCGAAGGGGGGGAAACAAGTGACGTGCCAAGCATGGGAGCAGGCCGCGCCATTTCTTTCTCTATGTTTGTCAGCGACACCAGAACTTGGACTGCACTTGCATGGAGAGAAGGGAGAAAGCCGCTGGTAATACGCCGTAGGATGCAACAGCAATGCCCTTAGAGGCGAATGGAACACTCAAGTTGAAACATGAAGAAAATATGAGAATGTGACATAAATTGGAGGTGGCTTACCGGCAGCCTTTATCATCTTATCGTGTCACCACGGTCCTCCTCCTTGCCGCAGATATATATTTAGACATTATCAAACTATTATTTGTCAAAGATTAGCATTTAACAATTGATTTGAAGTTTATGTAATTATGCTTGCAATAAAACCTGACGATGATGTTATAAAGAGAAGCCACAGAATAAGCATTTTTCCGAGCGGTTATGTGTTTAGCAAGCTGGTGTCTAAAAAACAAAAAAGCTTATTTAGCTTGTTTGCAGGGATAGAAAAGTACTGAAAAATAATACTCAAGTAAAAGTAGTTACTTTTACTAAGTTTGAGTAGAGTAATTGTGTTGACCTAAAGGAATTTGTTTAACTTTTTAAATGGCTTCTTTAAATATTTGCTAGTACCTATTTTTAGTTTAAAAGAAGTTGATAAATACTTTACAGTTTTAACAAACTTGTTTGTAAAATGTATATTATTTGTGTCACGCGATGACATCACTCCCTGTTAGGCGCTTCGTGGTTCTGTGGAAAAGAGAAGAGACAGTCATGTTGTGCTCGCTCTAATAATACATTTGCATTCGCTATGAAGCATCATAGAGGCAATGTCGTAAGTTTATTTATTTGAAATTAGACGTATTGAAGATCGTATGCTAGTAATGTTTTTGTTAAAGATAAATAATGTTCGATAAGTTATTAAAAGAACGGTTTGTTTACTATTGTGTACTAGCTAACAGCAATTCTAGTATCCATGATATCATGGTACTTGGTACCTCAATTGCTGCTTATAGTGCAAGTATTTCCTATTTACAGCTATGTACAATGTAATGTTTAGTCAAGAACACAGATACTGAATATTTTGTATTGTTTTTATTTACAGTTCCCCGTCTGTCGCTCACTTTGACGTTGTGTCGAAGAAGCGACACTAGGGGTCTCTCTTGAGCACCATACAGTATTTGAATACCCCGCCCCCGGACATACGGGTATAAAGGCGAGGGAAATATGCTCGTTCATGTAATTTTCTTCGGAGCCGATGGTCGTTTATGCAGCCAGCTGCGAGTGACACATCAGATATTCTGCTTCTATCCTCTCAAGCTCTGCTTTGCTGTTGGATCTACGGTGCACTTCAGCAGCTTTTCTCTTCTCTGCACGGCGTGCAGTTTGCCCCTGGGCGCTTCGACAGCGCAAAGTTTAAAAGAGTTTCCTTATAAAGAGCAATTTTTCAACTATACACCCTGAAATGGCGTCTGTTCGTGAATTGGTGTTCTTCCCGGGCAGAAGACCCATAGAGGTGCACAGTTAGGTCAGTGCTCCTGTTCCTACAGGAGAGGTTGGAGGGGAGGCTGTCTCTTTCCACCTTGAGGGTGTATGTTGCCGCTATCGCAGCTCACCACGATGGCCCTGTTGATCGCTTGCCTCCATCAAGAGGTTCGGGGACCTGCAAGCGTTCTCTATTAACGACACTTGCCTGGAGTTCGTTCCAGCAGACACATATCCTATCAGTGATCCTAAGACCCCGACTGGGCTGTGTGCCCAAGGTTCCTACCACACCCTTCAGAGATCAGGTAGTGAACCTGCAAGCGCTGCCCCGGGAGGAGGCAGACCCAGCCCCCTCACTGCTGTGTCCGGTACGTGCCTTGCGTGCCTACCTGAAACGCACTCAGAGCTTCAGGCGCTCTGAGCAGCTCTTTGTCTGCTTTGGGGGACAACGGAAAGGGAACGCTGTCTCCAAACAGAGGCTGTCCCACTGGGTGGTGGACGCCATTCTGTTGGCCTATCACACCCAGGCCTTGCCACCCCCCCTACGGATTCGAGCTCCTCCCTAGCAGACATTTGTAGGGCTGCGGGCTGGGCAACACCTAACACCTTCGCGAGATTTTACAATCTCAGGGTTGAGTCAGTCTCGTCCCATGATCTCTCAGGTCCGAGCCAGTAGAACTCGGTACACGTCGACGGTCTGACCGGGTGAATTGCTTGCGTCCAGCGCCCTTTCCCTCTGCCAAGGTAAAACAGTGTGCCTTCTTTCCCAGGAGACCCCTTTAGGTCCCTGGTTGATTCCTCCCTAGCCCTCTTGGGTCCGCGGTTCAGCGGAGGAACTCGCCGACCCAGCCCACTACGGGTACCCCAGGCTACCCCTACTGGAATAGGTGCTCCACAGGTCAGGCCTCCTACGCGGACTCCTCCTGTGTGTACTTCCGCGGTATGGTCACCTTACGAGCTGACCCAAATCTCCCTTAGGCAGTCCTTCGCTGCCCTTCGGTCGCCATGTTGTAGCAACTCCCCCCTCCTCGAGGTTGGATCTACCACCGCGCCATTCTTTCCCACATATGACCGAAGAGGCTATGTGATGTATTTCGCCACCCTTAACCTCCTCTTTCACGCAGGTGTGGCCTCCGCAGGGTCTTTTCCCCCTGAAAGAATGGGAATTTGGATAAGACCCCCTTCCCAGCGATGCTGTAAGGGCCCCCGGCTGCTCTTAATCTATGCCAAGAAAACATAGAGAGAAAAGATGCCCAGCCAGGCTTGACCCGTTCCCTAGTTGGAAATGCGAATCGGACGGTCCTGGCCAGCCAGCACGATGGGTTGGAAAGTGAAAGCCATTCATCCAAGTACCGTGCGAGGGGCACTAAGGGGACGATCATGTTTGATGTACCTGGTGGGGCTTCGCAGCGGTGGGGAGCAGGTAGTGTTGCGTCGGGAGGCAAAGTCGCGTCCCGGGGTGTCTGTGCTGAGAAAAGACTCAAAGCATTTACCTTGCACCGCGTACCCGGTGACGGAGGAGGAGGTCCTGTGGAAATGTCCTCTGGACTCGTCAGAACCGGCCGGCCGGTGGTCTGTGCGTGATACAGTTGCTAGTGTGGAGGCGAGAGATCTGCGTCCAAGATGCCGCTTATTCTTTGACTGTATCTGTTTGGTTTCATGAAAACGGCTTGTTTGTGCTCCGGCAAGGTGACCCAAGGAATGAGAAAATTGCAATTTTATTGAAAATGTGGGGCAAAGAAAAAGAAGGAAACCAAGGATTCTCCACCCGGCCCTCCACCGGGGGATGGAGCAGTCTGTCTACCAGCTCCAGGCGAGCATCTCCTTTCTCTGGTCATCCGCCTCAGGAACGTTTGGGAGCCTTGCGTGTCCTTGACGAGGTTCGATCGCCTATGACCGTCAGAGGCGGAGATATATCTGCCACACTGACGGAAACGCATCTTCAAAAAGACGCATCTTTAAAAAGGCATTCAACACCTAATGTGTTACTCTTTTAGAGAAATTATGCTCTTTTAGAGGATTTATGCTCTTTTAGAAGTGCTGTCAAAGCGCCCGGGGCGTAGACTGCAAGGGCGTGCAGAGAAGAGAAAGCTGCTGGTAACGTGCCGTAAGGTCCAACAGCAAAAGCTCTGTAGAGGTGAGTGGGACGGTCGTGAAACACCAGCTCGCTGGACACACAACAGCTCGGCTCTGAAGAAAAAATCTGACTAAACAGATGCACGATTCCTTGCTTTTATACCCGTATGTCCAGGGGAGGGACATGCAAATTCTGTTCGCCAATTCTCATTGGCCTTTTCTCAAAGCTCAAAGGCAACTGAGTCTCTCAATAAAGACCCCTAGTGTCACTTCACTGACAACGTCAAGTGAGTGACAGAAGGGGAACCTCCTTTATCAATTGGTCTATGTAACTTACTGAAATGTAACCTAGGATGTTTAACATTCCAAATAAAATACTTGCATAGATATTCTATCAAATTGTTTAAAATAAGAAAATGGAACTTCTAGAGGGAGAGACTGCAGTAGATAATTGAACTTGCAACTATCTGTTTTTAGGCAGATAGCTGCAAGTAAACGAGTTATCCTCACGTTTTACAAACAAATTGCAGTATGATACACACAGATGATATTCACACCACAAAACAGGTTTTAGTCAGAATAAGAATTAGTTTACTGCATTACCGTTTTTGTCTAGCTGGCAGGGCAGAAAAGGGATTTTTGAGAGTACTGGTCTGTTCTTTTATAGTGTTTGTCAAAATGCTGTTTGGTGTTTGGAGTGAATGGAACTTTTGTTTATATTGAAATGCTCCCTCACCTGACTTTATCAAGCTCGCGCATGGGTGCGCTTCAGTTGTCGCGTTCACGCGGATATGAAATGCTGCACAGCGTATTTTGCGCATTCAAGCCATATTTCATTTCGGATAACTGTATGCACTGTTCCGCGAGTCCACCTAATTACCTGTCATTTCTTGGCACTGCTTCAGATACCGCTCCATTTTAAACCAACTACCTTCAGTCTGGTGGTATTGAATGCCCACCTCCAACTTTGGAGATGGCCAATCATAGTGAAGATTTTTGGGATGGCACCTGGGATGGCCATTGGAGACTTTCAGAAAACACTTATTTAAGGTCACTGAAGTACGCATATACATTTAAAATAAATTCAAATAAACTACAGTTTTTGTCATGCAAAAATAAAACTAAAATAAAAAATAAAAAATATTAAAACAAAAAGATTAATTAAAAACTAAGAACTGCATCAATGGCAATAAAAAAATTTCTTTTTTTCCATCTTGTCAAGGCAGGTCAAATCAAAGTTAATCACAGGCCAACTTTGGCCCATGAGCCCTAGTTTGAACACCTCTGGTGTAGAGTAGAAGTTTATGCAACACACCTGCTGCTACAATACCAGGAAAATCATCCTCTTTTCTTATTGCAGCTGCTAATTTTTCCAGGGCAAGACAGAACAGCAAAGGGGAGAGAGCCGGGTTCACCTGCCAAGACAAAAACAATCTGAAATGAATCCATTAGTTTGCACTGCCGCTGATGGTTGTTTAAGGAGTAACTTAATCCACCCAATAAAAGTGTTCCCAAACCCATACATTTCCAAGATTTTAAAAAGATAGTCCCAATTCACCATATCAAACACCTTCTTAGCGTCAAATTAGATGGCAACGATCAGGGTCTGATCTTTCACTACTGACCACATATTATTTATAAAACGTCTAATATTCTCAGATTAGCTGGGATAGGCTCCAGCCCCCCGTGACCCTGTACAGGATAAGCGGTTGAAGATGAATGAATGAATGAATAATATTCTCAGAAGAACTACGACCACTAATAAACCACACTTGATCTATATGTATAAGAGATGTAATTACTCTGTTTAATAGATTAGCCAGAGTTTTAGACAGTATTTTTTACATATAACTAGATCATGGTAGTTGGACAATAACTTTTACATTCATTTTGGTCTTTATCTCTTTTAAGAATGAGACTGGTCAGGGCTTGTGCCATGTTTGGCGGTAGTTCACCTTTCTTTAATGACTCTGTGTAAACTTCTAACATAAATGGAGGCAGAACTAGTTCTGTGACATAAGATTAAAAAAAAATCTGCAGCAAACCATCTGGCCCTGGTGCCTTACCTGTTGGCAATGTTTTAATTACCTCACCAAGCTCCTCCAAAGTATTATCTGAGTCAAGAAAGTCTTTTTCATCAATCATCAATTTAGGAAGTTCTAAAGGCTCAACAAGATATTGCTGATATCCTGATCTGTAGACAAAGACGTGAAACTATAAAGATCTAAATAGAATTCTTTAAAGGCCTTATTAATATCTGTGGCAGAAGTAAATATGCACCGATCAGCCACAACATTAAAACCACCTGACTAATATTGTGTAGGTCCCCCTTGTGCCGCCAAAACAGTGCCAACCCCACATCTCAGAAGGATTCTTCTCTGCCTTGCCCCCCAACTCAAAGTACTAATCGGATATTGCATTATATATATATTTTTTTTTTTAAATATCGTGAATATATTTCTTTCATATTGCCCAGCCCTACTGTGCATTTGCAGCATTACTGCCGTTATGCGGCATCCAATTTGTGACTGCCGTGTAAACAGACGGATCTGAATCATCCATTGGAGGGAGGAAGTAGAGGAGGGGGAAGAGAGAGAATTAATCACTCATCAAACACTCTCACTATAATCTCCTTTGTTAACAAAATTTTTATTATTTATTTTGGCCTATTTAAGTTTAAGATTGAAGGGTCACATTACTCTCATATTTCTTCAAAGCAAATCTGTTTAATAAAAACATATCTTTCTGTTGCCATTATAATTATGCTTATTAAAGAAGCCCAATAAAACATTATACCGTATTATGTGTCATGTAAATTTAGATCTATCTTTAGACCTATCACGTCGCATGCACAGACTGCGGCGACTGCCTATTGATTTCAATGAGATCTTTCAGCATTGTTTATCCTCTGGAACCGTGCACAATGGCTTTGCAATTATCAAAATATATTAATATAACTTATTAAATGTCCCTTTGTATCTGATCAACTGTGAAAGATGCCAGATCAATATGTGTAGTTATTTATGGATTTAAGGGAGGTTCATAGCTCTAGTTAATTTACAAGCGTTTTTATGTGCTACTTAGATAACAATGCTTTTGTGTAAGTACAATTTAACTAGCTTTTAAACCCAGCTCAAGCATCACCCACGCCAAGCAGGAATGCACAAACTTCTGTTTGGTTCTTTCTCCTGAATAAATAAAATTCCTACATAACCGCTGCAGTGTCCGGATCCCAATAATAACTTAGCGCTGATTTGCCAAAAGATGACAAAGGATTTCTTTTTTGATTTATCTAAATCATCCACATCCATTTCTTGCATTGATGAAGCTGCTGGCTCTGCATTCTATCATTGTGATAGTGACGCATTGTGATAATGACTCGCTGTTTCTGGTCATTTTGGCTTTATTCTCAAAATATTCAGAATTTAATCTCATAATGCTATGACTTCATTCTCATATTTTTTACTTTATTCTCAAAATATTAGGACTTTATTCTCAAAATCTTTGAATAAATGTTTCCCCCCTTGGCACAAAAATACCGTCGTACTTCCTGAGCCTATATCCTACTTTTTTTTTTTTTTAATTCTCAAAAATAAAAAATAATAAATAAATAAATATTATCTCCAAAGACAAATTCTCAAAAATATTTTATTCTCTCTCAATTCTTTTTCCTTATTGGCAACACTATATTATAATTTTTTTTGTGCTTCCTAGCTAACAATTAGCATGCGGTACCAGCCTCGACCACCAGGTGCCACTATCAGTGAGCATCTTCTGCTTAAGGTGACAGATGACAGCTTTTACCTGTTTTTTTTATTGTTGCAAATTACAAAATAAAAAAACATGTAAACGTGATAGGAAGAATGTAATTGTCACATATTCTATGGAAATGATGTCCAGCAACGTCATTGGTTGTAGTGAAAGTCGTACGAATACATACGAATTAGCCAAATTTAGAAAAGTCATATGAATCCTAACAATTTTGCCGTGAGAGTGTGTAGCACCATCAGTAAAATTGCAACCCTGTATCAACGAGCCATGTGATGTCATAAACCACTATACAGACTTTTTTCAGTATTTTTCTGGGAACACGTGCAACAATAAATATTAGTGTTTTTATCTTCTATAAAATGGCATAAAAATAATTGTATTTGAATGTATTTTTTAATTCAAGAGAGTAATAGAGCATTGCAATCTGTTGTAATTTGTTATTCCAATACATTTCTTTTAATAATCCCATTATGCACAAGTTTAATATTTTCTCCATCATTAATCAGCACAGCTAAATACATTTCCTCATTGATCAATAACTTGAAACGGCAGTGTAAAAGCAGTATACACACCAGGTGCCCCATTCCATTAACATTCCACATGGATAGAAACATTTGACCTATATTAAAGTGTGGCATATTGACATATTGTGTACCCAAGACGGAATTATATAGACCACAATTCACAATATATAAACCATAAAAAAAAATCAAGAGAGAGAGAGAGAGAGAGAGAGAGAGAGAGAGAGAGAGAGAGAGAGAGAGAGAGAGAGAGAGAATTGGTCTGAATTGGTTCGTGGTTCAGTTCAAACTGTTCACTCGTGCCATTTTACACATTTGTTTTACTTAATGGGGGATCTATGACCAAGTGGTAAAATAAAACAAACGCAACTGCCTCTGTTCAAAATAGAATAATAAATTGGTGGTTGAACTGCCCATAAACTAGCCTTTAAACACATTTTTTTAATTTTGAATTCATTTTGACAAATTTGCGAACATAATATTGCGCGCGCAGAACATTTTTGTGCGCTCAAAATATAATCTTGCGCGCAGAATTGTGGCACAAATATAACCATACAGTATCTGCGCTGTTTCATTCCGTCGCGCTCCGACTAGCTGCGTTTGAAAACTTGCGCCAACGATGCACCTAAATAATGCTGTCTTAAGTAGGCAGTTCACCAAGTTTTGACACAATGCCAGACTGTTTGGCGTGATTCTTAGTGTTCGGAGCAGCACAGCATGCGTAAATGAGTGCTGTTTAATATCATGGGCGGGAACTCCAGCTCTCTCACGGGTGAAGCGCTTGGAAAAAGCTCTGCGCAGCTCTGGAAAACAGTGTTGGAGAAAGAGCAAAATGTGGATATTTAGGATTGCAGCTCTTATAATAGGTAAGATTTGTTTATTTGTGCCGTCAGCTCATAAATCTGGCTCTGTTTCTTTTATATACATTGTGAAAAAAAATGTTTTTTTGCAAAGAAAAGTCTTAAGTTGCTTATATGGTTAAATTAAGATTTTAAACGTTTTAATGGTACATTACATATTTTTCAGATTAGTGCACTCTGGGTTCTTTAAAGCACCAATACATACGTTATTTAGTAAAGAGACTAGAGAATAACATGTTCTTTTTGGAACTTGATAAGTTTCTCGTGTGGTATCAAGCTGTAAAACAATTTATGGTTCTAATTTGATTTATTTGTAAGAGCACTGATATTCTGCCTGCATTTAAAGTATAAAAGCATGGGAAACTGTGTGTTGGGAAAGAAAGGTTCAGTTATGTTTTCCATTATTTGTTTGGAAAGTGATCAAATACAGTCTGTGGTTTAAAATCAGCATCCATCCTTATCTGTCTGTTTATATATTTATTGAGGTGGCACATTAGATAGTGTCACGTTTTGTGCGCACATCATATGGTTTTCTCCTTGCCACATTCAACTCTCCATTGGTTCAGAAGTCGTTCCATGTGGCATTCATTTGAATAATTAGAAACAGACTCTATTGTAACCCAGAAGCTAAAATCATTTAACCACATGACTAGTTCACACACAGTTTCAACTGTTTCAGAAACAGTTATGGGGAAAAAAGTGTTATCCATTTTATTGCAAATGTTTATATAATGTTTATATAATGGATTTGTACATTTGTATAGCATCTCTTTAAAATTACGCAACTCATGTCTTTTGAATAATTTCTTTATTTTTTTTAATAAAGTCTTATTAATAAAATCAATATAACAGTTATGCGTCAAGCTTCTGTTATAGAATCTCAGTCCTGCATCTTACATATATTTTCTCTCATAGTTACTGGTTTGCGTGTCCTGGCACAAAATCCAGATCAAAATGACATGTGTACAGAAGGGAGCTGTTACCCCGGTACTGGCGATCTGCTGATCGGCAGAGCACATCGGCTTACTGCCTCCTCTACCTGTGGATTGGATGGACCAGAGACATTCTGCATCGTGAGTCATCTGCAGGTAATGTAACATTGCTGTGACAAACTCCTTGTGCTATACAAGACAGGCATGCTGTTAAGAATGACAATAAAATATCTCCAAATCATATCTATTTGATTTACATTTACCAAGATACACAGATAGACTGATTGATTGATTGATTGATTGATTGATTGATTGATTGATTGATTGATTGATTGATTGATTGACTTGTGTCAGTGAGGACACAAAATGCAATTCACACTAACTTATTACTTAAATACACCTCTTTGATAAGCATTTTTCTGAATACAAAGTAATTTTATAATTGTTTCTTGGGGCTTAAAATAAAAAATGTATTCTAAGTGGTGTAACCATCCGGAGACAGGTTTTAGAATTCACCAGTTTCAACCGAATTTACGCTGTGATAAGTGTAGATATTCCACATATAATATTTTTGATATTAATATATTTGAATGTTTTTCACTCATTTCATCCACCTCTTGTATGTTATGCATGTAAAATAAAATCACCAGTGATCTGATCATAGTCTTGGTGTTGTGTGTGTTGTTGGGTGAGTATTACAACGTTCTGTTTCTCTGCCCACTCTTTAATTCACTGTCTGATGAACAATCAGATCTCTGTGTGCAGAATATGTAATGGGAGGGAGGATTGATGAAGGCCCCTCTCTCAGAAATGCTCCAGACCCCTTCAGGCCACTGTTTTGCTCTTTAAACGATCTGTGTGGCCTATCTTTTCCATTCCATACATCAAATCATGTGAGAAGTCCATCCCACACATTCCCGTTAACAACAGCAACCTCGGCTAGGATGACAGAATGATCAGGAAAGGCGCTAAATGTAATGCTTCAATACATCTAGCACACACACAAGATAATCTACTCATCTTAATTTGTAAATACAAGATCTTATAAAATTTTAAAGGAAAAGTTAACCCAAAAATGAAAATTCTGTCATTATTTACTCACACTAATGTCATTCCAAACATGTTTGTCTTTCTTTCTTCTGTGGAACACAAAATTAGGAATTTTGCAATGGGATGCACAACATTTTGTGACGGAATGCAAACTATTCTGAAGGAATGCAAAGCATATTGTGAGAAATGCACAGCTCTTTGCAAAGGAGCGTAAATTATTGTTTGGGAACGCAAAGTGAATTGTGAGGAAATGCAAACTATTGCGCTGGCCTGCAAACTAGAACGCTAACTATTGCGAGGGAGCGCAAACTATTGTAAGGGAACACAAAAGCGTATTGCAAGGAAATACAAACTATTGCAAGGGAATGCAAAAGGTATTACAAGGAAACTCGCATTAATGTGAGGGAACGCAAAACTATTTCAGAAAACAAATTCCTTTTCTCCCTTTCCTTTAGGGTCTCCACAAAGTTCCAGGAGCTGTTTTGCAAATATTATTTTATATGGGCAAGTTATAAATCTCTTTTTCAGCACACTGTATTTAAAAGGTAAATTTGTAAAATCCAAATAACTTTACAGATCTTTATTTTAAAGGGTTTAAACAATGTTTTCCATGCTTGTTCAATGAACCATAAACAATTAATGAACATGTGTAACGGTCATTAAGACACTAACAGTTTACAGACGGTAGACAATTTAGGTCACAGTTATAAAAACTTAGGACATTAAAGGGACCTTTCTACTGACTCTGAAAAACCCAAAAAGAAAGATGCCCAGTGTCCCTGCTCATCTGCGTGAACATGCCTTAGGCATGCTGTATGGAGGCATGAGGACTGCAGATGTGACCAGGGCAATAAATTGCAATGTCCGTACTGTGCGACACCTAAGACAGCGCTACAGAAAGACAGGAAGGACAGCTGATTGTCCTTCAACAACCCCTGCACATGATCGGTACATCTGAATATTACACCTGCAGGACAGGTACAGGATGCCAACAACAACTGCCCAAGTTACACCAGGAATGCACAGTCCCTCCATCAGCGCTCAGTCTGTCTGCAATACTCTGAGAGAGGCTGGACTGAGGGCTTGTAGGCCTGTTGTAAGGCAGGTCCTTACCAGACATCACCGGCAACAATGTCACCTATGGGCACAAACCCACCTTCACTGGACCAGACTGGCATAAAGTGCTCTTCACTGATGAGTCACGTTTTTTTCTCACCAGGGGTAATCGTCAGACTTGCTTTTATCATAGAAGGAATGAGCGTTACACGGAGGCCTGTACTCTGGAGCGGGATCGATTTGGTGGTGGAGGGTCTGTCATGGTCTGGGACAGTGTGTCACAGCATCACTGGACTGAACAAAGCTGTGCGTTAATGGGAAGACATCCTCTTCCCTCATCAAATCAAATCAAATCACTTTGTCACACTACCATGTACACAAGTGCAACAGTAGGTGAAAGTCTTGTGTGCAGTTCTGATCAACATAGCAGTCATGACAGTGATGAGACATATACCAATTACAATAAACAACATATTTACACAACACAATTTACATATGAAATGTACACATACTTACACAACACAATCCTATTATACAATGTACAGTAACAATACACACAATATAGAATACACATACAATAAAAATAAAAAATAAGAGTATATAAAAATATATATGCAGTTGTTATATTGTGGAGAATATAATTATGACAGTCCAGTGTGAGATAATAGATTAATAAAGTGCAGTGCTGATTGTGAGAGATCAAGTGCTCAAAAGTCTGATTGCTTGGGGGAAGAAGCTGTCATGTAGTCGGCTGGTGCGGGTCCTGATGCTGCGATACCACCTGCCTGACGGTAGCAGTGAGAGCAGACTATGACTCAGGTGCCTCCTCTGAGCTTTTTTCACACACTGCCTGTTATATATGTCCTGGAGGGAGGGAAGCTCACCTCTGATGATGATTCTGGCAGTTCGCACCACCCTTTGCAGGTCTTTGCGGTTGTGGGCGGTGCTATTGCCGTACCAGGCGGTGATGCAGCCAGTCAGGATGCTCTCTACAGTACTGTTACAGTACTGGTGTAGAACCGTGTGAGGACATGCCTTAGCCGTCTCAGGAAGAAGAGGCGCTGGTGAGCCTTCTTCACAGTGGACTCAGTGTGAGTTCCTCAGTAATGTGGACACTGAGGATCTTGATACTGCTGACTCTTTCCACCAGTGCTCCATTAATGGTGATGGGGCTGTGTTCTCTGTCTTTCTTCCTGAAGTCCACTACAAGCTCCTTGGTTTTACTGACATTAAGGGAGAGGTTGTGCTCCTGACACCAGCGTGTCAGAGTGTGCACCTCCTCTCTGTAGGCTGTTTCATCATTGTCAGTGATCAGACCTACAACCGTCGTATTGTCAGCAAACTTAATGATGGCATTGCAGCTATGTGTCGCCACACAGTCATGTGTGTAAAGGGAATACAGGAGTGGGCTGAGAACACAGCCCTGCGGGGCTCCAGTGTTGAGGGTCAGTGATGAGGAGATGTTGCTGCCCATTCTAACCACCTTACATCTGCTTGAAAGGAAATCCAGGATCCAGCTGTTTAAGCCCAGCCCAGAGCCCGGAGTTTCTCATTAAGTTTGGAGGGCACTATGGTGTTGAACACTGAGCTGTAGTCTACAAACAGCATTCTCACATATGTGTTCCCTTTTTCAGGTGGGAGAGAGCAGTGTGTATTGTAGATGCAATGGCATCATCAGTGGAGCGGTTGTTGCGGTAGGCAAACTGCAGTGGGTCCAAAGAGGTGGGCAGCACAGAGCAGATGTGATCTCTGAATAGCCTCTCAAAGCATTTGCTAATGATGGGGGTCAGAGCAACAGGACGCCAGTAATTTAGGCAAGTGATTTTGGCTTGCTTCAGTACAGGCACAATGGTTGACGTTTTGAAGCATGTGGGGACTACAGACAGGGAGAGGGACAGGTTGAAAATGTCCATAAAAACACCAGGCAGTTGGTTCGCGCGCGCTCTGATGACGAGGCCCGGAATGCCGTCTGGGCCCTTGGCTTTACGAATGTTCACCCGTCGGAAGGATTGGTTTTCATCCGCAACAGAGACGGAGAGTGAACCAACCTCTGTAGAGTCAGCCGTGAGTGCTCTCTCCGTGAGGGCGGTGTTATTGTCCTCGAAAAGAGCATAAAATGTGTTAAGCTCATCCGGGAGAGAGGCAGCGGTGTTCATGTGGAGTTTTTATTCCCTTTGTAATCCATAATGATGTTAATTCCCTGCCACATACTTCTAGAGTCTGTGGTGTTGAACTGTCCTTCAATTTTGTACCTGTACTGGCGTTTGGCTGCACTGATAGAGTTACGGAGGGCATAACTGGCTTGTTTATGCTCCTCTGCGTTTCCGGCATTAAAAGCGGAGGTCCGCACAGTAATTGTCGCGCGAACATCGCCGTTAACCCATGGTTTCTGGTTGGGGTAGATCCGTATAGTTTTTGTCGGAACAACGTCCTCTACGCACTTCCTGTTGAAACACGTTACACTATCAGCGTAAACCTCGATGTCGTCCTCAGAGGCGGACCAGAACATCTCCCAGTCCGCGTGATCAAAACAGTCTTGTAGCATAGAGTCTGATTGGTCCAACCAGCACTGGATCGTTCTGAGGGTGGGTGCTTCCCATTTTTGTTTCTGCCTGTAAGCAGAAGCAGAACGGAAGAGTGGTCTGATTTGCCAAATGGTGGCGGGGGAGGGATTTGTAGCCATCCAAAACCCGGTCCCCTCGTGTGTTGAAGTTGATGTGTTGGTGGTATTTTGGTGCGATTGTTTTAAAATTGGCTTTGTTAAATTCCCCTTTAACAATGAACGCAGACTCAAGGTGTGCGGTTTCCTGCTCACTTATACTCCCATACAGTTCCTTGAGTGCCCGGTCTGTGTCGGCTTGTGGGGGGATGTACACAGCTGTGATAATGACGATGTGAATTCCCTCGGTAGCCAGAATGGTCGACACAGAAGCATGAGAAATTCCAGATCAGGAGAGCAGAAAGACTTGATAAAATGTACGTTCCTCTGATCACACCATGATTTGTTGATCATAAAACATACACCACAACCTCTGCTTTTTCCTTGAGAGTTCTTTCGCTCTGTCCTCTCTGTGCACGGAGAAACCTGCGGGTTCGATGGCTGAGTCTGGAATCTCCGCAGACAACCAGGTTTCTGTAAGGCAGATAACACAGCAATCTCTCGTCTCTCGTTGGAAAGAGATCCGCGCTCTCAGCTCGCAGAGCTTGTTGTCCAGAGACTGAGCATTTGCTAGTAGTATACTGCATAGTGGGGGTCGATTTGCGCGACGTCTTACTCTGATGAGAACACCGGCTCTTTTTCCCCCAGACAAAGGGCTCCGCTGGCGTGTTTGTAAACAGCAGGTCGGCATTGAGGAATTTGAAGTCCGGTTTTCGTGTGTAATTGCCAAACCAATGTCCAAAAGCGTTTGTCTGTCGTAAACAATAAGGCAGACAACATCCAAGACAAAAAAACAAAAAACTGTAAACAAAACAAACAATAAACTGCAGTGTTGTATCGGAGCTCGCAACGCAGTAGCCATACTCGACACCACCTTGAGTCCAAGTCTCATGCGGTACCCTTCCTGCAGGCTCATCCTGACATGACCCTCCAGCATGACAATGCCACCATCCATACTGCTCATTCTGTGCATGATTTCCTGCAAGACAGGAATGTCAGTGATCTGCCATGGCCAACGAAGAGCCCGGATCTCAATCCCATTAAGTATGTCTGGGACCTGTTGGATCTGAGGGTGAGACTTTGTTCAGGGACATGTCTGTGAAACTTCAGTTCAGTTTACGTCTTAGATGTTGAATCTTTTTATGTTCATACAAATATTTACATTTGTTCAGTTTGCTGAAAATAAAAGCAGTTGAAAGCAAGAAGACATTTCTTTTTTGCTGAGTTTATGTTAAAACTTAATATGTTAATATATGAGTGTTCATGTTTGTTTGTTAGTGAGCGAGTTGTGGAGGGTGCACATTCAGAACATCTGGAGTCCTGCTGTCCACATTAATGTGTTTTTCACTCTGCCAGTCCACAAAAGAATCTACAGTATATCTCTCATACAGTCCACTAACATCTGCATTTCTCTCTCTATTCATCTTAGGATGAGAAGAAATGTTTTGAATGTGATTCCCGAAAGATGTACAATGAATTTACTTCTTCCATCAGCCATACTATTGAGAATGTGGTGACAACCTTCGCTCCCAATCGTCTCAAAACCTGGTGGCAGTCCAAGAACGGTAAGAGTGTGTGTGTGAACCAAGTCAAAATACACACGCAGTTCAAACTTCTACAGGAAAGAAAAATCACAAATTAGTTATATATTAATTTATTTAATATTTCATATTTCATTGTTTTCTCCTAGACAGTAATGACATGGAGATCAAATTGAGACTTTTGCTTCAGTCTCCTGCTTGTGTTTTCTCCTAAGAAAAAGATCACAGTAATCTATATTTCCTTTAAAGTTTCTGAACAGTTCTCAACATCTCAAACTGTGCTCAGAATTACTGCACTACCAAAGTCTGCAATATAAAGTCAGAGATCTCAATATAAATTTAAAAATGTCTTATAATGTTTTTCCAAGTCCATATTATCAAATATAATTTTATAGCTTGTATATACTTTTACTGTATGCTAGCAATTGTTAGGAGAAATATCAGAGACAAAATTCATTTAATACATTTAAGATATCTAATTACTTCAAATAATAGTATATATAGTAATATACTATCAAATAATTGTAATTATTACTTCATGAAAAGGTTGTCACATTTCTGCTACTCTTACTTTTAAGCAACTTTCTAAAACCCCTAGAAACGGAACCCATAGAAAAGCTTTTGTTTATTCACATAACGATGCCTTTTATTCACATAACGACGAACAAAAGTATGTCTATATTTCTTCTCCATTGTTCGCAAGTCATACATTCAGCAACAGCTTTCTCCTTGAAATGACCCGTTATGGGGCACAGGCTCTTCAGCTCTCCTTAAAGGGATAGTTCCAACAAAAATGTTAAATTCTCTCATCATTTACTCACCCTCATCCCATCCCAGATGTGTAAAAATTTATTTCTTCAGCAGAACACAAAGATTTTTAGAAGAATATGTCAGTTCTGTAGGTCCATACAATGCAGGTGAATGGTGATAAGATCTGGGTGGCTCCAAAACTCACATAAAGGAAACATTGAAGTAATCCATAAGACCCCAGTGGTTTATTCCATATCTTCAAGAGAGAGATATAATAAGTGTGGGTGAGAAATAGAACAATATTAAGTCACTTGTATTATTGCAAATCTATACTTTCACTTTCCCTTTATTTATTTTATAAAAGTCACATTTGGCGCCTGTTTAGTTTCACTTTTACATCTGAGAGTGAAAGTTAAAGTGGAGATTATGACCATGTTAACTACACTGAATAGAAGATTTTTCATATTTGTTTTTGAGGCATTGAAGCACACTAGTTGCTGTTTGGAACATTCTCAATCATGCTGGATAATATGAATCAAGTTTTGCACAAACTTTTCGAGTCAATGGCAGCTCGGGTGCATGCTGTCATTAAAGCCTGATGGGGGATATACCAAATACTAAGAAATTTAAAAGTCCTATACATTTTTCAGTTCAGCTTACAACTCAAATCATTGATTGTAAAGCAAAATGGGGGAAAATAACAAAAAAGTAGCATTTTCACAAATTGACATTTAAACCCCAATGATTTTAAGAAACACAGCAATTCTCATGTCTTCGGTCCACAAAGAAATTCCATTGGAAGAATACTGTCTCTTGAGAGAGAAACTTGGATAAAGTGAGAGGGGGAGGATGGAAGGAAGAATAAGGAAAAGAAACAGTTTAGCTCTGAGGATGAACACACAGGAAGTAGACTGAATGGGAAAGTGAGAGTTGGGATGGGATGGGTGAATCCGCTGGGCGTGGGAAACAGCTGGCCTGCTCTCTCCCTTGTGACCAGCCTCCACAACAGTCACACTAAAAGACAGACTCCACAGATGTGGCACGGCATCACTAATTCTCAGAATGTATGGGTTTGGACTTTATTTGGCAGCGTGTTTGTTTTGTTACACCCAGATTCCCTCAGAGTACATGCAGATTATGTTACAAGCATATTGAGATTTTATATATTTAAAATGAAAGTGAATTAACTTTGTGTATAGTTTTGGTTCACTGGCAGTGGTTTCCAGCATTTCTCATTTTCGATCACCTACCGATCAAGTAAACTTGCATTTAAAATTCTTGTAAATATGATTACAATGCATCACATTGCTTTACACATATGAATTGCGCATAATTCTTAAATAATATTGGTAGAATACAATTAAAACATCAACTGAGTTCGTGTTTCTTTGACAGCTGAAAGACATTTTGAATTTGAGGAGAAAACAAATACTATTAAAAAGGTTTCACAAAGTAACTTAAAATAGTAATCTGATTGCTCACACACAGCACATATATACATATATATAAATAAATAAAAGTTTGATGGGAGGCAGAGCCACAGAGTAGCTGGGTACACAGAGAGCAAGACACTGGGGGCAAGGTACAAAGGGAAGTTAGAGCATAATACTGGGAATCAAGGCACTGGGAAGCATTGAAAATGGAAGCAGAGCACTAGGAGCAAGACAGCTGGGAACTCAGAGGCCAGGGAAGCAAAGGATTCAAGGGGCAGAGCCATGGGAGACTCAAGGTATGAGGCCTCAGGAGGCAGAGACTCAGGGGACTTGGAGAGCTGGTCAGGGGCCTTACAGAGCTGGACAGACTGGTAGCAAGTGTCTGATGGGTGCTGGTTTCCAAGCTGAGCAACAGTCTGATGGCTGGTGTCTGATGGGTGCTGGTTTCCGAGCTGAGCAACAGACTGATGGCTGGTGTCTGACAGGTGTTGGCCACTGGACTGAGCAACAGACTGATGGCTGGTGTCTGACAGGTGTTGGCCACTGGACTGAGCAACAGACTGATGGCTGGTGTCTGACAGGTGTTGGCCACTGGACTGAGCAACAGACTGATGGCTGGTGTCTGACAGGTGTTGGCCACTGGACTGAGCAACAGACTGATCGATGGCTGCTGGGAACTGGACAGACTTGTCGACAGCCTCCATGACCAGAAGCACTGGCAGCAACTGGAGAGCAGGAGCCCTCCTCCTCTGGTAGCACTGCTGTGGGAATGGCCTCCGTGGCCGAGGAAGCTGGGATGGACGAGGCTTCGGGCGCTGGCTCATTGACCTTGGCAGGCTTCGGGCGCTTGCAGTGGCATGGGATAACAGACATACCCCACAGTGTAAGAGGAGAATGTGTGCCTCAAAGCGTCATCAATGAATTCAAATTCACAGGCTCGTTGAGTCCAAATCTATAAATGTCCTTCAGCGCAATGTCTCCCCAATTAACACAGCTTGCCAAGGCTCAAAACCGGTGTACTCCTATATAGAGTGGAGAGATTAGGCAAGAGAGCAGGATCTAAACGCAGCTTATTTGAATGAAAAACCAAATCAAAGAACTGAACAAACCATTACAGCCTAAAACAGAAAAGAACTGACAAAGAACAGAGGAAAACACAAGGGTTAAATACACAGAGACTAATAAGCAAACAAGGGACTCCCGACACTAATGAACACAAGAACCAATGAACAAAGACAAAGAAAAGAACTACAAAACCCATAATCAATCACAAGACAAGGGATGGACAATAAACATACACAGTGACCTCTAGTGGTCGCTAGGGAAAACCATACAATATACACCTGTTCAATTTCTCATTAATGCAATTATCTAATCAACCAATCACATGGCATTTGCTTCAATGCATTTAGGGGTGTGATCCTGGTCAAGACAATCTCCTGAACTCCAAACTGAATGTCAGAATGGGAAAGAAAGGTGATTTAAGCAATTTTGAGCGTGGCATGGTTGTTGGTGCCAGACGGGCCGGTCTGAGTATTTCACAATCTGCTCAGTTACTGGGATTTTCACGCACAACCATTTCTAGGGTTTACAAAGAATGGTGTGAAAAGGGAAAAACATCCAGTATGCGGCAGTCCTGTGGGCGAAAATGCCTTGTTGATGCTAGAGGTCAGAGGAGAATGGGCCGACTGATTCAAGCTGATAGAAGAGCAAGTTTGACTGAAATAACCACTCTTTACAACCGAGGTATGCAGCAAAGCATTTGTGAAGCCACAACATGCACAAACTTGAGGCGGATGGGCTACAACAACAGAAGACCCCACCGGGTACCACTCATCTCCACTACAAATAGGAAAAAGAGGCTACAATTTGCAAGAGCTCACCAAAATTGGACAGTTGAAGACTGGAAAAATGTTGCCTGGTCTGATGAGTCTCGATTTCTGTTGAGACATTCAGATGGTAGAGTCAGAATTTGGCGTAAACAGAATGAGAACATGGATCCATCATGCCTTGTTACCACTGTGCAGGCTGGTGGTGGTGGTGTAATGGTGTGGGGGATGTTTTCTTGGCACACTTTAGGTGGTGTTTATGGTGTTCCTAATAATCCTTTAGGTGAGTGTATAATCCAGTATCTCAGAAAATTAGAATAAAGAATTTATAATACAGAAATGTCAACCTTCTGAAAAGTATGTTCATTTATGCACTATATATATATATATATATATATATATATATATATACAACTGTACTATATATCTCTCCTGCTCTCTTTCTCCTTTCCGCACTCACTTCTACATCTCTTTAACAGGAGTTGAAAATGTGACCATTCAGCTGAACTTCGAGGCTGAATTCCACTTCACACACCTCATCATGACATTTAAGGTGAAATAAACACACTAAATATTCACTGAAGCAGAGCAAACACTAACCAGATCACACTCTTGAGGAATGTGGAGCATAGGTGGAGATATGTTTGAAGTGCTTCTCGTGTCAGGATTTGAAGCAGATGTGTACATTTTATGTTTTTGCTGTGTTTCACAGACCTTTCGTCCTGCCGCCATGGTGATCGAGCGTTCGTCAGATTTTGGACAAAGCTGGCAGGTGTACCGTTACTATGCTTTTAACTGCACCAAATCCTACCCACACGTCCCTCAAGGGCCAATCAAAAAAGTGGATGATGTCATTTGTGACAGTCGCTATTCTGGCATTGAGCCATCAACAGAGGGAGAAGTACATATACATATAAACACACATGTTTTTGAAAACATATGTGCTCATACGCACTTAATAAACTTAATCTCTTGCAAATAGATTTAGTATGTACTGTAAACTTACTGCCACTCTTCTTGTGCATAGGTGATTTTCAAGGCGCTTGATCCTACATTTGTGATTCCCGACCCTTACAGTCCACATATTCAGAGTAAGTTATTATCATGTCTCCACGGCAACCCAAAAGGAAGCTTTGTGCATTTGTGAATGTGTGTCATTCATGTAGGGTCAAGAAGTTAAGATGTAAATAAGGAAAAATAGAATGCTGCTTTTTTATTTTGTATTATATTTGTAATACAATTATTTTTTAATTATTTAAATTATTTTTTTCTTTTTTTTTTTTTTACTCTATTTTTATAATTTTTTTGTACTGTCTATTTTTGGTCTTACTGATCACTGATTATCATTGTTAAGTAATTATGATACACTGAGTTATGTTTGTGTGTGTAGACTTCCTAAAGATCACAAACTTGCGCATTCGGATGGAGAAGTTACACACTCATGGTCATAATCTGTTTGATGATCCAGAGAAGTTGAAAGAGACATACTATTCTCTTTATGACATGATCGTCCGTGGCAACTGTTTCTGTTATGGCCATGCCTCCAAGTGTGCACCACTTTACGATCGCGTGGGAGTCGAAGGCATGGTGAGTAAACAACATTAATAACAATAAAAAAGGCTACTCTTCACGTCACTGTTATGTATGTGTGTGTGTGTGTGCAGGTTCATAGTAAGTGTGTGTGTAATCACCACACTTCTGGACTGAACTGTGAGCAGTGTGAGGACTTTTACCATGATCTGCCCTGGAGACCAGCAGAGGGCCGCAACACAAACGCATGCAAGAGTACGACAAACACACATGCAGCTTAAACACATATTTTCAATAATAATAAAAGAAAAACAAAACACCATGAAATAATTACTGACCCTACAACATTTTTGTCATCTTAACTAGTAAAAATATTTAATCTAAAAACAATATAAATTTATTCGGAAAAGCAAAATTACAAAATATATTAAGGTAAGTTTTCAGAGAATATTTCTTGAATTAAGTTTCTTACCTCTTTGGCAGAATGATTTTGTTTTATTATTATTATTTATTAGGGCTGTGAATCGATTAAAAATGTTAACTAATTAATCATGATAAATCATTGTACATGATACATTACAACAAACATTTAAAAAATCATTATAAAAACAATATATTTACTTTATGCTTTGTCTCAGAGAACTTTATTTTAATTGCTTAAATATGTACATTAATTTTTTCAGATGGAGTTAATTAGACAAATTTTAATTAAGACAAAGTATTAATCTTTGAAACAAGTATATGTTTACATGCCATAACATCAGTGGGCATGTAATTACAATTTGGGCAAACTCTTCTGCCGCTTTTTTCAGTGGACTTTTTAATAATAGGATCAAATGGGCATATTCAATTCATATCAAACTTTATTTGCAAGAGAAATTGGCTTTGGAAAGTGTACATTGCCAATGTTTTATTAAACACTATACATACAGATATAAAACATATTGAACACTGAAGTTTAATTTGCTAAAGTTAAAAATCTCAAAACTATTATTTTCTCTGGCTGCTGTTCAGTCTCTACAAGTATACCTGAACTTCCAGGTCCTTCTCAGTCTCACACACACACACACACACACACACACACACACTGGGTCTCACTCATGCGGGTGGGTGAAGTCTATATTCTCCACACAGTTAATCTGCCCCCATACTTTTTATGAAAGGGGCATGCGTCATGCGTAATTAATATGCATGCACTGCTTTACACAATCAGCTTCTGTTCGAAGATGTACAGTTAAGCTGAGTGTGTTTCTCCTTAAAATGTATGTATGCCAACGTTAAACAAAGTCGGGAAAAACATTTAAGTTTCGCCCATTGTACAAAAGTGCCTGGGTTTGTTCCTGGCAGGCAGCAGATGCACACACTAATCAGTACCTGTAAGACTGAGTAGCCAGGAAGATCTCGAGACAACTTTCTCCCATTGCGTGAAGTCCCAGAAAGTAAAAACAAAACAAAAAACAGATACTGCATTAAGTTTTTTTTTTCAGAAATTAATGCATTCAATTTCCCAGCCCTATTATTTATTTTTATTATTGTTTTAGCAAAAAGATTCAGTGAGGTTTATGATATAAAATGTTTTATAATTTTAGCTTAATTTAAGATATATTCTCTGAAAAGATGTCTTATTACAGTGTCTTATGCAGTTTTGCTTCCTGAATCAGTCCCACCAGAATTTCACAGTACTTTTTAATTTATTATTGCTGCCCAAAATGATTTATTCACTGTTGCTATGCTCAGAATTGCATAGACATTTGTGCCATTTTTGTTGTTGTTGTTATTTTGCGGGGAAAATAACATAATCACAGTATACTTGTGTAATTTGTGTCAATGAATATATAAGTGAGATTGCCTGTAATTATTTTATTGCGTAATTGAATATGCAGCTAACAAAAAAATAAATGTATAATTATAATATAAAATAAACACTAAAATACAATAAATTTAAGAGGTGATAAGGGTTGGTGGAACTGCTGTGCATTGAACAAGCACTACACCCACACGTTAATGCACCCCTGTCTGCCACGATTATTACATCACCTGTTGCCTCATTTGATTTAACCGTGATTATCTGAGAGAAATGTGAATATCAAGAGCTTCAAATTCAAATAACGTCATACTATCCAAATAATGGATTTTAAAGAATATATAGAAATTTGAGTCTAATTTTCACTGTGCAAGAGTGCATTATGTGAGCACTCCAAATTAACTGTTGGGAAAAAATGTTTTATTGTTTTGTCAGTTTCAATATGTAGAAAAGCAAAGATCATGTGACGCCATGCGAGGAGCAGATGTGTGAGCGACGAGCTCTGCGCACTTTGTTAGTTTTCTTATTATTTTCATGTTATAATCTGGTGAGATTTGACACACCCAGTTACATATTATTTCTTTGAGGTAAACATGGCAAAGAAGTCAAAATCCTCAGACTCTGGTGACATTAAAAGACACTTATGTGCTCAAGCTGAAGCCTCTAATGGGCCTGCAGACCGGGAACTCGATTTGGATGGTGTGGCTGGGGAAATTCAGTGCAACTGTCCAACATGTTTGTGATGCTGATGAAGGTTGTTGCTGACTTGGAGGAGTTTGCTACAAGAGTGGCAGATGTTGAGAAATGGATTGATTATCTGGAGTCATCGAAAAGGGAATTATCCGCTAATCCGCTCATAACCAAAATAGACCTGGGAAACATTTTGGAAAAACTGGAAAATCTTGAAAATATGAGCCAAAAAAATGATTTGTTGGAATTCCTGAGCATGAAGAAGGCAGAGATATGGTGAAATTTCTAGATGAGCTCTTCCCGAGTCTGCTCGACATAACAGGCCATAAGCTGGAAATCGAGCAAGTTGACAGAGTCCCGGCTCGCAGATCTGCTGAGAGAGACAGGTCCCCGATCAATTCTGGCCAAATCCAATAAAGATAAAGGAGCAAAGGAAAGTATTCTTGGAAGAATCAGTATTTTCTTTTCCCGGACTTTGCTAATTCGATAAGAGAGAAACGCAATTGATTCATGGAGTGTTAGAAACTCTTGCATCAATGGGAGATCGCTTTTGCTCTGATGTTTCCGGCCAAACTGAGAATAGAAATGAAGGATGGCCACAAAGTATTTACGTGTCCCAAACAACCACTGTCC
This sequence comes from Moxostoma hubbsi, assembly GCA_032164185.1. NCBI lineage: Eukaryota > Metazoa > Chordata > Actinopteri > Cypriniformes > Catostomidae > Moxostoma > Moxostoma hubbsi. Next base: position 21,629,291 of record JAVLUX010000043.1, read on the forward strand.
TTCATAAATACATTGGAGTGAGTAAGCCATTTGGTGTTTCTTATGTGAGTGGATTGACTTGCTGAACACACACTTGATTGTCTGAGGAAGCTGGGAGCCATTTTTGTTTCTGTTTGTGTTGGTTCCGCCTAGCAGCTGGAGTTTGTTTTGTGGAATAACACTTCTCCTTCAAGAAACTTTTGCTTTGATGGAGGATAGCTTTTGCACTGGGGTTCCCAGCCAGATTGTGAGTGGATGCTGGAGATGGCTGCAAAATATCTACATGCCCACACAAAGGATGTCTTTTATAAAGTCGATGGAGTAAATTTGACTCTTGATCATCCGAGGAACCGGGACGTCTGTTTTGTTTCTTTTTGTGCTGGTTCTGCCTAGCAGCTGGGGTTCAATTTGTGGAATGGCACTGCTTCGGTACAGGATGAATCTGTTCGTTCCTTGTGCTTATGCCTCCTGTTGGCTGGAGTTTGTTTTGTGGAGTATTTTTGCGAGACATTGGAATGATTATATCATCTGATGCACTCATAAACAGCCGGTTCACTGAACACTTGTTTGTCTGTTCGAGGAAACTGAATGGCTTTATAACAGTTGGAATTTGCTTTGTGGAGGATCACACCTTCTAGACAGTTCTGTGAATAAATATACACGTTCTTTGTGTTTACTCTGCCTATTGGCTGGGGTTTGTTTTACAAAGTATTTTCTCTTATGCAATTTTGCCTTACAAAATTTGTGCAGAAGCACCGGACTTTAGCAATCCGATGGCAAATATGTCACGGGGGCTCTCGTAGGCATACATGGACTTTTTTAGTTTAGAGGGATTGACGCCGGTTGCCTCTGTCATGCGTGGGGTTAATGCACATGTTTTTCTTTTTTCTGTTTGTTTGGTTTGGGGTTTGATTGTTGCACTAATGTTGGAATGTGGTCTGTGTACTCTTAAGCGTAAGAAATGTGATATAGTTTCTTCAAGAAACACATCTTTTCCCAAAGGAAGCTAAAAATTTGGGAAGATATGGGGTGGACATGTTTTCTTTAGTGCTGGCTCAAGTAAGATAAAAAAAAACATCTCCATTTCAAATGTCTTAAACAGATTAAAGATTAATTAGGGAGAATCGTTATTGTTTTAGCTGAAATTCAGGGGCAAATGTTGGTTTTGGCTAACGATGTTGCAAGCTGCTAGCACCCCTCATGATATAATTTTTGGAGGAGACTTTAATCTTTTGATGGACTCAGTCCTTGATCATAGTGAAGCAAAAGTGTGTAATCCCCCTAAAGAAACATCGACGCTTCACAGGATGTGTAAAAATCTTGCTCTTGCAGATTTTTTGCAAATTTTGAACCCATCTGGTAGGGACTATAAATTTTTTTCATCAGTTCATAAGATTAATTCTAGAATAGATTTTGAAGTCCCTCATTTCATCTGTTGTTGATTGTTCAGTTGGAAACATCTTGGTCTCAGATCATGCCCTTGTGAGTTTAGAAGTGTTGCCACATACTGAGAAAAATAAATCATATAGTGTGCACTTTAATGTATCCTTTTTGCAAAATCTTGATTTCCAACAAATGTTAAAGACTGAAATAAATGTTTATATGGAGACCAAATGGTCTTCAGTATCTTCTGTGGGCGTGGCTTGGGAGGCACTTAAGGCAGTTCTTAGGGGTCGAATCATACAGTATGCCTCATTCATCAAGAGATCCAAGGCATGAGAACTCATGGAGTTGGAAGGGAATATTAAAAGTGCAGAGGCCGAATGTCGGCTGATGGCCTCAGAGAATTGACCCGATTAAAATACAGATATAATACTATTTTGTCACGGAAAGTGGAGTTTTGGTTATTTAGGGCAAGACCGACCAAAAGAGTCAGGGGACAAAGCAGGGAGGCTTTTGGCTAGATCTATAAAGCAGAGAGTATTTTTCTACCATTCCCTCAGTGAAATCTGCTGGTGGTGAAATTTTTACCTCAGTCATTGATATTAATAATGCCTTTAAAGAGTTCTATCTTGATCTTTATAGTTCTTCATCTATTGATGAAGATATTAGAAACTTTGTGGAACCATTAGAACTCCCTAAACTGATGACTAAGCAAAGCAATTATCTTGATTCTGAGATAACCTTGGAGGAGCTTGACGATGTAATTAAGTCCTTACCTACAGGCAAGGCTTCGAACAACTTTCCTGTTCTGCTGATGTCACCAAGACCACATGGGTGGGGGAATATAAACCAATAAAATAATAGCCCAGTTTAACTTTCCAATCAAACCCCAGTGGATAAATTAAAGTCCCGTTCCACATTGTTTCACACTGAATCGTCTGCTTCACTCAGAAATACGTTACATTAAAGAAGTAAAATGCCTTGCAAATGCCGTTTCATGTTGTATTTAAATGTTTTGTTTTCTTTTCCACCTGTCATCTTGCCTCTCTGTCCCAGAATGTGAGTGTAATGGCCACTCACACTCGTGTCACTTTGACATGGCAATGTATCAGTCATCAGGGAACATGAGTGGAGGAGTGTGTGAGGATTGTCAACACAACACACTGGGTCAATGGTGTGAGAGCTGTAAACCCTTCTATTACAAGCACCCGGAAAGAGACATCAGAGACCCCAACATCTGTCAGCGTAAGTGTGTTTAACTAACTACAATTTAAATTCATACCGCTGGTACCATTTGTACTTTGATTAAAGCACTTATGTTGGTACTAAAATTAAACAATTTAGTATGAAATATACACAAAAACAGAAGAAATCAGGATGGGGCAAATACTATTCCACAGCACTATAGTTAGCAACTTTTTGTTAGTAACTTATTGTGTAGCTAACTACTTTTTCAGAAGAGTAGCTTGACTGTAGCTTAACTACTTTATAGTATGAGTAGTTTGTAGTTTGTCAAACTACAGATTCAAAGTAGCTTCCCCAACACTGCGTTGCACAGAGAGGGTTAGTAAGTAATTATATCTCTTTAGTCTCATGCTAAAGTTTATAATGTTTTAAGTATTTTTTGGTGCTGTACAGGTGGCAGGGTGGCCCAGTAGTTGGCCCTGTTGCCTCACAGAAAGGTCCTTGGTTCGAGTCCTGGCTCAATTGGGCCTATCTGTGTGGAGTTTGCATGATCGCCTCGTGTTTGCGCGAGTTTCCTCCAGGTGCTCTGGTTTCCCCCACATGTCCAAAAACAGGTTAAGAGAATTGGAGATCCTAAATTGCCCTGTAGATGTAAATGAGGTTCCCCCAGCCACTGGGGTTTGCATCATGAAGGGCACCTGGTGTAAAACCTGTGCCAAGTCAAATATGCAGATCATAAATGGTCTGCTGTGGCGACCCCTAACAGGAGCTGCTGGAAGAAGATTTTTGGTGCTGTACACTTGCCCTATAGACATCCATTGTAAGTACCTTACTGTATTTTGTTTTACAATCTGAGCGAGGAGCTGATATATGTTCTGTGGAAATCAACAGCATGTCACAGATAAATTCGGTAGGATGATTTAGACTAAAAGATGATTGACCTTTACAGATCAAATAAGGAGCACCTTTTGCTCAGAGAATTTGTTTAAATGATTTAACAAAAATGATTAGCTTCATATTTCTGCTTTTGAACTCTCTGAATACCTTGTCCCATAGAATTCCATTGTACGTACATTACTTAAAAACTAATTTTTGGTTGTTTTTATAAACTGAGGTACAAGCCTAAATTATTTCCTGTGGTAATAGAGAGAATTTCCTTATAGTTTAAGTTGTATTTTACCTGAAATATTCCTTCAAATAACAGTTTTGATTTTAATATTTGTTTAATCTGTGTGTTTGTGTTTAGCCTGTGACTGTGACCCACGAGGGTCTCTGAATGGAGGCTTATGTGACAGTGCTACGGATGTGCTCAGAGATATGATTGCTGGACAGTGTCGCTGCAAAGCTAATGTGGAGGGAGAACGCTGTGACCATTGTAAGAAAGGACATTACGGCCTCAGCGATGATCCATTGGGCTGTCGGCGTGAGTTACATACACATTCTTTAAGGCTGTGAAAGACTTCCTGTTTGTTTGTAGTCAGTTAGCATGATCAAGTCTGTGTTATTTTTTATTTTGTGCCCCAGCATGCAGCTGTAATGCTCTCGGCACACTCCCGGCAGGCCATCCCTGTGATATACAGACAGGAAGCTGTTACTGTAAACATCTTGTTACTGGGCAAATCTGTGACCAATGTCTGGTAAGAGAGCATTATGGGTGAATGTGTTTTGGTTTGTGGATTTGGCTATGTTCTGAATGGACTAGCTTACTACTTACTGCATAGTGTGTAGTAAACACTGTATACTGCGTACTATAAAAAAATTAAAATAGTACTTTGAAACTGTATTATTCAACGATGCAATCAAATTCGTAATAAGGGACATTGTTGTCATACAACATCATTGTGTTGCATGTGAGTGGCATCAAGTTAGAACTGTTATTTTCCAAGAAAATTCGCAAATTGGATGGAAACATAGCTAGTGTGCTATTCCGAGCAAATCCTAACACAATTCTTCCTTTCAGCCTCAGCACTGGGGTCTCAATACAGATATGGATGGCTGCAGACCATGTGACTGTGACATAGGCGGAGCTTTGAATAATAAGTAAGAACCAAATTATTACCTTTAGTATAACTACTGTGAATAGCTGATTCTCTGATAAATGGTTTCATTCAAGCCAATCTGAATATCCAAGTCCACATTTTTTCTCTTGCGCTAGTTGTTCTTCAGAGACAGGACAGTGTGTATGCAAGGAGCACATATTTGGCAGACGTTGTGATCTGGTTCAATCCGGGTACTACTTTGCAGAACTGGACCACTACACCTATGAAGCTGAGCAAGCTTCCTTCAGACCAGTAAGTGTCTGACGATTTCCATTCAACCTTTAGTGTTTAAAAGGATGCAAAAATTGTGTTTGCAGTAACACACTTACAAAGGAAGTCAATGGTGTAAGGCATAGCACTGGGATACATTTTAAAATACACACTATTTCAAAAGTATAGCTAATTATTGGTGTAAACATGAGACAAATATGAAAAAAGTGCTTACTACTCTTTATCTGTGCAAACTTTCAACTCATGTCAAGACCATGTAAAGCTGGTTAAACCAGTAACTTTCACATATTACAAATTATATTTGTGACGTAACTGTTATTTTATCTTATTTTCTGTGTTGAAATATGCTGTCGAAACTTGAACCCAGAACATTCCTTAAACACGTAGCAGAACCAGTTTGGATAAGTATATTCAGAGTGTTTATTGACTGTACAGGCGGTGAATGTGGTTCAGAGACCATTACCTTTGGATCATAAGCCCACCTGGACTGGTACAGGCTTTGTGGACGTACCAGAGGGGGAAACACTGAGATTCAACGTTCACAATTTCCCTCGGTCTATGGAATACAATTTAATGATCCGCTATGAACCACAGGTAAAGATACATAAACAAACAATATTAAACTTATTACTTAGCCATTACATCTTATAGGTGTCATACTGTATATGGACAGACACATACTTAAACAAGTACATATATTTGGCATTTTTTTGTAGTTGCCAGATGAATGGGAGCAGGTTGTGGTAACTGTTGAGCGACCCAGAACTGGTTACCCCTCAGCTCACTGTACATCTACATACAATGATGAACAGACTGTTTCATTGCACCCTGGATCCAGGTGAGGCTATTTGCACTCCAATAGTGAGATGGAACCAGACAAAACAGTACAGGTTGAAAAATTAAATGCATTCATCGAAGTGATGCAGGGAGTAAAGTGTGTGAATTTGACTTTAAGTACAGGCTACCTGAGTTCGAATTCGCCTTTTTTGCCGATCACAAAATTACAAAAGTAAAGAAAAATGTCCTCAAACTCAAACATTGAAATGTATTAATATTACCATGAACTGCATAGGCCCAAAAATGTGCTAAGTTGTTAAAATGGCCTAGGCTGAATTGGGAAATTTACCATTTTGGTTTCTAAATGTTTCTTGAATTTTAATGGTTTCATGCTCTTAGCAGCCAGTGATTCACTGCACAACACACATTTTTATAGCCTTTATTTAATTAACACTGTTGTTTGTCACAATTTGGAATAATGTACAGATTTTGCTCTTATGGAATGAAATTGGTACTTTTATTCACCAAAAGTGGCATTCAACTGATCACAGTGTAAAGACATTAATAAAAAAAAATTGAAAACATTTTTTAGAACTTCTTAAACTACTTCACAGAGTTCTCTTAAAATCCTCCTTGTAGAGCAATGACAGCTTTGCAGATCCTTGACATTCTAGCTGTCAGTTTGTCCAGATACTCAGGTGACATTTCACCCCACACTTCCTGTAGCACTTGTCATAGATGTGGCTGTCTTGTCAGGCACTTCTCATGCACCTTACAGTCTAGCTGATCCCACAAAAGCTCAATGGGGTTAAGATCCATAACACTCTTTTCCAATTATCTGTTGTCCAATATCTGTTTCTTTGCCCACTCTAACCTTTTATTTTTGTTTTTCTGTTTCAAAAGTGGCTTTTTCTTTCCAATTCTTCCCATAAGGCCTGCACCCCTGAGTCTTATCTTTACTGTTGTACATGTTTCTGGTGTTGAGCGGGTAGAATTCAATGAAGCTGTCAGCGGAGGACATGTGAGGCGTCTATTTCTCAAACTAGAGACTCTGATGTACTTATCCTCTTGTTTAGTTGTACATCTGGTCTTCCACATCTCTTTCTGTCCTTGTTAGAGCCAGTTGTGCTTTGTCTTTGAAGACTGTAGTGTACACCTTTGTATGAAATCTTCAGTTTTTTGGTAATTTCAAGCATTGTACAGCCTTCATTCCTCAAAACAATGATTGACTGATGAGTTTCTAGAGAAAGATGATTCTTTTTTTGCCATTATTGACCTAACATTGACCTTAAGACATGCCAGTCTATTGCATACTGTGGCAACTCAAAAACAAACACAAAGACAATGTTAAGATTCATTTAATGAACCAAATAGCTTTCAACTGTGTTTGATATAATGGCAAGTGATTTTCTAGAACCAAATGATCAATTTAGCATGATTACTCAATGATAAGTTGTTGGAGTGATGGCTGCTGGAAATGGGGTCTGTCTAGATTTTATCAAAAAATCCTTTTTTTTTTCAAATAGTGATGTGCTGTTTTTTACATCAGTAATGTCCTGATTATACTTTGTGATCAGTTGAATGCCACTTTGGTGAATTAAAGTACCAATTACCTTCAGAAACATTTTGGTCTTTTGGCCACCAGTGTAGTTTGGGTTGTATTGTACTGTATATCCCTCTGCATATGTTTATGTTTTCTGAGGATGTGGGCGTTACGCAACCTGTACATGTTGGCATTTGCATTTAGCATTAGCTGTTCTCGACCTTATCAGAACAGTCCTGCAACACATTTTGGGTCACATGCAGTGTTTGGTGTAATCTGATTACAAAATAATTAATTACTGTAATATAATTAATATATCATAAAAAATTACTGTAAATAATTACATTTGAACTCTTGTAATAATTTACATTTCATGTAATCAATTACAGTTACTGAATTTTTACTTTAAAGGTAATTACTTTTAACTCCGTTACTTCAAGTTAAGTCAAGTGGTTTTTATTGTCGTTTCAACCATATACAGTTAGTACAGTACACAGCGAAATGAGACAATGTTCCTCCAGGACCATGGTGCTACATAAAACAACATAGGATAAATCCAGAACCACATGAGACTACACAGACTAAATAAAATACCTATATAAAGTGCACGTGCAAACGTGTGCAAAAAGTAAAGGACAGTACAATAAATTACTAACAATGAACAGGACAATAGACACAGTAAGAGACAGTGCAGTGCTGCCCAGTACACAGAAGTGCAAAAAGATGACAGTTTCTAAAAATGCCAAATGTAAACATAACATACTATGAGATAGTGTTCTGTGTGTGTGTGTGTGTGTGTGTGTGTGTGTGTGTGTGTGTGTGTGTGTGTGTGTGTGTGTATTGAGGAGTCTGATGGCTTGGGGGAAGAAGCTGTTACACAGTCTGGCCGTGAGGGCCCGAATGCTTCGTTACCTCTTGCCAGACGGCAGGAGGGTGAAGAGTTTGTGTGAGGGGTGTGTGGGGTCATCCACAATGCTGGTTGCTTTGCAGATGCAGTGTTTTTTGTAAATGTCTTTGATGGAGGGAAGAGAGACCCCGATGATCTTCTCAGCTGTCCTCACTATCCTCTGCAGGGATTTGCGGTCTGAAACGGTGCAAGTCCCAAACCAGGCAGTGAAGCAGCTGCTCAGGATGCTCTCAATAGTCCCTCTATAGAATGTAGTGAGGATGGGGGGTGGGAGATGTGCTTTCCTCAGACTTCGAAGAATGTAGAGACGCTGCTGGGCTTTCTTGGTAATAGAGCTGGTGTTGAGGAACCAGGTGAGGTTCTCCGCCAGGTGAACACCAAGGAATTTGGTGCTCTTGACGATCTCCACAGAGGAGCCGTTGATGTTCAGCAGAGAGTGGTCACTCTGTGCTCTCCTAAAGTCAACAACCATCTCTTTTGTTTTGTTGGCATTCAGAGACAGGTTGTTGGCTCCACACCAGTCCGTTAGCTGCTGCACCTCCTCTCTGTATGGTGACTCGTCATTCTTACTGATGAGAACCACCACGGTCGTCTGTCATCAGCGAACTTGATGATGTGATTCGAGCTGTGCATTGCTGCACAGTCGTGAGTCAGCAGAGTGAACAGCAGTGGATTGAGCACAGAGCCCTGGGGGGCCCCAGTGCTCAGTGTGGTGGTGGTGGTGGAGATGCTGTTCCCGATCCGGACTGACTGAGGTCTCCCAGTCAGGAAGTCCAGGATCCAGTTGCAGAGGGAGGTGTCCAGGCCCAGCAGGTTCAGGTTTCCAATCAGGTGCTGGGGAATGATTGTATTGAATACTGAGCTGAAGTCTATGAACAGCATTCGAACATATGAGTCCTTTTTATCTTGGTTGGAGAGGGCCAGATGGAGAGTGGTGGCTATGGCATCGTCTGTTGAATGGTTTGGACGATACGCAAACTGCAGTGGGTCAAGTGAGGGGGCAGCTGGGTCTTATTGTGTCTCATGACTATCCTCTCGAAGCACTTCATGATGATGGGTGTGAGTCTGATGGGACGTTAGTCGTTGAGGCAGGACACTGAAGACTTCTTTGGGATGGGGACGATGGTGGTGGCCTTGAAGCACGTTGGAACGACGTCGCTGCTCAGAGAGATGTTGAAGATGTCGGTAAGAACATCTGCCAGCTGGTCTGCACATCCTCTGAGCACTCTGCCAGGAATGTTTTCTGGTCCAGCAGCCATACGTGGGTTGACTCTATGTAGAGTTTTCCTCACATAAGCCGTGGTAAGACAGAGCATTTGGTCATTGGGAGGAGGGGTCTTCCTCGCCATCACGTCGTTCTGCACTTCAAACCGAGCGTAGAAGTTGTTCAGTGCATCTGGAAGGGAGGCACCTTTGTCACAGGTAACTGAGGTTGTCCTGTAGTTGGTGATGGCCTGGATGCCCTGCCACATGCACCGCGTGTCACCGCTGTCCTGGAAGTGACTGTGGATTCTCTGGGCGTGTGCGCGCTTTGCCTCTCTGATGGCCCGGGACAGTTTGGCCCTCGCTGTTCTTAGGGCTGCCTTGTCGCCTGCTCTGAAGGCAGAGTCTCCGGTCCTCAGCAGCACGCACACCTCCGCAGTCATCCATGGCTTCTGGTTGGAGCGTGTGGTAATGGTCTTGGAGAAAGTGACATCATCAATGCACTTGCTGATGTAGCTGATCACTGATGCTGTGTATTCCTCCAAGTTGGTAGAGTCGCCATATGTTACAGCCTCCCTGAACATGTGCCAGTCAGTACACTCAAAACAGTCCTGAAGAGCAGATATGGCTCCTGCTGGCCAGGTTTTCACCTGTTTCTGAAGTGGTTTTGTGCGTCTGACAAGATTAGCATAACAGATGTGGTCTGAGTAGCCGAGGTGGTGGCGGGGCTCTGCCCGGTACGCGCCTGGGATGTTTGTGTAAACAAGATCAAGCACGTTCGCCCCTCTCATTGCAATGTCCACATACTGATGGAATTTAGGGAGCACTGTCTTGAGATTCGCATGATTTAAATCTCCGGCGACAATAAACAGTCTGTCAGGGTGAGCAGTCTGCAGTTCACTAATAGCCCCATATAGTTCACAGAGCGCTTCCTTAGCGTTAGCGCTGGGGGGAATGTAAACTCCGGTTCTGATAACAGTGGTGAATTCCTGTGGTAAATAAAAAGGTCAGCATCTAACAGTCACAAGCTCCACCAGCGATGAGCAGTAGCTAGAGACTAGTATAGAGTTCTTGCACCATTCCGTGTTGATGTAAACACACAAGCCACTACCGCGAGTCTTACCGCACAGAGCTGCATTTCTGTCGGCACGAAACGAGGCGAGCCCGTCTAGCTGAATGGTGGCATCCGGAACTCTGTCGCTGAGCCCCGTCTCCGTGAAAACGAAGACACAGCAGTCTCTAAACTCACGCTGCGTAGCTTGCTGGAGTCTTTGTCCAGTTAATTGTCCAGGGAGGAAACATTTGAGAGCAGGATAGACGGGAGAGCCGGCCGGCTAGGGTTTGTTTTTAGCCTAGCATGGACCCCCGCCCTTTTGCCGCGCTTCTGCTTCCTCGCGCACCGCTTACGCCGTCCTCTCCCCCGGCCTGGTCTCTGCAAGCCGAGTTTGCGTAGCACCTCCTGCAGGTCATCATGCAGCTTGGTTGTTGCATGAATCCTATATATGAGCAGTGTCTGGCGATGGTAGATAAGAACACCGGTTGCTCCGATGTCCATGTGCAGCAAAAGTCGGGTTATTTAACAAAAATAGCACCATTTTGGATCCGGAGCGGCTGCTGCGTTCTACCGCGCCGCCATCTTGGATCATTTGTATCTTGAGTTACTGTATACATTTTAAAAAAAATTGTGCATAATACATTTAAAATATAAATTAATATGTTTCAATGCACGCATTTTACACTTGTACGCATTTCAGTTGAAGGGTAAGTGACAATGAACAAGAAAATTTAGATATTTTGAATTTATTGAGCAGAAAAATAAAAACATTTCTGTGAAGTGTTTTAGAAAGTAATTTACGTAATTTTTATTCTGTAAAACACAAACAAATGAATCTTATTACATTTAAAGAGAAATTAACAATTTGTAGTGGATTAATTTTTTTAAGTAACTTAGGCTGAGCTGGCCGCAACTTTGAGAGTTAAGAGTAAATGTCAGATGAGTTTATGGTTACTTTTCTATTAAAGTCATTAACAAAGTAATCTGATTTCATTTAAACCTCTTGGCTAAATGGGTCTCACGGTGCAGCTCTGCCTCTGGGTCTGTGGGGTTTATTGTGCAGCTCTGCATTTAGGCTCAACGTGCCCCATGGTGTAGCTCCTTAATTTACATTGGCCATGACCCACCCCTTTAGAACCACTGGCATTTAGTGTGTAGTTACGTGTAGTGTGTATTTAACTCTCTGATTGCGTGTGTGTGTGTGTGTGTGTGTGTGTGTGTGTGTGTGTGTGTGTGTGTGTGTGTGTGTGTGTTTGTGTTTCAGATATGTGGTTCTTCCTGGTCCAGTGTGTTTGGAGAAGGGTCAGAACTACACAGTGAAAATAAGCTTCCCATCATATTCATCATACAGCCATCACTCCTTTCCACACATACTCATCGATTCAGTAAGTACTGATTAACCTTACTTAACTGCTAACCTTAACTGAATCAAAATTGTTTAAAATAAAAAAAAGCATTTACTTCATGAATTATTATCTTTTGAGGACATCCCAAAAAGAAGGTTTTGCTAAATGTAGTTCTTCTAATTTCTTATTTTTTTTTTAATTCAATGAATAAGAACAATCTTTGAAGCGACATCCCTAATGTGCCAAAATATAACTTTGGATATTTTTAGATATTAATTATAACATTATTTAGACCCTTTATGAAGCTATATGAATGTCTGTTTGAAAGGTTCATTTGTCAAGTTTTAACCTCTTTAACTTCTTTAACAGTTTTCCTCCCCTTTTGGGAGGAAGTTTTGGAAATGTCAGCTCCTTGAGGAGAGCAAAACCAGCTTACATATACAGATATCCACACACTCAATAATAAACGATGCAAATCCATAATCAATCTTCTCACAAATATTATCTCAACAACTATTAAAAACAGTTGCTTTATTGCTATATTCATGCCAAATGACTTAACCTTTGACCTCTGTAGATCGTGCTGATGCCAGAGGTGCAGGATCTTGACCTGTTTTCTGGAGGACAACACCAGTTCCCAGACTGGGAAATGTTCCAGAAGTACCGATGTATGGAGCGCAGCCAAAGTGTCATTAAAATCCCCCTGTCGGATATTTGCAGAGATTACATCTTCAGTGTGTCTACACTAATGCACAATGGAGCTCTGGGTGAGACGCTCAGAGAGTTATTTGTAACCAGTGAATTGTACACAAAAAGATCAGGAACAGGCATTTTTAAAGTACAATAATCAAGATCAGATTAACAAACACACATGAACCTCAGGGGCCACTTGAGTAAGGCCTATCCATAAAATCATTGTTTGACCTCTCTATTTGTTTTCTATTTTTTAACTTCACTTATTTCTATTTGTCTTTCAATCATTTATAATGTCATGAGCGTAGAATGCAGTTGTGACCTGCATGGCTCTCTGAGCTCAGTCTGTGACTCTAGTGGCGGACGGTGCCAGTGTCGACCCAATGTATCAGGCAGGAACTGTGATGCCTGTGCCCCTTCAACCTACATGTTCGGACCCTCAGGGTGTAGACGTGAGTGTAAACTCCACACACATGCACACATTTACATGGATAATTTTTAAGTGTGAAAAAATCCTTTCTGTGTACTGTATGAACCTCAATTACAAAAAAGAACATTATCATTAAATACCACATCTATTTATTATAAATAGTAGAGTACTGCACTGTATGCACAAATCATTATGCTAGTATTATATTCTGAACATTTTGACATGACGCACATTCACAAATTTGACCAAAAATGCATAAAGTCATGTAACAAACTCAGGCACAAAATGCATTTACTTCTTAGCATGTGACTGTGACCCGCTTGGCTCTCAGAACGCTTTCTGCCACCACTCTACGGGACAGTGTGTGTGTGTGCCAGGGGCATATGGGCGCCAGTGTGCCAATTGTAAGCCTAGCCACTGGGGCTTCCCTCAGTGCCAGCCCTGCTTCTGTAACGGACACAGTGACCAGTGCCACCCACGTACAGGCGAGTGTTTGGACTGCAGGGGCCACACCACCGGCCATCATTGTGAGAGGTGAGAGTAAATATCAAATGAGTTCACAATATATTTTAAAGTCTCTAAGGAAAGTATTGTTCAGTTGGCTGTGTGATACAGCTCCACCTCTGGGCTCAGTGGGCTCTGTGGTGCAGCTCCATCGTTGGGCTCAGTGGGCCTCATGGTGCAGCTTTTCCTCTGGGCTCAGTAGGGTTCATGGAGCAGTTCTGCATTTTGACTCAATGGGCCATGTGGTGCAGCTCTGCCCCTGGGCTCAATGGGCCCTGTGATGTAGCTCTGCTTCTTGACTCAATGGGTCATCACTGTGAGATGTGAGAGTAAATGCAAAAAGAGGTCAAAACAGGGGTTGCGTTAACTGAAAATTCTACGTTATTTACCGATTTCAAATATTGTCAGTAATTTTGATGGTTAAAAAAATAAGACCTCTCACCTAGTGCATCAGTTTTTGAGCCCTGTTTATTGCCTGGTGGTATTAAGATGTATTTATATAAGAGATATTAAGATATTGGGTGATATTAAGAGGCCGCCGGACCCCGCTCCCTTCCTGGAGCCACTTCCCTGGTCACCAGCTCCGGCATGAACTATTGGCATTTCCTCTTTTTTGGGGGGCTTCAGGAGCATCTTTTTCTAGAAACTCGTCAGTCAATAAATAGTTTTTTAGGAATGAAGGCTATACAATAATTGCAATTGCCCCAAAAAAAACCTGACAATTTCATACAAAAGTGTACACTACAGTCTTCAAAGACAAAGGCAACTGGCTCTAACAAGAACAGAAAGATATGTGGAAGGCCAGATGTACAACTAAACAAGAGGATAAGTACATCAGAGTCTCTAGTTTGAGAAATAGACACCTCACATGTCCTCAGATGACAGCTTCATTGAATTCTACCCGCTAAACACCAGTTTCATGTACAACAGATAAGAGAAGACTCAAGGGTGCAGGCCTTATGGGAAGAATTGCAAAGAAAAGCCACTTTTGAAACAGAAAAACAAAAAGAAAAAGTTTGAGTGGGCAAATAAACGCAGATAGTGGAAAACAGAAAATTGGAAAAAAGTGTTATGGATCTTAACCCTATTGAGTTTTGGGATCAGCTAGACTGTAAGGTGCATGAGAAGTGCCCGACAAGACAGCCACACCTATGGCAAGTGCTACAGGAAGCGTGAGGTGATATGTCTGGACAAACTGACAGCTAGAATGCCAAGGCTCTGCAAAGCTGTCATTGCTGCATTTAAGAGAACTCTTTGAAGTAGTTTAAGAAGTTATGAAAAAAAAATCTAATTGTAATAGTAATTGTTCACGTAATTAATGTCCTGACTATAAATTGTGATCAATTAAATGCCACTTTGGTGAATTAAAGTACACATTTCTTTCCATAAGAGCAAATTCTGTACATTATTCCAAACTTTTGGCCACCAGTGTATACCCTTGTAACAGTATAAGGATGGACAAGGAGGAGGAGGGAACCGGCTGAACAATAAACATAAAAGTTTAATGGTAAACTTAAAACCAACATAAACAAACGTGTGGCGTGGCCGCGTGCGTCTCTCTCGAACTGGCGCCTCTGGCTCGTCTTTATCCCCCTTCCGGCTGATTAGCCCAATTCATGGCCCGGCCCGCCGGGAAACCCCTGGCATGCCCCTCCCTTCCTGGAGCCTTTCTGGATCCCTGGGATAGATGAAGGGAGGGAAAGGTGAGAGGGAAAGAGTGAGTCAGAGTGACAGAGAGTGAGAGAGAAGAGAGAGAAAAACGCTCCTTTGCCCTTTGGCGGATGCCAGCTCGCTACTCCCCCGTGGGGACCACAGCGGGTCCTCCATCCCCTGGCAGATGGAACCGCTCCTCCCCTTCTTCGGCAGATGGCCGTGGCTCCTCCGGCTCTCGGCGGCCGGCAGCGACCACTCCGTCACCCCTCCGCTGCTCCTTTGGCGGAAGGAAGCAGCGAAGACTCCACGACAGCGCATCCCTCCTCCTTCCTGGGTTTCGGCACCATTGTAATAGTTAAAAGATGGGCAAGCAAGAGGCGGGAACCAGCTGAACAGTTTAATGGTAAACTTAAAACCAACATAAACATATGTGCAGCGAGGCCGAGTGCATCTCTCTCTCTTGAACTGGCATCTCTGGCTCCTCTTTATCCCCCTCCCGGCTGATTAGCCTGATTCATGGCCTGTTGTGTGTTTTCACGGCCCGGCCCGCCCTCCTCCTCATCACAACACTCATGTCTGTTCCTTTGTCTGTTCTTGTTTGTATGTAGAGTGTTAGTTGCCAGCATACTGCTGTTGTGTTTGTGTTACCTTTTTCTTCATATGTTTACCTCCTTTGTTTTATACTCTTCTTTTGTTTATCATTAAAGTTCTGCGTTCGGCTCCTTACTCTCTCATCTCTTCCCTTCACAAAACCTGACAGTATCCTAGCTGTGTCATGAAATCTTTACAGATACTCTTGTACTTCATTTCATTTTATAGGTAACAGTAAAACAAATTATGAGATTGAGTGTTTACTATTTTAATTAATTTATTAAACAGAACTGTTTGACAAATGTGAATTCTGTGTGTTTTTATTGTGTTAGAAATATGATGCAAAGGTAAAAACTTTACCTTAAAAAATAAACACTCCAGAGGGGAAATATTGCCCTTTCATAATAATTAAAATACATTACTAATAAAATATTACTAAATAGTAGTTGCTTTAGAAATACTGTAGCTGTCTTAACAAGGGCATGAATTCAGATGGTTTGTAGTTTTTCAATTTGTTTTAATGTTTGGTCTGTTTTTTTAACTATTTGAAACAATTAATTGTTATTCGTTAACATTAAATCACTACTTTAGTTAACACAAACTAACAATGAACTTTTACAGCAATCATTAATCTTGGTTTGTTTTCATTTCAATTTATATGCCTGTTAATAAAAAATATATATTTTAAAGTTATTATTCATGTGATAACATGAATGCAATATGAACTCACATGAACTAACAAAGAACAATAATATTTTACTTAATTAACATTAGATTATTAAATTACAAATAAAATGGAAACACTTAAATATTGTATTCGTTAGCATTAGTTACGTATATAAGTTAACATGAACTAGCATTGAACATATATTTGAAAACTTTTTTGAAAATTTGTTAACATGAACTAATAATTAACAACACTTCTTCTTTTCTATCTTGTTTAATGTTAATTTCAGCATATACTAGATTTCTAAAATGAAATATTATGTTAACATTAATTATGCTATGAAAAAAATTTATTTGTATTAATTAACATTAACTAAGATTAGTAAATGCTGTAAATAATTAGTTAACTGTTAGTTCATGATACCTAAAGCATTTACTTGTTATCAAATATAACCTTACCCCTTTAATTCAAATGTGGCAAAATCCTTAGTGAAATACATAAAAGTACTCTGTTTAGTGAGCTACATTAATGCATTCACATCCACATTTCTTATAATTGTAACATACCTTTCTTTCCTGAAGTTGTGTGGCTCTGCTATTGTTGTTGCATAACACATATCCTAATTAATTTACAATGTGAAATAGCTCTTTTATAAGGTTTCATTTTGTATAAGTTAATTAGCTTTACCTAATGAGTACACTTCCTGAACCAACACATTTCCTGAAACTCTCTCCTCCAGATGTGTGAGTGGTTATCACGGCAATCCATCGTTGGGTTCCAGAGAGCAGTGTCGCCCCTGCATGTGTCCTGATGGACCAGGAAGTGGCAGGCAGTTTGCTGAGAACTGTTACCAAAGTCCTCACTCCCTTCAAACATTCTGTGTTTGCAGCCCAGGTTATAAAGGATACAGGTGTGAGGAATGTGCCCCCGGTTACTATGGTAACCCTCAGGTGCCAGGTGGGCGGTGCCACCCATGCCAATGTAATGGCAACATTAACTTACAAGACCCGGAGTCCTGTGACGCCCACACTGGTGTCTGTCTCAAATGCATGTTTAACACAGACGGCATTACATGCCAGTTCTGTATGCACGGTTACTATGGTGATGCCCGTACACAGAACTGCAGAAGTAAGTATGCTTTCATGCTTTTAATTGGCTAGATGTCTGCACATGGGTAGTTGGCATGAAATACTTTTTTGAAAGTTGTCATGTGGGGTGACATGCTATATTCCATCTAAAATTAAACCACATTGGTCTTATTCTTTATTAATTATTAGTATAGCAGTTTTATAATATCAGGAAAGGCATCCGGCGTAAGACCTGTGCCCAGTCAAATATGAGGCTCACGCATGGTCCGCTTTGGCGACCCATAACGGGAGCAGCCAAAAGAGGAGGAAGAAGATTGCAGTTCTATATTAGTTATTTTAAAATAATGATTATCAGTATTATGTGTGCAGCTTTTATGAACTCGTATTATTTGAGCAATATAGAATATCTGTATTTCTAAAAAGGGTTCAAATCCTACCTTTTGTCATGCTTTTTTCCATTTTTTTTTCCATGTCTCCACTCTTAATATTTCCTAGAATACTACTTATAACAATAAATAAAAGCAATTCCTCAGTGATTTGGTCACAGTGAAAGTCAGTGATTATATATTTATCAAATAGTCCAAGGCCTATATTCTTTTCATTTTGTGTTCAGGGTGTGTGTGCCATCCAGTGGGCAGTGTCAAGCACAGCTGTACTGATGGTCTATGTGACTGTGACAGGATTAGTGGGCAGTGCCCGTGTCTGCCGGGCGTTGAGGGTCAGCAGTGTGACCGCTGCGCACCCAACACATGGAACATCAACAGTGGAAAAGGCTGCCAACCCTGTCATTGCCACCCTGAACACTCCTACAGTTCTTCCTGTGACCTGGTATGAACACACACAGATAAGGCCCTGTTCACACCTGGTATTGATTTATTAACATCTGAATTATAAGTGTGAACCACATGCAAACAGGGCCTAAATTTACACATCAACAGTTGACAAAATAGATCATTAATCCATTCTGTCAAACTGAACACTGTTTTCCATGTGTGTCCGAATATCTCAGCTGTCAGGTCAGTGTTCCTGTGAGGCTGGTTTTGGAGGCAGGACATGTGAGGAGTGCAGGGAGCTGTTCTGGGGTGATCCTGAGGACAAATGTCATGGTGAGGATCGAGCACATGTATTACATACAAAGAAACAACACATGTTACACTTGTTCACTATCACAAAGGGAATGTTGCTGACATTTATTTGTACACCATTAAAACATTGCTCTGGTAATTTTTTTATCCTTGTTTCGGAAGATTCTATGAAGCCTTGGTTATCCTTGGACCTCTTACTGAAAAATGTCAGATATCTTTGGGTGCCTTTGACAGCTGTGGCTTTTTATGTGGTTACAGTGCAAAGGAGCAATGTATTGATATTCCTAAAACATTCTATTAACCTTACCTAACCTTATGTAGCTTTGAAGCTATTTATAGAAGAAAATATTTAACCCTTTTGTTCTGTTCATATTGGAGTAACTCTTGTGTGTTATGGATATAGAACTCAGTTAGCTCAAATTACACCATTACATTTTTATATAAAATATTTATTAAAAGGTTGCTAGGTGTCATGCATTAGGAGTGTCTGCTGCCATCTGCTGGAAAAACATGACAAAATGCAACAGTTTTATAGCAATGTCAAGTATAGCCAGTAGGTGGCCTCAGTATAATAGATGTTATCACAAGTTATACATTTATATATATATATTTGGGTGTTTTAAAAGACAGTTATTTGTCAAAGTGTAGCTATTTTGAATCCACTTGCTCTGAAATGTAGTGCTTAATGTACAGTCAAACCTGACCATGGTGTTACAAAGAGAAGACTTATAAACGTATTTTTATAAAAGTATATAAACATATTTTTTTATCTACCATTTATCTTGCAAACATCATTCAATAATATAATTCAATAAACTCAAATCTGTGAGGAAAAATTGTTTTGCATGGTAATATAAGTGTTTTCGAAACAAAACAAAATGCCATGTTTTGTCTGAAAGGGTAAACACTTCCAAAAGAGGGGTCAGACATTTAGTTATTTTAGTGTGTTCATATGTGTGATGATGTGTGTAATGGAGTGTGATGTGTGTGGTTTGTGTTCTAAATTGTGGCTGTGTCATATTCTCACCCATTCATTTCTATTTATTTAAAACATTGTCAGACTGTTTGCGTTTATATGTGTCTGTGTCTGTGTTGTATGGATTTGGTCTGTATTGTGTCTCTTTGTTCTGGACCCACACACAGATTTTTCCATTGATTTCTATGGTCGGACATATTTGTCCAGGAGCAGTATGAGTGTGAATGTTTGTAAAACGTCCTAATCTTGATGGAATGTTTTCAGGATTTTTTTTTTTTATGTTTTTTTTTTTTTGTGCATTAAGATGGTAAAAATACAGGAAAAGTCACAAAGACCCAGACTACTTCTGAATTACTATTTTTATACATGAAAAAATTGATCAAATCGGGCAAAAAGGTCCGAACAGAACAAAAGGGTTAAGAATCAGATGATATTATTAAAATATTCTTATTACAAAAATGAAATAATATTACCTGATATAATTAGGGTGACATTAAACTACTAGGGCCACAGCTATAAAATTGAACATCAAAACTAACTGAATTAAACACACCATTTCTGAAAACTGAGTTACACTGTCTTTACACCATCTGATTCACAAAGAAGAACTGGACTTCCCAATTGTAAATATAAGAAAATCAATTATTATAACCTGTTTGTTTACATTGACTGTGTCAAATAAACGATTCACTTTAATGATTTGGTTTTCCCAACTCAACATGAGAGAGAGGACCATTTATGGTGCGTTCACATACAACGGGAAGAACATTTTCGCCTTGCATTGTTTGTGCGAGTTTGACCGCTGGATTATAAATGTGTTTAAACTCGTGTTTGCGTGAGTATTCCCCCTTCTCTTCCGGAAAAGGACAGGAGGAGGGGCTTCAACAACTTGGTTCATATTAAAGTACAACCAATAGCTGGATTCAAGTAGACGCGCATATTTTCAGAACTTACCTGGTAGTCCAACTTCCTCGCTCACATTCCTCCAAGCGATGTCTTTTTTATTTCCGGCCTCTGTACACGTATGATGTTGTGTCACACAATTCCGGGTGCCCACACACCGCTACAACAAATCTTTCATTCATTTTTCCAGATTTCTTTTGCTACTACGCGTGAAATGCTTGCTTCACGTTATATGTGAACGCACCATTAGGTGAGCGTGTTTGACTACTCCCTCGGATCAGTTGCTGCAATCGCAATGCAATGTGGCAAATGTAATGTTTTGTGACACTACAGCGCTACTTGTTGGAAAATATAGTTGCTGGTAAAGCAACACTATTGTGAAAAAAGTTTACCTACCCTCATGCTACTGAAAAATGTATTTAAGTTAGTACTTGCTACTTTTAGTTAGTGACTCCCCAACACTGGCCGAAACTACTTACTATACAGACTCCATTCCATCTTTGTTTTGTAGATAATTTTAGTCAGTAGGTGTGCTATTTTAGTTTTTCATGAACACTGATTTTTTTTTTTGGCATTCAAAACTGAATAGACAGCAGTGATGTCATCATAAATCAGTTTTGCATTTAAAATTCCAATTCAAACATGGCATAAGATGCTGAAAAACAGAAAATCGTCACGCAATTGCCAGAAACGTCAATCTGGTGCATTTCTGCATTAGACTAACAAAAAATATCGCCCAACGTGAACAGGCCATTGTGTGTTGATTCCCATGCACTGAGAACAAGATGTGTGCTTAGTGTTATAGCAACGGCAAGTAGCTCTGATGCAAAATTGAATTCACGAAGAAACAAAGCCTAAGACCAAAACATGCCCAAAGCATCTTTATCAGTGTGATGTTTTCGTGCTGCACCGATAAAGTTTCTATTTTTGACCCTAGGCTGCTTCAAACGCATGAACTCGAGTAAACAGACTCTGTGAATGTTTAAACTGCTTAGAAAGTATTTGTGTTACTGTTTATTTATCTCTATGTGAGGTATTCACTGTTCTCTGACCCTGTGTTTATTTGGAAAAGAGTTTGCTGTACTTGTTATACTTTTAAGTATTGTTGTACATGAGTGATCTCTCTCTCTCTCTCTCTCTCTCTCGTTTTATCTTTTCCTGTCTTTTATCTTTTGCAGATTTTAGTAGGCACTATTACAAAACATTTTACAGTTAGAAGTGCATTTCACTGATTTGGGGACAATCAGTGAGTTTACATGCAACAATGAGTCAGTTTACATGTGTGATCGTAGACTAATTCAGTCATGTAAACACTTTAAATAGTATTCTTTTGTCATAAACAGTTTAACTAAAAACCAATCCACACACATAGATTTTTTTACCTATTATCCAGATTTTGCTTTGTATATGCAACATTTCTTAATCTGCATTCTGTCAACATTTTAATGCTATCTAGACTATTTACCGAAAAAGAGCTAATATATCATTCACTACAATATTACGCTAGACACTAAACCAAAGGTGACATTAAACTGTTGTGTAATTAAAGAGAAAATTCCAGAAAAGATACATAAACTCTCGTCAAGCCAAAATATGTTTTATAAAAAAAGAAAAAATTCCCACAGCATTCCAACCAAATGTCCTGAACACAGCTGCAACAGAACCAGACACACAAACACTAACAACAATATCAACAATAAACTGTGAAAACTATCAATTATCAAAATCAATAGAATATTAATAAGAATTCATATTGCTGGGGCACCACCCTGGAATTAGGGACTAATAACTAGAAAGTACCGCAGTCTCAGTATTGGATTGTTCTCTTAGGAATGTCAACATCCGGAGAACATCGACATTCAAACGGGGAACAATGAAGGCTTGAATCCAAGTAATGGCATCCCCTGCCAGCCCTAGGCAAAGATGCATGCAGAACAATACCAAAACACTTCTCTTTACGTCGTCACACGAGGTTTCTGGCCTGAGAATGTGGATGTGAATGTGGGCGGAGAGACTGGTTAATGGCGTCTGCCCATTTAACACGTGTCTCCGCTGTACGATAACTTAAAGGCAAAGCTGGGCTCTATCACCAAGATATCTGTTCGCCAAATGTGTGTGCAGGAATGTTTGTGAGGGGTTGTGTATGTGTGTGGTCAGTACGAGAAAAAGAGAACAGGGTGACGGCACCAAAGCCAGTTTAGCGATCAAGTGAGAGATTGCAATTGTTTGTTTCATAACTCAAAGATGCAGTGAACGGCTCATAATCCGTCTGCCACGGTCGTTGGTACTTTAATGGATAAACTCTGTTGTAACAACACAGCAAATCTTGTGGTGGAACACCACGTATGTTACTTCCTTGGGCAGCAAGGCTACACCTGGGAGCAGCAAGGCTGCAACTAGATGAAGCAAATACTGTCGCTGGAAGCAAGGCTTAGGTTGAGGGATGTGTTCTGTCATGCGTTTCATCTAATAGGAGTTGAGAGTTCAATCCTTCATAATTTCACACTTAGGTGTAAAGTGAGCAAGGCTTGATGGGATCTGCAGTCTGCTTGGACTCCCTTTGTTTGATTTTAGTGCTGTTTTTGTGTTATCAGGCTCTGAGTGTTCCTACAGGCCTCAGTCAGGCTTTATGACTGTGTGTAGGCCTGCCTTTGTCTTCTATCTGAGCACATGAGTCCCAACACAATAATTGCAAGAAGCAATGAGACTTCATTTTGGCTGGTTAGCCAATTATGCAGGC
Organism: Moxostoma hubbsi; assembly: GCA_032164185.1. NCBI lineage: Eukaryota > Metazoa > Chordata > Actinopteri > Cypriniformes > Catostomidae > Moxostoma > Moxostoma hubbsi. Next base: position 21,652,268 of record JAVLUX010000043.1, read on the forward strand.
AAAAACATCCTTTGCCATTGACGGCCATTCCAATGTAGCCGTTTATTCTGATTATTTTTTGTTGGGTTTTTTTTGTGTTTTTTAAATGAACAAATTAAATATATATTTCATTATATTATAGTAGATGATTTAACAGTGATTTTTTTTTTTTTTAGGGCTGTAAAAAAATTAAATGGACTTACATTTTCCTGTCTGCTGCCTTTGTGATTTCCAGGACTGGAAAAGTCATGGTAATTAATAAAATCTCACAAACTGCAGAAAAGTCATGGACTAATATATATATATATATATATATATATATATATATATATATATATATATATATATATGTGTGTGTGTGTGTGTGTAGCCGTGGCCATAAGTATTGGCAGTGACATACATTTTGTGTTTTGCAAAGTTTGCTGCTTCAGTATTTGTAGATTATTTGTTCACATGTTCTGTTGTACACTGGAAAACAATGATAAGCATTTCATGAGTTTTAAAGGCTTATATATATATATATGCAAATATATTTTGCTCATAAATATATAACATGAGTCAATATTTACAGTGTTGACCCTTGTTCTTCATAACCTCTGCAATTTGCTCTGGCATGCTGGATATCAGCTTCTGGGCCAAATCCTGACTGATGGCGATCCATTCTTGCCTTATTAGTGCTCGGAGTTCATCACAATTTGTGGGCTTCTGCTTGTCCACTCGTCTTTTGAGGATTGACCACAGGTCCTCTATGGGTTTAAGTTCCGGGGAGTGACATGGCGCTCCATCATGCTGGAAATTGCACGGATAATCACCAAATTGCTCCTGGATTGTTGGGAGAAGTTGCTCTTGCAGGACGTTTTGATACCATTCTTTATTCATGGCAGTGTTTTTGGGCAGAATTGTGAGAGAGCCCACTCCCTTGGATGAAAAGCAACCCCACACATGGATGGTCTCAGGATGCTTCACTGTTGGCACGACACAGGACTCATGGAAGCATTCACCTTTTCTTCTCCGGACTATCGATTTTCCAGATGTCCCAAACAGTCAGAAGGGGGCTTCATCAGAGAAAATAACTTTGCACCAGTCTTCTGTACTTCCTGCAGAATTTCAGTCTATCTTTGATGTTTTTCTTGGAGAGAGGTCGCTTCTTTGTTGCCCTTCTTGACACCAGGCCATTGTCAAAAAGTCTTTGCCTCACTGTGCGTGCAGATGCACTCACACCAACATGCTGCCAATATTGAGCAAGCTCTGCACTGGTGGTGACACGATTCCGTAGATGACTCCTCAGGAGGAGATAATCCTGGTGTCTGCTGGACATTAGGATGTCCTGAAGCCTTCTTCAGTGCAGTTGAACCTCTCTCCTTAAAGTTCTTGATGATCTGGTAAATGGTTCTTTCAGGTGCAATATTCTTTGCAGCAATTTCCTTGCATGTGAGGCCATTTTGATGCAAAGCGATGATGGGTGCACATCTTTCTTTAGAGGTAACCATTGCTAACAAGAACACAATAATTGGAAGCACTTCTTCCATCCTTTTCTAGCAATCAGTCTGCTCTTATAATCCAATCAGAATGATAGAGTGATTTCACCTGAATAGTATTCGTTCACACTTTCCCAGGTGCTGCTGATATGATTAGTGAAATGATGTTAGCTGGTCATTTTGTGTCAGGGCCAAAAAACAGTGAAATTTGGGTTTTTGTGATAAAGTAAATTTTTTTTGGCCAGTTAAGCTTTTTGCACAACAACTGAAGCCGAAAACACAAAATGTATGTCACTGCCAATACTTTTGGCCAGGGCCAGGGCTGTATATTGTCCATTCATTTTTTGCCATTTTTTAGGTTTTATTAATTACCATGACTTTTCCCAAATCTAGCTGATAAGATATTTTTAAACATTAGAAAACTAGAAATATATATAGTATATTATTATTCACTATAAATATATTCTAGTTTTCTAATGCTTAAAAATATCTCATCAGCTAGATTCTGCTCTTAAAATAAAAAATATTTATTCACAAATAGGTGTGAATCAAAAAAATTTTTTATCTGTATCTAGCAATCCCAAATTACTGGAAAAGTCATGAGATATCGCTGGTCAAAAAAAAGAAAGATAGAAAAAAGTTATACTGTTTAAGCACTCTCAATACCATTATCATCATGCAAAGAATTGAGGAATTTTTCAGATGCTGTGTAGGCATACATTTTAATCTCCAAATTTTTATTACAGTAATAAAAAACATCACAAATTAAAAGAATATATTTTAGTTAGTGGAATCTTGGTGACAGGAAATACACAAGGCAATGATACTCAGCAAAGTGTTCTTTATGACATCACAGTAGAACCTCTTCTGGAGTTCTGATCGTCACTCATTGCTGAAGATTTACAGACTTTTCTGCCAGTCATACAGTTCGCTGGTCATTCAGTTAATTTCTTGAAAAATTGGATTATGGCATTCAAGAGATCTTGCAGGCAATCTTTGTCTACCCCAGCACCTTTAACCCACAATGTAAAAGAGAGGCACTGGCTGTGGTCAGGTGGCAATTATTTCCCATTTCCTGTGCTCAGTCTTGGCTGTGACATTGATGAGCCAATGGAAGTGGAAAAGCCAGTGGACAAAAGTGAGGCCATAGACTGGGAGTACAGATGTGGGACACACAGGGGTTCACTGATGTCCACTCCAGCACCACCGTTGTCCAGCTATTTAACGTCCAGACTGCTGATAAGGCCACCAGGGTTTCACTACTAGAGCCACTCTGCACCACTGTTAACAGTTCAAACCACTCAAAACAGTGAAAAGTCTTGCTTTAACATGGAATTGCAGTATTAGAGCAGTCTGGTTCAAGAAGAAAAATATCCATTAAATTTTCTTCATAGACCAATTTATTTTTTAACAATTACTTCTAAACCTTTAAAGACAGATGTACTGTGAGCAAGATAGTTAATCAACGGTATGTGCTTCTGTGGAAGCCATCTGTCCATGTTATTACAAAAGTCATGTTTAAAAGCAGAATTCCTGGTGAAGAACAACACTACCCATGACTCTGAAAAGAAGTGTTCCACCAATCAGAGAATTGCAGCCGACAAAGTGCAGCAAAAGAGCTCTGAAGCAAACACTCGCTCCAGGGACCGTCCCACACTACGAATGACGCAATCGAGTTGGTCTTCCAACACTCTCAAACTACTTGTATATTTGCAAATATCTCAATATGTTGCAATAAAATATAAGTATTGTATATTGTTTCCACACTTATAATCAACAACTTTAAATCAATGGTTTTCTATTTTTACATTTGTTTTCACTTTTTCAATTTGTTTATATCTTTTGCAGTGCTTCATGGGATTGTTGTTCATTCCTTCATTGAGGACGTTAAGAACACAGTCTTGTACCTTTGTCTTTTTGCCGATAGTCAAATGTTATTTTGCATCAAATCAAAGTTTGTAATGTTGTGATTCGCCTCAGAGCTGGTCGGTTTGGTTCATGGCTTAGAAAAAACACATCTGTAAACAAGATGGCTGAAATAGTTGTCAGGCACTGTTGCGCTCTATGCTAGCAATAGTTATGGTGGTAATAATATTGTTTACCACCTGCATCATTAACTTCATCCAATGTCACTGAATCTTGAAGAACTGTAGTACAGTCCAATTTTGGATTTGGATTTGGATCTTGATCGCTGAGACCAGCCTGTGGATTTGAATTTATGCAGACACACAGAGAGTTGTTTGACATTGGCGCATGGATTGGTGCTGCGCAGAACTAACAGAAAACTGGAGTACTCCATCATGATATCAAGATTACTTGGCAACAGTATTTAAACATTCACTAGCGTGGAAGAGATTTAAGCACTATGGCAGATGGGGAACATTTTTAATCAATTACTTTAAATGTCAAACTAACAATCTTCAGTTGTAACACTCTGCAGTCAAATATTTTTTTTATAATGAACACTAAACTGAATAATTGACCATTTTTCTTGGCAAACAAATATGAAAGAATACAAAGTATGACATATCTAACTGATACACACATACACATGTTTAACATAGCTTTATCTAAATGAGGACATATCAAAGACTTCTGTTCTTTATAAAATTCAGCAAAAAAGAAACGTCTCTTTTTAAGGACATTGTATTTTAAAGATAATTTTGTAAAAATCCCAAAAACTTTTCAGATCTTTATTGTAAAGGGTTTACGCAATGTTTTCCATGCTTGTTCAATGAACCATAAACAATTAATGAACATGCAGCTGTGTAACATTCACTCAGACACTAACAGTTTACAGATGGTAGACAATTAAGGTTACAGTTATAAAAAACTTAGGACATTAAAGAGACCTTTCTACTGACTCTGAAAAACTCCAAAAGAAAGATGCCCAGTGTCCCTGCTCATCTGTGTGAACATGCCTTAGGCATGCTGTATGGAGGCATGAGGACTGCAGATGTGGCCAGGGCAATAAATTGCAATGTCCGTACTGTGAGACTCCTAAGACAGCGCTTCAGGGAGACAGGAAGGACAGCTGATCGTCCTCGCAGTGGAAGACCACGTGTAACAACACCTGCACAGGATCGGTACATCCAAATATCACACCAGCGGGACAGGTACAGGATGGCAACAACAACTGCTCGAGTTACACCAGGAATGCACAGTCCCTCCATCAGTGCTCAGACTGTCTGCAATACTCTGAGAGAGGCTGGACTGAGGGCTTGTAGGCCTGTTGTAAGGCAGGTCCTTACCAGACATCACCAGCAACAATGTCGCCTATGGGCACAAACCCACCTTCACTGGACCAGACAGGACTTGCAAAAATGGCTCTTCACTGATGAGTCAGTTTTGTCTCACCAGGGTTGATGGGCAGACTTGCGTTTATCATAGAAGGAAATGAGCATCACACCGAGGCCTGTACTCTGGAGCGGGATTGATTTGGTGGTGGAGGGTCTGTCATGGTCTGGGGCGGTGTGTCACACAGCATCATCGGACTGAGCTTGTTGTCATTGCAGGCAATCTCAACGCTGTGTGTTACAGGGAAGACATCCTCATCCTTCATGTGGTACCCTTCCTGCAGACTCATCTTGACATGACCCTCCAGAATGACAATGCCACCATCCATACTGCTCATTCTGTGCATGATTTCCTGCAAGACAGGAATGTCAGTGTTCTACCATGGCCAACGAAGAGCCCGGATCTCAATCCCATTAAGCATGTCTGGGACCTGCAGGATCAGAGGGTGAGGCTAGGGCCATTCACACAGAAATATCTGGAAACTTGTAAGTGCCTTGGTGGAAGAGTAGTTTAACATCTCACAGCAAGAACTGGCAAATCTGGTGCAGTCCATGAGGAGGAGATGCACTGCAGTACTTAATGCAGCTGGTGGCCACACCAGATACTGACTGTTCCTTTTGACCCCCCCCCCCCCCCCCCCCCCCTTTGTTCAGGGTCACATTAATCCATTTCTGTTAGTCACATGTCTGTGAAACTTGTTCAGTTTATGTTTTAGTTGTTGAATCTTTTTATGTTCATACAAATATTTACACGTTCAATTTGCTGAAAATAAAAGCAGTTGAAAATGAGAGGACGTTTCTTTTATTTTTTTTGCTGAGTATATAAAGCTAATTATTGTAACTATAGACTAACCCTAACAGAAAACATTTAGCATTTTTAGAATAAAAAATGTATGTATGGATCGTTTTTCCAAATAAGAATGTCCAAAATAGGACAAAGGTTGGTTTTGTCTGATTTAGCTCACTTGCCAGATATTTTACTGAAAAAAAAATTTAAATAACTACTTTGTCTTTTTTTTCAGTAAAATATCTAAACAACCTTTAAACAAAACAAGCAGGATGACTTAGATGTTAAAATATTAAGTCTTCTTTTCAGAAAACCTAACAAAACTAGGTTTATGCTTAAACAAGGAAAAAGATTGCCGAATTGTGTAAGCTTAAACATTACACAATTTAGCTAGATTTCTCTGAAAAAAAGACGAACTATATTATGTAATTTTGCTTTTTATGTAAATTCATCCAATTTTAAGGAAGTTTCGATATTTTGACTTCAAATATTGCAGTACACACACACACACGCGCGCGCACAAACACACACACCCACAAATTCACTGTTCCTTCCAGTCCTCACTTTTAGGATTTTCAATAAAATAAAAATGACATGATTCACATTTTTAAATCTACTTGTGCATGCTTTTTTGTTTGTTTTCCACAGCATGCAGCTGTGACCCACGAGGCACTGCCACTCAACAGTGCAATAAAATGTCTGGAGAGTGTGTGTGTGTAGAGGGTGTGGCCGGGCGGCGGTGTGACTCCTGTGGGCGTGGCTATGTGGGGACATTCCCTGACTGTGAACCGTGTCATCAATGCTTCCACGATTGGGATGTTAATGTTGGAGAAATGACCAATCACACGCAGAGGCTGGTGGACACAGTGGAGGGGTTAAAAGAGTCGGGTGTGATGACACACTATAAAGACACCATATCAAGTCTAGAAGATGTAACCACACAGCTCAGGCAAATATTGGAAGATGACAAAATTCATCAAACTTTGACACACACAGAGATGGTGATGCGGCAAACTGAGTACGTATAGCACACTATACACTTTCCTCTCTCCTTTAAAGGAACCCCCCCACCACAAATTTTTTTTTATAAATAAATAATTTCATTATTTACTCACACTCATGTTGTTCCAAGCTTATGTGACTTTCTTTCTTCTATCCAATATATTTATCAAAATGCTCACACTGCTATTTTCACCAGTACTAAAGCATATGGTGACCAAGAGATGTCAAGCTCCATAAAGGACAAAAGCACCATAAAACTAGCCATCCACAGACCATTCATTGACCATCTGAAAGCACTTGAAAAAATTGCAAGCTCCAATCAGATTGCAGCACAACAGTGCTCTATTTTCCCCAATTCAGTTTAAAGCCATGAACCAAACCAACCAGATTTGAGGTAACTTAAAAACTTCTTAAAAAGAAGGGAAAAAAGTAAAAGAAAATCTGACATGAAGGAAATTACAAAAAAAGAAATTACTACTACAAAATGATGGAGATTGTTTATTATAGCTATAGAATCAATGTATTTTAGGTTTATTGCCAAATACTCAGATATTTAGAAATATATAAGTAGTTTAAATATGTAGTGAGACCAACTTGTCGGTGCAGAGCACTTTTGCTGCACTTTGTTTACCACAATTCTCTGATTTTTCAGGAGGATCATGGGTAATGTAGTTCTTCATCAGGAATTAAGCTATAAAACATATTTTTTCTAAAAATTACATTTAAATAATGTAGACTGATGGCTTTAACAGGAGCATATAACATCGATTTACAACCTTGGAGCTCACTGAAGTCTGTCTTTAAAGGTTTACAAGTTAGTTAAATATCAGTTCTTCTGAAGAGCCACATGGCACCATGCGAGGTTCGGACGTGTGAATGGCGAGCTCTTTGCACATTGCTAGTTTTAATACTTTTTGTGTAATTAACCGGTGAGATTCGATAAACCCTGATTCTTAACTGTTCTAGGAAGACAATATGTCAAAGAATTCAAAATCCTTGGGCTCTGGAGACATTAAAAGACACTTACGTCCTCAAGCTGACACCCCTGAGAAGCAGGCCGCAAGCCCGGTAGCTGATTTGGCCAGTGAAGTGAAGGAAATTCGGCGAGAATTTTTTAACATGTCGGCAATGCTGACAAAGGTCTTTGCTGACTTGGAGGATCTTGATGTAATACATCGATCGATCGCTGCCATGGAGACAAAATTCACTGAGGTGCTTACAAGAGTGGGGGATGTCGAGAAATGGATTGAGTCATCAGAGAGAGAACTAGCTGTTAATCCGCTAGCAACCAAGGCAGATTTGGAGCACGTCTAGGTGAAGCTAGCAGAATAACATCCGAATTGTTGGAATTCCTGAGGACGAAGAAGGTTGATATATGGAGAAATTCTTGGAAGGGCTCTTCCCGAGTTTGCTCGTCATAACAGGCCATAAGCTGGAAATCGAGCAAACTCGCATGATTCCAGCTTGGCGATCTGTTGAGGGAGACAGGCCCTGATCAATTCTGGCCAAATTTCTGAGATCATCTGATAAAGATCGCGTGTTACGAGGCGTGGAGTAAAGGAAGGCTTTCTTGGAAGAACCACAACATTTTATTGTTCCCAGACATTGCGAATTCGACAACAGAAAAACGTGACCAATTCAAGGAATGTAAGAAATTCTTACATCAACAGAAGGTCGCTTTTGCACTGATGTTTCTGAGAAAATGGGCCAAGGATGGCCACAAAATATTGACATGTCTCCAGCAAGCGATGTCCTTCATAAATTCAATGGACTAAGTTATTTTGTGGTATTCACATTGCAGCCAAGTGAGCCTGACTCACCGGTCATTCATTTGACCGTCCGAGGAAATTTGAGCACCTTTTTTGTGCTGGATCCGCCTAGCAGCTGGAGTTGTTTTGTGTAGTAACAATCCTTCGTCACAATTTTGTGGATGAATATACACGTTCTTTGTGCTTATTCCACTTATTGGCTGGAGTTTGTTTTATAGATTATCTTCTGTTGTGTAATTCTGTCTCACAAAATTTGGTTTTAGCAGAAATTCAGGGGCAAAGGTTGATTTTGGCTAATATTTATGCACCTAACGCTGTTGATCAGGTCTTTAGATCTTGAAGGGATGTTGCAAGGTGCTGGCGCCCCTCATGATATAATATTGGGAGGAGACTTTAATCTATTGATGGACTCAGTCCTTGATCATAGTGAAGCAAATGTGTGGAAACCCGACACAGGACGGAGGAGCCGAGGACCAAATTATGGCATATCGGAGAACCGGCTAGTAAGTGTTTTTTCTCTCTCTCTCTCTCTCTCTCTCTCTCTCTCTCTCTCTCTCTCTCTCTCTCTCTCTCTCTCTCTCTCCCACTGCCACTCCATGTTGGCCTATTCCCTCTCTTTTATTAAATGTTTTGTTAATTTGGCACGATCACCATTATGGCTTGTAGGTGCCACCTTTTTTTTGTTTCCCTCCCCTTGTCCCCTCCCTCAACCAGGTAGATGGGGATGACCTGTTGGCAGACGGGGCAGAAGGCACACCCCTCCCCAGGGAAAGGGGGGGGTGTACATCATGCCGGGGGCTCCCTGGCCTGAGAGAATGAGGGAGGAATGTGGCAGGGTGGAGGGCGGGGCCGGGTCATGATTCCGCACACCTGACCCCTAATCAGGCTAAGCCTCTGAGAGGGTTAAAGGCCGACTGGAAGCTGCAGTGTGACAGAGAGAGAGATTTACTTACAGCTGTCCAACACCTTTGTGTGTTTGTATTTTTGTTCAGTTTTATATTAAATTATTATTTATATTGTCAAGCCGGTTCTCGTCTCCTCCTTTACATTAATCCCTTTACATGGCGCTTTAATTCCAACAAATGTTAAAGGCTGAAATCAATGTTTATATGGAGACCAACTGGTCCTCAGTATCCTCTTTGGGCATGGCTTGGGAGGCACTTAAGGTGATTCATTGGTGTTGGATCATACAGAATGACTCATTCACCAAAGAATCCAAAGCATGAGAACTCGTGGAATTGGAAGGGAATATTAAAAGTGCCGAGGCAGAGCTGGAGCACCGAATGTCGTCTGATGGCCTTCAATCGGGCGAATTTACCCGATTGAAATACAGATATAATACTATTTTGTCGCAGAAGGTGGAGTTTTGGTTATTCAGGGCAAGACAAAGCAGGGAAGCTTTTGGCTAGATATATAAAACAGAGAGAGTTTTTTTTCTACCGTTCCCTCAGTGAAATCTGCTGGTGGTAAAATATTTACCTCAGCCATTGAAAATAATGCTTTTAAAGTTCCACATATTCCTGTACTTTTGTGGAACCATTAGAACTCTCTAAACTGATGACTGAACAAACCATTTCTCTTGATTCTGAGATAACCTTGGAGGAGCTTGGTGAGGTAATTAAGGCCTAGCCTACAGGCAAGTCTCTAGGGCTTTGCCGCTGAATTTTTTAGATCTTATGCTTAGATCTGGCTCCACTTTTGATAGAAGTTTATACGGAATCATTAAAGAATGGAAAGCTTCTGCCAACCATGACACAAGCCTGGATCAGTCTGATATTTAAAAAGGACAAAGATCCAAGTGAGTGTAAGAGTCACCATCCAGTTTCACTGATCCAGCGGGACATAAAAATATTGTCAAAAATCCTGGCCAACTGATTAAGTTATGACATCTCTTATACATTTACATCAGGTGGGGTTTATTTGGGGCCGCAGCTCTTCTGATAACATTAGGCATTTCATCAATATCATGTCGTCAGTGGCGAATGATCAGACTCTCATTTGACACCGAAAAGGCGTTTGATATGGTAGAGTGGGATTATCATTTTAAGATTTTGGAACTATACGGATTTAGGAATACTTTTATTGGATGGATTAAGTTAATTTATAGACACCCGGTGGCGGCAGTACAAACAAATGGATTAATTTCAGATTATTTGACTCTGGATAGGGGCACCCAGCAGGGTTGCCCTCTTTCCACATTATTGTTCTGTCTTTCCCTGGAACCATTAGCAGACGCGATAAGCAAGGAGGATGATTTTACAGGGGAGGTATGGCACATAAGATTTTGCTCTACACAGATGATATTTTATAATTCGTATCTGACCCCACTAGATCTATGCCTTGCCTCCACAGAATTATGAATTATTAATTCCTTTTCTAAGATCTCAGGATAAAGAGTCAGTTGGTCTAAATCCAAAGCTTTGGCTCTGACAGCATAATACCCAGCGACTTCTTTTCAGCTGGGCGTCTTCTAGTGGCCAAACAGGGCATTAAGTATTTGGGCATTTTATTCAAAGCAAATTTGTGTGATTTAGTTAAGAGTACATTTTGACCCCTTAATAAAAAGGTTTTCGAGTGATGTGGGCAGGTGAGCTTAATTACATTTATCTATGATTGGGAAGGTTAATGTTATTAAAATTATTTGTATTCCAAAATTCAACTACCTGATACAATCTCTCCCTATAGATGTCCCCTTCTCTTATTTCAAGCAACTTGATAGCATAGCGAGTCTTTCATTTGGAAAGATGAAAAGCGTCCCAGATTACATTTCAGTAAGTTGCATAGGCCAATTGACAAAGGTGGGCTAGGCCTACCCAAGATTTTGTTTTATTATTATGCATTCAGTCTCAACCATTTGGCTCATTGGTCGCATCCACTTGAGAGAACCCCTCCCTGGTTTTGTATTGAACAGGAAGTTCTGCCCCTATTTTGCCATTGCAAAGCTTTCTATCAAACTAATTGGAAAAGTTAAGTTACACCCCGTTATCTTGCATTTGCACTCAGAGTGTTTAATTCAGACATTTATTTAAATGTTGTTTCAAGCATATGGTTGAACCCAGATTATGTATTAATATTCCTCTTTCTGCTGGTCAGAGTGGATTGTGAGGGAGATTAAAACGCTCTGTGACCTATATGAGAGTGGAGTGTTGAGATCCTTTGAGAATTTGGTTGAACATTTTGGGATTCACAGATCTCAGTCCTTTAGGTATTTACAGCTGTGCCATCTGCTCTGTACTATTTTTAGGAGTAGCATACACTAAAGCGGCAGATACTGGGAGTGGTGATTTCTGCTTTTGGAAAATGTCACGAGGCATCAGTGTATTAATCCCTGCTAGTTCAAAGTCTGCGGGACGGAACTTTACTTCTATCAAAAGATTATGGGAGAAAGATTTAAACTTGGTATTGAAGGAGGGAGTGTGGACTAAGATTCTAAAAAATGTCAAGTCTGCATCTAGAAATGCAAGGGTTCATCTTATGCTATTCAAGATTTTATATGGATTCTATTCAACCCCCTCTAGATTGTATAGACTTGGTTTTAAAGGCACACCCATGTGCTGGTGATGCCAATCAGAAGATGGAGACATAACCCATGTTTTTTGGTGGTGTGTTTAGATCCAAGAATTTTGGTTGAAGGTTCAGAGTTTTGTGTGTGACGTGTTGGGCACTCAGGTTTCGTTTTACCCCAGACTCTCAGATTCTGTTCTGACCAGTGTTATGACAGGCAGGCAGATTGTTTGAAGAGGATGGAAGTCGGCTGGAGCACCCTCATTTCGAGAGTGGTGCGTGGAAATGGGTAGGGTGGCAGCTTACAAGGAGGTGTCATGTAGAAGGCTGGAGATCTGGGATCTGGGATCATGTAAAATGGGGCAGTTATTTTGCATTTTGGGGGGACTCTTGGGGAGGGGCTGTGGAGAGAGAGGAATAGTTTTAGATGTTTATTATTATAATAATGTCTGTGTGTGTGTGTGTGTGTTTGTGTGTGTGTGTGTGTGTGTGTGTGTGTGACCTTATGTGTGACCATGGCGATGTTTGTTGGGGGTCACACTGGGGTAGTAGTGGGAGTTAAATGTTGATTCAATGTGTATCTGTTTTGTTTTCTTTGTCAACTATATGAATCAATAAAAAATGGTGGTGGTGGCGTTGTGGGCTAAAGCACATAACTGTTAATCAGAAGGTTGCTGGTTCGATCCCCACAGCCACCACCATTGTGTCCATGAGCAAAGCACTTAACTTCAGGTTGCTCCGGGGGGATTGTCCCTGTAATAAGTGCATTGTAAGTCATGCACTCCTAAATAAATCATACAGGTTTGGAATTACATGAATTTGATTAAATGATGACCGAATTTTCATTTTTGGATAGACTGTTCCTTAAACCATCTGTTTCTTTTTATCTCAGTGAGATGGCATCAGTTCTAAGAAAGTCTATGGAACAATCTAAAGCGGATCTGGAGCAGATATCAAATGACCATCAGAAAGCCTCAGAAAACCTGAACAGTCTTTCAGAGGAGGTTCAGAACTTCCAGAAGACCTCCACGGATAAACAACAACAGGTTCTGAACATCAAACACTCAGACCTCAGAGGTGAGCAAAGTACACAAATGCTCAAATTACACCTTCACATTCATAACATGGCATATCTGAAGCATGTTGCCACCATTATCTCCTGTAGGTGCAATGGACAGTATCAAAAAGTATTACGGGGAGTCTGCAGAGGCTGAGTCTCATACCAGTCAAGCCGTAACTGATTCAGACAGTACGGTGAAACAGTCTGCCAGAACACGCGGAGCTGCTGAAGCCAAACTAGACACAACGGAGAAAGAATTCAACCTGAAACATCAGATGCATGGACAGAGTCTAGACAAAATTACATCTGAACTGAACTCCAAAGACCTTTCAGAACTAAGCCATCAGGTAAATCAACACATTATCTGATTTTAGAGCCTGTCCTTTAGCTCAATTCATTTGGACTATTAAGGGCTATTCACATTTACACCAACAAACTCATTCATTTTTTTCATATTGAAACTGTGAAAAGGTAACATGTAAACATTTCAATACAAACCCACCATGAGCTCAGTGATAGTTAATTGATACTTCTCGCTATTAGCCAGTGAAGAACTACACTACCCATAATCCTCAAGAGAGATCCACCAATCAGAACAGTCGCTGATACTACAAAAACATAAATTAGACATTAGAAAAGACCTTAGCAGCGATCACACAATTAGGGCTGGGTATTGATACAGAATTCAGATTTTTCTTGATTCGATTTGATTCCAATTTCGATACAATTTCATTTGATTCTGATTCAGGTACATTGCAAAAACATTCAATCAAAATTTAACAACGGGGCCCAAACTCTGCTGTTTAATTGCTATTAATCATATAACAGATATAATGATCTATTCTGAAAAAGTGGGCGGTCACTGATAAATTCAGAAATCAGTTTTCATGCAGTTCACAGAATTCTGATTATTGTAATGTGTCAGACACATGTTCTCATGAGCTTCTGGTATAATGTAAAATGTGAGTGTGTTTGTGTATAGGTGTGTGGAGGGGCGTCAGGTCTAGATGGCTGTGGTGCCTGTGGTGGTCTGGGCTGTGTGAGCGAGGACGACGTGACTCAGTGTGGGGGTGAAGGGTGTGAGACTATAGTGACTCGATCTCAAGACACCTTGAATAAAGCTAAAATATTTGACCAAGAGATCCTACGTGCTTTAAGAGAAGTAGACAATCTTCACAAGATGGTTGGTACTCAATAATGTAGAATTAATTTGCAGTTTTGTTACATTATGTTTTTTTCATTGTTGTTGACATCCCTTTGGTTGAAAAATTACAAGTATATCAAGAAAAATACAGAATTTTAAAGACTTTAATGTATTTAAAGGAATAGTTCACCGAACAAATTTCAATACTATCATAATTTACCCACCATCATGTTGTTCCAAACTGTATGACTTTTTGTTTTGTGCATTTATGAATATCCTGGTTTCAATGGCAGTTGGTAGTGTTTTAACCGTTTAGTCTCTGAGGGTTTTTAAAAGATTTCCTGTTTCAGTGGCTTACCCAAAATTGCCCCCCAAAAAATTATAATATAGATTATGATGATTTCTGAGACTCTCAGCCTAAGAAACTGTTGAAAAATCACAAAAATACTTCAGCCAAAAATGTACTTATTTTCTTATTTTTTCGATTCGACTTTATATACCTCTGTTTTAAATGAGGTGGCTCCGAAAAACTGCTTTTGTTTTGTTCCCAATCATGTCACATGTAATTGAGTAAAATTTTGTGTTGATACAACAAAGCAATGAAAGGTTATCGCATTACAAATATTATTTATTCTAGTTTCCAAAAACATCTCCAAACAAACATAATAACTGTACATAATAACTAATTACACATGCAAACACAACAACGACTAAAGGTTTGCATAGCACGCAGACATGATTTTAGTAATGAGATTTCACAGAATGAGTTTCATTCTGTGCCATTTGATTCATCATCGGGTCTATCATGTACTTGTCGCCATCTCCTGGTGGCCATATGTAATTACAGTGATTGACCACATGACTATCTGCCCAAATATGGAGGACAATTGCTGTTTCATTCAAGTTGGATGTGGGATATTCCTACTTGTTATCTCTGATCTCTGACTATAAAGGCATTCCATTGCCAGATGCTTGGAAGATGACATTTAAGGAAACAATACTGCAATGCTCACTTTAGCTTAGCAGGGTTTTGACATTAACCAGATAAGTCTCTTAGCAACCCATTAGCAATATACTATAATATACAATATTTTATGTTAAACAAGCTTTAATATCAAAAAATTTGTGTTTTTGCGTTCACTTTCACTTTTTCACTGTTTTTGGTGATTCACATTCTTACCGCATATCGAAGAATACCCTACCCTACTGGGCAGAGAGAACAATTTCTTGCAAATATGGACTTAAATTTTGTTCTGTTTCTCACCCACACTTATAATATCACTTCAGAAGACATGGATTTAACCACTGGAGTCATATGGATTACTTTTATGTGATTTTTGGAGTGTCAACATTTTGGCACCCATTCACTTGTAATGTATGGACCTACAGAGCTGAAATATTCTTCTAAAAATCTTAATTTGTGCAGTCATACACATCTGGGATGGAAGGAGGGAGAGTAAATGATGAGAGAATTTTCATTTTGGGGTGAACTATCCCTTTAAAGGTGCAGAAACATTTTTGTGTGTCATCTTACACTGACACCTAGCGGCGTGGATGCATCATCATTCAAAATCAGTAGTTTTTAGTTAAGAGATGACATTATAGAAATTCATTATTCACTATTCACAATCAGTAATGATTAATTTAGCCCAAGAGTGAAAGGCTCCAATAATAGGGCAGTCACTGAGAATAAGCGAGTAGTATTCGACTGGTCATGTGATTTTAACATGGCGGCTCCCATGAGAGGACCCTCTCCATATAGAGTAAAACTGCTTTTATAACGTGACGGGAGTCTTCCTCACATGTGAGTGCTCATGATTTTATACATGTTTCAAAATTTCAATTCATTTCTTTAGGTGTAAAGCATTTTTAATGAGGAAAAAGTTTCAGAGTGCACCTTTAATATTTGAGTAGTTTAATATTTAGTTCACACAAGATGTGTGATCAGTTAACATTAGGATAAGTAAGCACTTTTGTAAGTACATATGTTTTTTTTCCAGGTGTCAGATGCTCGAGGACGTGCGGATGAAGCCAAACTCAGTGCTCAGGATGTGTTAGTAAGAGCCAATCAGAGCAAAGTACGAGTGGATCAGACCAATGAGGAGCTCAGAGAACTCATTCAGCAAATACGAGACTTTCTCACAAGTACTCTAATCACAGATAATCAAAACTATCGTAGGATAACTATAACTTTATCATATCGTATTATATCATAGTTTCATTTTTAACATGAATAGTTTGTGTTTGTGTGTGTGTGTGTGTGTGTGTGTGTGTGTGTGTGTGTGTGTGTGTGTGTGTGTGTAGATGCCACAGATCCAATGCGTATAGAGACAATAGCTGATAAGGTGTTGAAACTGAGTTTGCCAGTGTTGTCCGGAGTGTTAAAGAACGTCACCACAGAGATTCGCCACCATGTGGCCCGACTGACCACCGTGGATGATATTCTCACCCAGACGGCAGAGCACGCCAACACTGCAGAGAGACTCCTGCAACGAGCACAGGCTGCCAGGTGAACACTCACATGTGTGAGGATCATTTGTAAATTAGGGAAACTTTTTTGTCCCCTTGGAAAATAAAAAATAATAAAACAATCATTCTAGTTTTGAAGTATATTTTATTTAAGCCATATCAGACAAGCAAGATTGCTGTTGTTCTGAATATTAGCAAAGCTGTGAATCCGCCGCAGACACAAGGCTATGCTGATATTCAGACCAACCGCGTGATTGTGAATGTAATATTGTTTTTATACAACCGTTTTCGCAAGTTTCTAGCAAGTTTCTGATCATGGCTTATCAAATTTGTTCTACAAAAATGAATTACCATCTCACATCATTACCATCAAACACAACATAAACAACACATTGAAGCTAAATCCACTTGAAAGCTTGATGAAGTCCAAGATCAGAATTTATTACAGACACACACACACGTTACATTTCAAATGTGTTTTGTGTTTATTACAGTGAGAGAACTACAGCACTTAAACATACCACTGATGAGATGAAGGAAACTCTAGATGACACCGAGCGCGCTCAGTCTGCTGCAAGTGAAAAAGTGAAAGAGGTTGAAAGAGACATGGACCTCTCAAGACAACAAATCGATGCTGTAAGTGTGAATATCTGCATATTAGACAACCTGTTTAATACTTGTGCTTAAGTCAGTGAATGCTATTAAATTCGAGGTTCGAGGACCCCAAGCAGATGTGTGTTAATGCGGCCCTGGATACAACCCCTTTAAACATGATCAGCTTGTGTTCTCCACCTTTGAATATTTTGAATTATGTTTCTGTATGTGTGCGTGTTTACAGGTCCAGTCTAAGACAGAAACAACTGAGTTCCAACTGAGTAGCAGCACAGGAAGATTTTTAGATCTTGAGAGTGAGGTGAACGAACTCCAACGGAAAACTCTAGAAGTGACCAGCAGCACAGATCAAACTCACAGACAATCTGAATACATCACAGTAGAAACTGAGCAAACCAAACTGGTAAAAAAAATACAGTTAATTAAAATTAAATTTGTGCCTGCCATTTAAACAAATAGAAAAGAAATAGTCTTTGCAAACCCATATGACACTCTAAAAAAGACAAAAAAGCACCATAAGTAGTACCCAAATCGCAGTCTACAGCAGGGCTGGACTTGTAATCTGGCATACCGGACATTTTCCCAGTGGGCCGACGCACTTTGGGGCCATTCAGGGACGGACTGGCCATCAGGAGAACCGAGCGGGCCGGTGGGTCAGCCGCAAAACATGCGGGGAAATGAACAGGACGCGACAAGCAAAAATGAGCCACCGCGTTATGCAGAACAGACCACAAAATGGTGGCGCGATATATATGGAAGTCCATTTCCGTACATGAAAAAAGTTTTGTTAAGTCATAATTATGACATACAAATTCATAACTTAAGATAAAAAGTCAAAATTATTAGATAAAAGATAATTAGATAATTATGAGTTACTACATTTTTATCTCATAATTTTGACTTTTTATCTTAAAATTATAATTTTTTTAATTCTCATAATTATGCCTTAGTATCTCAGAATTTTGACTTTTTTAAATTTCGTAAGTATGCCACATAATTATGACTTTTTACATACATTTTTACTTAGTACATCATAATTTTGACTTCTTATTTGAGAATGTTTACTTTTTTAATCATGTAGTTATGCTTTAGGACTTATTGTCTCATTATTTTGACTTTTACCTTATAATTTGACTTTTTATCTAATAATTTTGACTTTTTATTTTATAATTATGTCTGTCTCACAATTTGTAATTGTTTCTCAAAATTTTGACTAACTCATAATTATGACTTTTTGTGTTATAATTTAGACTTTTTAAATCTCATTATTATAACTTAAAGAATCTCAGAATTGTGACTTTTTCCAATGTATCTAAAATTGTCATTTATATCTTGTGATTATGATATAACAAAGCTCTTTTTATGTGGAGGAAGCAGGCTTCTTTAAATATTGTGTGAAGATGCATTGGTGCTTTTTCATCAACCTCATATATGTTTAACAATAGATTTTTATTAGATCTATGTATTGAAATGAGCCTTTATGTGCATATTTGTGTATTTTTAGGATTTTGACTCACAGGTGCAGCCTAAGTACCAACTGGTTAGTGATCTGATTGATCAAAACGCAGCGGGCGTGTTTGATGCACGTCAGAGGGCGGAACAACTACGACAGGAGGCAAAAGACCTTTTAATAGATGCCACAAACAAACTACAGAGACTAAGAGGTGAACACAAAGACCGCTTATGCACTCTTATGCACTCTCATGTTTATCATGAACTGTGAAATTAAACTATGATTGATTCTTCCTCACTTTTCCTTCTTAGAACTGGAGAGATCTTTTGCAGTAAATCAGCACACTCTGGTGGAGAAAGTTCAGGAGCTGGATGGACTGGAGGATGAAGCCAGAAATGTTTTGCAAGAATTGAGTCAGAAAGTCACCATCTACAGCACCTGCTCTTAATAACTATCACTGAAGTATTGATCAAGGTTCAACTGCACATCTGTCATGAACCATCCACATGAAATTTATAATGTCAAAAATATATTGTATAACTAACTGCCTGACTGCAATTCATTTAATTTTTGTTAGGTAATTTGAAGAACAAACAAATGTATTTTAGCACACATTTTCTGAATGTAAACAATCTTTGTATCACAGCAGCATTTGTATTAAAGAAAAAGTCAAAAGAAGCTCACTCAGTTTTATAGTGTCTTCCATGATATATGGGCAGGGTCGGGTGGGGGTTTAGACATTTGTGAAGGTTGTGAAAATCTAATGATCATCTCTAATGGTTTATTTACCTTTTGAACACTGACATTATCATTGGATACTGAAGCATTACTGAAAACATTATCAGTATCAAATCAATATTTTTTTATGATTTTTACTTTCTGAGCAAAGCTAGTGTGTTCGGAATGGTAGCCAGTGTGTTGCTATGCAGTTGCTAAGTTGTGCTCAGTGCTTTTTAGTGCATTGCTTTGTGGTTGCTTCAGTGTTCTGAGTTGTTGCCGGGTGCTCAGTGCTTTATAGTGCATTTCTCTATGGTTGCTAGAGTGTTTAGAGAGGTATCCTAGGTCAGTGTTTCCCAATCACTGTGCCAAAGGCCCATAGCACATATTTATACGTGTTAATAAAGGGTCTTTCACATCTCACGTCAACGCTGCAGAACACATTGAAGTCTATGAAGTGACATCACACCAAAGTTTTTTTCACACGCATGTTTTTGCTTCACCAATAATGTCTTTAAGAGTACAAAGCAACAAGAAAAACTGTCCAAGAGATGTCTCATAGTTTCTTTTAATTAAATATTACCTTATCGTTTCTGACCATCCAAAAAACGCTTCGACCTAAACATGAACAAGTCCTTTAATTTTTTCTGCTATCAAAGCAACTGACAGTTTTTTCTCTCTCTTCCAAATACATGTTTTCATCGTTTATTGTGCACATCTCCTACTTTCTTGTGCAGCAAACTCGTAAAATTGCTCCTTCATGACACTTTCTGCAAATCTCGTCATGTGGAGGGCAATGTGGCGCTTGACGCTGGTGTTGAAGGGCGCAATGACACCTCGACTCAACTCATGTAAAATGTGCTTTACAATGACCAAAGGACATTATTGAAACTCAGAATTATTAGATTATTATTGTTGTCTTTTTGGATGAAAAATAATGCTCAAACTAAAGGAAAACTAGATCTCCTTTGTTCTTATTATGCTTAAATACCATAAACTACCTTGGCAAATTTTGTCCGTGAACATCTCAAAATGATTCAATGACTCACTCATTGCACATGCAAAGAGGGACAGGGTATGGTGAAATTCCTGGATGGGCTCTCTCCGAATCTGCTCAACATAGCAGGCCATAAGATGGAAATTGAGCTCACAGGGTTCCTGCTTGGCAATCCACGGAGGGAGACAGGCCCCGATCAGTTCTGGCCAAATTTCTAAGATTATCCGATCAAGATCTCGTGTTACGCAAGGCGAGGAGTAAAGGAAGGCTTTCTTGGAAGGACCACAGCATTTTCTTGTTCCCAGACTTTGTGAATCGACAAGAGAGAAACGTGATCAATTCGATGAATGCAAGAAACTTTTACATCAACGGAAGGTCACAGAACAGATGCTAAGGATGGCCGTAAAACATTCCCACAGCAAGCGATGTCCTTCATAAAGTCAATGGAGTAAGTCATCTTGTTTTACTCATGTTGCAGCCAAGTAGACCGGCTCACTGAACATTCACTTGACTGTTTGAGGAATCTGCACACTTTTTTGTGCTGGTTCTGCTTATTTTGTAGAGTGTCACACCTTCAAGATGAATGGATGAGTGTCACACCTTTATGGATGAATCTACATGCTCTTTGTGCTTATCCCACCTATTGGCTGGAGTTTGTTTTATAGATTACCTTATGCTGTGTAATTCTGTCTCACAAAATTTGTATAAAAACACTGGACTTGAGCATTTTTTCTTATATGTCATAATGTCAAATGCTAATATGAGTGGATTGTCTCCATGTGGAATGTGAATGGGTTGGGGCACCCCATAAAAAGAAGCAAGGTTACTTCTCTTCTAAAGGATAGCAAATATGATATAGTGTTTCTACAAGAAACGCATCTTTCTCCGCAGGAAGCTGAAAAATTTGGGAGGATATGGGATGGGCATGTTTTCATTAATGCTGGCTCAAGTAAGAGCAGGGGAGTCATTATACTGATAAATAATAATATCATATATAATAATAAATAAATATCTACAATTCAAATGTCTTAAACAGAGTAAAGATAAATTAGGAAGAGTCATTAATGTTTTTGCAGAAATTCAGGTGTAAAGTTTTATTTTGACTAATATTTATGCACCTAACGTTGATGATCAAGGCTTTTTTTATAGATCTTGAAGGGATGTTGCAAGCGGCACCCCGCAGCATTGCCCTCTTTCCACATTATTGTTCTGTCTTGCCCTGGAACCATTAGCAGCCGTGATAAGAAGGGAAGATGATTTTCCTGGGGAGATGGTGGGAGGTGTGGAACATAAGCTTTTGCTTTACACAGATGTTTTATTATTCATCACCGACCCCACTAGAGTGAATTGGTCTAAATCTGAAGCTTTGGCTCTGACAGCATACTGCCAGGTAATAGATTTTCAGCAAGGCACCTTCCAGTGGCCCAAACAGGGCATTAAGTATTTGTGTATTTTATTCCCAGCAACTTTATGTGATTTAGAGGTTTTCAAGAGATGTGGGCAGTTGGGCTTCTTTACATTTATCTATGATTGGGAAGGTTGATTTTCTTAAAATGAATTGTATTCCAATATTCAACTACCTGCTACAATCTCTCCCTATAGAAGTCCCCCTTTCTTATTTAAAACGAACTGATAGCATAGCGAGTCTTTCATTTGGAGTGGTAAATGTCCTAGATTACATTTCAGTAAGTTGCATAGGCCGATTGACAAGGGTGTGCTAGGCCTACCCAAGATTTTGTTTTATTATTATGCATTCAGTCTCAACCATTTGGCTCATTGGTCGCTTCCACCTGAGAGAACCCCTCCCTGGTTTTGTATTGAGCAGGAAGTTATTGCCTCTCTATAAAACTAACTGGAGAAGTTAAGTTACACCCCTGTTACAATGAGGGAGGTGAGAGGAGCAGAATCTAAATGCAGCTAAAAGTATTTCATAAAAATTAACAAAGTACAGAGTAACAGGGTAAGCACAGGAACAAAGAAAACATCCACAATGGGGAAAAACTCAGGAAAATGGGACACATCTACGATGGCTCAGATAATACATGGGAGGTTAAAAACATACAACAACTGATAAGGAGTGCGCAAAAAACAGGGCTTTAAATACACAAAGACTAATGAGGAGAATGAGACACAGGTGAGAAACAATCAAGGACAGATGGTAGTGATGAGTGTAGGGAATTATGGGAAATGTGGTCCGGGAGGAATAAATTGCATAGGCAAAACACAGGGCAGACAACAGTGAATTGTAACAACCCCATTATCTTGCATTTGCACTCAGTATGGACAAAAGTGTCCAGAGTGTTTAATCCGGACATTTATTTAAATGTTGCCTCGAGCATATGCCTAAACCTAAAATTATGTATTAATAAGTCCTCTTTCTGCTGGTCAGAGTGGATTGTGAGGGAGATTAAAACGCTCTGTGACCTATATGAGAGTGGAGTGTTGAGATCCTTTGAAAATTTGGTTGAACATTTTGGGATTCCCAGATCTGAATTCTTCAGGTAATTACAGTTGCGCCATCTACTCTGTACCACCTTTGGGAGTAGTACGCTGCTCCTTAAAGCAGCAGATACCCTTGAGGAGGTTGCTGCTTTTAGAAAAGGTCATGAAGCTACAGCGTATTAATCCTTATTGATCCAGAATCTTGGGGATGGGGCGTTAACATCTCTTAAGAGGATATGATTTTGGAAGATGGAGTGTGGGGAAGGATTTTGAAAAATGTTAAGATCATGCCCAGTGACGCAAGGGTTCGCCTTATGCAATTTAAGATATTACACTTCTACTGGACTCTCTCCATATTATTTAGGCTTGGTCTAAAAGATATACCTACCTGCTGGAGATGCCAGTTGGAGGATGGAGATATTACCCATGCTTTCTGGTCTTGTCCTAGGATTCGGGAGTTTTGGTTGAGACTCCAGAATTTTGTTTGCGAGGTCATGGGCACTCAAATTCTGTTCTGTCCCAGACTTTGTGTGCTGGGTCATGGGACGGTTATTGCTATAACTGATAAATATGTAAAAAGTTTGGTCCTCACCAGCGTGATAATAATTCTAAGGGGATGGAAATCAGCGGCACTCCCTCTTTTAATGAATGGTGCACCAAATTGGGCAATGTAGAGTCACTTGAAGGGATGTCGTATAGATGGCTTGGCAGATTGGATGCATAATACAAGAAATGTGGCAGGTATTTGGCCTTTTTAGAGGGTGCTCAGTGATGGGCAGTGGGGAGAGACATTTTGTTTGGGTATATATTTGTTGAACTTTATTTTATGTATATATTCTTAAGTTTCCTCTTGTCTGTTTTGTTTATTTGGGGGGGGGGGGGGGGGGGGGTGTTCAGGGGGAGAGACATATCATATAATAATTTGATTCTGTATGTGCATGTTCTGTTTGTGTAATACTGTTTTCAAATCAATAAAATGTTAATATAAAAACATTTCCTTGTGACATTTCCAGAAGGGGTCAGTTAAAAAAATTACAAAAATTTGTGACACAGACGCAAACCTCACCAAAGTACCCTTTATTTTTGCAGCTAATTCTGTACAATTGTGCAGTTAATTTGCTATGCTTGAATAATTAAAATCGCTGGAATTGGTTATTTTAGCGAATTCTTAAAAAAATTCAATCCCCGGAAAAATTTCAGTGGACCAGTGATTGTCTTAACTTTTTTGCCCCTCGTGAGTTTGCATTCCTTTTATTTGCTGTAGCATTGCAAGAACAAATCTACAAAATAGAAAAGAAGCAAATTTGTTGTTTTTTCATTACCCAATTAGCACTCTTGCCATCCGTGACCTCATTATACAGCATACTTAAGTGACTTTCAAGATGGACAGAAAACATGAAAACGTTTTTGAAAAGGAAAACTATCGACAATGGTTATGTGGGATAGAGGTGTGCCATGGTATTTTTTTATTCGTAAAAAGTATGCCGTGGCAGAACAAAAGGTTGGGATACACTGACTATGTTGCTATGCAGTTTCTAAGGTGTGCGCAGTGGTTTTTAGTGCATTGCTTTTTTGGTTGCTACAGTGTTCTAGTGGTTGTCGGGCATTGCCGTGTAATTACAAAGGTGTTCTTAGTGCCTTTTAATGCAATGCTTTGTGGTTTCTAGAGTGTTCTGAGTGGTTGCTGAGGCTTTGCTATTCATTTGCTAAGGTGTTCTCAGTGCTTTTTGGTACATTTTTCTATGGTTGCTGTTGTTCTGAGTGGTTGCAGAGGCGTTGCTACACTGGCAGCAAAACGTTTGGAATAATGTACAGATTTTGCTTTTTTCAGAAGGAAATTGTTACTTTAATTCACCAAAGTGGAATTTAACTGATCACAAAGTATAGTCAGGACATTACTGATGTAAAAAACAGCACATCACTATTTGAAAAAAGTCATTTTTGATCAAATCTAGACAGCAGCATCACTCCAACACCTTATCCTTGAGTAATCATGCTAAATTGATCATTTGAAAATCACTTTATATCACCATTATATCAAACACAGCTGAAAGCTATTTGGTTCATTAAATGAGTTCCTACAGTATGCAATAGACTGGCATGTCTTAAGGTCAATATTAGATCAAAAATGGCAACAACAAAAAAACAGCTTTGTCTAGAATCTCATCAGTCAATCATTGTTTTGAGGAATGAAGGCTGTACAATGCTTGAAATAGATAAAAAAAACCTGAAGATTTAATACTAAGGTGTACACTACAGTCTTCAAAGACAAAGGACAACTGACTCTAACAAGAACAGAAAGATATGTGGAAGGCCAGATGTACAACTAAACAAGAGGATAAGTACATCAGAGTCTCTAGTTTGAGAAATAGACGCCTCACATGTCCTCCGCTGACAGCTTCATTAAATTCTACCCGCTCAACACCAGAAACATGTACAACAGTAAAGAGAAGACTCAGGGGTGCAGGCCTCATGGGAAGAATTGGAAAGAAAAAGCCACTTTTGAAACAGAAAAACAAAAAGAAAAGGTTAGAGTGGGGAAAGAAACACAGATATTGGAGAACAGATAATTGGAAAAGAGTGTTATGGATCTTAACCCCATTGAGCTTTTGTGTGATCAGCTAGACTGTAAGGTGCGTGAGAAGTGCCCAACAAGACAACCAAATCTATGGCAAGTGCTACAGGAAGTGTGGGGTGAAATGTCACCTGAGTATCTGAACAAACTGACAGCTAGAATGTCAAGAATCTGCAAAACTGTCATTGCTGCACTTGGAGGATTTTTTTTATATATAAGAACTCTTTGAAGTAGTTTAAGAAGTTCTGAAATGTTTGTTTCAAATTGTAATAGTCATTTTTCACATTATTAATGTCCTGACTATACATTGTGATCAGTTGAATGCCACTTTGGTGAATAAAAGAACACATTTCTTTCCATAAGAGCAAATTCTGTACATTATTCCAAACTTTTGGCCACCAATTTTAAGGTGTTCTCAGTGTTTTTTAGTGCATTACTTTGTGGTTTCTTGAGGGTTCTGAGTGGTTGCTGAGGAGTTGCTATGTAGCAGCTAAGGTGTTCTCCGTTGAGAATTCCCACCTCTGGAGCGGATTTAATGATTTTTGCCACTCCCTTTAAACAGTCTCAAAAACAAAGTGATCCATTCTCCTTTTTCCTTGTTGCTTGTGAGCTCCTGTTCTTTTTGAGGTTTTCCCTTTTGTGAGTGTTGTGTTGACCCTACACCAGTCACTTCAAGCCACATCCTTTCAAATCCTCCCCACTCCCAGGGCCAGATTATGACTTGCAAGTCCCTGGGGCCAATTATCTTTATTATCAAAAGTTTTTGAGCGGGGAGGGGGGGTTCGTTGTTCATGCCCAAAAGGCTTTTCAAGCGGGGGGGATCACCAAACTAGATCACGCAGCCTTAAAGCCCAGGGCACCCCTGGGCAGTCAAGGGCCCCTGGCTCTGGCCCGGTTGGTAATCCATCCCTGCCTACTCCAATACATTCTAGGACCTCTGAGGCCTCATAAATTCAACTCCTGATAACAGTAACAAAATAGAATGTTAATGTGGTGCTGAACAGGACATAAATGACATTGGTATTAAGATTTTGATTGTGTTTTAATGGACACACCATCCTGCTGGTACTTATCCAAAACCAGCCAACCATTTCCAATATTTTACATTCTCAGTGGTTGAAGATGCGTTTCTATGCAGTTGCTAAGGTGTTCTAAGTGCATATCTCTATGGTTGCTAGAGTGTTCTGAGTGGTTGCAGTAGTGTTGCTATGCAGTTGCTGGGGTGTTCTGGGTGGTCCAGAACACCCCAACTTAGTGGCCCAAGTGAAAAGAACACACCACCAAAGTCTTTATGATTTTCTAGTCCCTAAATGTCTCAGGTCCCTCCTTTAATGTCCATTGTGATGTGGTCTATTTCAGGTTTTTTTGACAATTATATGTCAGTCACAAACATTCGACACATAAACAGCATAAAAAATATTTCAGGAGTGTTGTGCGCTTTATTTTTTTGTGTTAGTTTTTAATTTTAGATAAGTGGATTTAAAATATAAGTCAGATAAGTTGACTTTTATATTAAAGGAATAGTTCACCCAAAAATGAAAATTCTCTCATCATGTACTCCCGCTCATGCCATCCCAGATGTATATGACTTTCTTTCTTCTGCAGAACCCAAACAAAGATATTTGGAAGAAAATTTTAGCTCTGTAGGTCCATACAATGCAAGTGAATGGGCACCAAATTCTTGAAGCTCCAAAAAACACTTAAAGGGAGCATAAAAGTAATCCATAAGACTCCAGTGCATTAAATAATGCCTTCTGAAGTCACACGCTAGGGGTAAGAAAAAAATCAATAAAATTTCACTTCCGCACAGCTGTGGAATCCACAGTCACGAGGGTCGAATAAATGCTGCCTCTCATGTGTCGCAAGCGTGTTGGAAAGTTCACGTGAGAACTGACACGTAAAATACATGAGCACTGTGTTAAGGAGGAATGTCATACAGAAAATAATTGGTTTTGCTATAGATTTTTATTTGTATCTATTTCTTTTTCAAGATGGTGCTTGCGTGTGCTTATCCTGGATGCGTCAACCTACTGAAAAAGCGGGTATAATCGCAAGAGGAAAGACTAACTTTTCAGATTCCCTATCAATGATCCCGAGTGACTGAAGCTACTATAACTGCTCGCTGTTCACTGGGATATCAATACGCAGACTGAATCACTCAATATTGTCTGCCTATTTCAGACCAGCCGACGGATCCGACAATATTGATGCAAATTAAGTCATGCGAGAGGCAGTTTGAACTCTTGTGACTGTTCATTTCACATCTGGCTGGAAACAAACATTTTTAATAAAACAATTTTTTTACTATTGATCTATTAATTACACACCTAGCGTTTCATTTCAGAAGACATCCATTTATCCACTTGAGTCGTATGAATTACTTTTGGAACTTTGAAGTTTTGGCATCCATTGGCTTGCATTGTATGAAACAACAGAGCTGAGAACTCTGGTTTTGACTGAAGATTATGTAAACCATAAAATCATAGGCAGGCACAAACAGTGAAAGAACAGTGTTAAAATGCCTAATCACTTTGCATTGTGGGATTCAATAAAGCATAAAATAAACAAAGAAAATTGAAAATGCATAAAAATAGTAATAACAGTTTAAAATGGTTTATATATACTCAGAGATGCGTGCTTAATTCTCATGTTCTAGTTTCTATAGCTACGAAGTCATTTCTATTAATAATAATAAAGTTAGTTTCTGTCTTTTGTGCTCAATACAGGGCACGACTGCTCAAACTGCAGAATAACTGTCAAAAAAATTAAAAGAAAAGAACTTTAGACCATATCAATAGTATAAAATAATAATTGAATATTGTATCTTAGTAAACAGATGAATCATGGAGCTTTTCAAGGTCATGTACAGGTCATGTTCAAGCGTCTATATTAGGCTAGAAAATAAAGCCCATTTAAGATTTTTTTTTTTTTTCTGACATTATTTTCATGACAATTTAGCAAATTTCCCCTTAAATTCTCATTACTCATCTATATATATATATATATATATATATATATATATATATATATATATATATATATATATAAAAAACCGTAATGCAAAAGAAATACATAAATTGGAAGGTATTTATAAATCATAGTGGTTTAATATATGTTACTTATGATGCTTTAAATAAAAAAAATAAATAAAAATGTTCATTGAGAATAATGTTTGTAAAAATGGTGGTAATTACAAACATCCAGATGCATTACAGTAATGACAACTTGTGGAAATGTGCTTAATTTTCCTGAAAATAATTTTAAAATGCAAAAAAAAAAAAAAAAAAAATGGCTCAAAAACAGCACCATTTTCTTTATACAAAATCTAGTTTACAATTATCCCATGTATTTTGGAGAGAAATATGACCCAGATATATTTTTCATAAGAATTACCTAAATACGCTGTTGCCACATATCAAGTCCTACTTAAAAAGGTACATAAAACAGAAGGGTAAAAATGTGAACCTTTACTTTTAAGACACAGCATACAAATAGAAACATGTTAATCGCATGAACACAATACAGTCAGAGAGATGGACCCGTTTCTGCTACAGAACATCATGAATACTCTCTCTCACACACACACACACAGTTTATTAAAGACATTGTTCTAGGACATTCACAATGCGGAAGGGGGAAGTCCATGAAGGAGTTCTTTAAACAATGCCAGTGACGCACATAGAAACACGTTTGTCATCCCTCATCTGGGCAGCAGCATTCGTTCTACAGCACACTGCAAATGCTCCCAATTGCTCCAGCCAAACGCCAGTAGACACACACATACAAAGGTTCCAAACATGTGGAGACGACTCCGAAGTAGGGGTGCGGAGAACTTAGCAGCTGTGGAGACGCACACCAATATCACCGTGACAATGGCCAACATGATGTTGATGCATTTTCCCAGCAGCACTTTGGCGTCTGCGCTTTCTAACTGCAAGACCTGCTGCTGCTGTTGCTGCAACTCTAACTTGCTCACTCGCGTCTGGCAAACCTCCAACGCGTCCTGCAGAACGAGACAGAGTAAATGCTGAGTAAAGTTATAGTATTTAATTGTCAAATATCTGACACTGTCAAAACCAGATACAACAAGGCAAGTTTTCAGTAGAGGCTGACCGATGTTTTTTTTTCCCAGACAAGCAATTTGAGTGTTTGAGTCAAGTCCTAAAAAAAAAAAATTGAGTGGGTACCTAGGTAGGTATAGTGGGCATGTGTAACGGGAGCCAGCTGGTAAATAGCTGTGCAGTGTGTAAACCTCACTCTCCTGACCTCAAGAGGTGCACTAGCGACTGACACTAGAGGCAGTAGCCTTTAGCCTCCTCGTTAGCGCACCCGCCTCCCACACCAGAGACATCGGTTCGAGTCCCGTTCGAAGCGGGGGCGAGAAGGACCGGCAACACATGCAGAACATTTCAGGTTTGAAACTTCTCATTTTTATGGGGGCGAGAAAGTGCAATTTTTTTAACATTTCCCCCTCAATTTCGGGTTGATGATCTCTGGTGTGGGACCAGATAGGAACTTGACATTTTCACAGATATAAGTCCTCTACAGTAGCATTCTGCTGGAAAAAGTTTGAGTTTGATATTCCACTGGTTACAGAGCTAGGGCTAGTAGAAATCTGGGGAAAAGCCTACTTTATTCATGCATTTATTAACAGATAGTTAATAAGCATTAAAAATAATAAAAATGAACAGTATTTTGCAGTAATTATGTTTATGATTGACATACCACAATTTCAAGCTACATGTTTGATTAGAAGCTGTGAGATTTCCTCAGTTTCTCGGAAATGTTGTGGGAACGTCCGATGGCAGTAGTCAACTCGGCAGGTGTCAGTTTTGAGAGAACACCGTTCATGGCAACCCACACTTTGCCTGCAGTAGATATCTAGAATTATGTTCTTGGTCCCGCTAATTGGTGACAGCTGGCATAGAGTATTGTGATGTTTATTGCAACTTCAGTATCTGAATTCTTACGTTTGAAAACAGCTTGTCCACTCAGTGATTCATTTTTCTCTCACTGCTTTCCTCTTTCCCACCTCTCCCCATGAATATGGAGTACAGTGTTGATTGGCCATTTACTCGTGACAAATAGCCAATACGATAACACTGTGGGCAGGACATTGAGCCAGACTAAAAGCAGTAACCTTTCAGAGAGAGGCGGTGGCATCAGAGCCAAAGGAGCACATTTTATAATTTGTCAATCAGCAATCAGATCAGCCAATAAATTGATTCTGATAATTAGATCAATTCTGAATATCGGATCTGATTATCGGCCAGACTGATAGTCGGTCAACCCCTATTGGCAATTCCTTATTTTGAGAGCTTCAATTAGGTTTCCAATAAAAATTTGTTAAAGAATAGTGTGCTGTTCTGATTTTAGCAAAATGAGAAGTCCTCTCACGTCTGTAGTGTTATTTTACTTCTCTTTAGCCCAAATATTCCAGAATAAAAATGGGCAAAATGTGTCTCAAGCTGAATGAAAGGGTCAGTCCATCTGAGTTTGATTGGATGTGTATACAGTCCTGCAACTGCTTCTTTACCTGTATATCTCTGGCTCGTTCATAGGCCTGATAGGCTATCTTCTCCTCAATGCTTGCTAGCTCTTGTTTGAGGTTCGCTGTCTCGTTCTGATGGAGCTCTGTGAGGTCATTCAGCTGGTCTTCCAACCGCTCACACCTGAAGCAACATTAAGTGTGTGAGAGAGAGAGAGAGAGAGAGAGAGAGAGAGAGAGAGAGAGAGAGAGAGAGAGAGAGAGAGAGAGAGAGAGAGAGAGAGACTATAATAAAAAATCTAGAGTAAACAAAACAATCACAACTAGTCATGAGTCAAGCAAGAAATCATGACATTGATGACAATGACATAAAACATGGCTTGATACACAGTCAGGTGCCAGGTTTGAATATGTGCACATGTGAATTATAATTCATTTGAGAGCTGCATTGGAAAGGAAGAGTTTCAGTGAACATTAGGGATGCAAAGGAATACATTTTGTGGCGATTCCGAAATCTGATTATTTAGAACATCTGCCGATAGTTTTCTTTTTAATGCAACCTTGTTTTTTTGAGCACCATCTGCCTTAAATTTAACACATCATATTCCTTGTTATGTCAAGCCTTAAGGCCTTTAACTAAAAATCTATTTTGTTTTATTAAATGTTTTGAATGGTAGTTCCATCTCATTAAATTTTAGCATTGCAAAGCTTACAATCTGCAACTTTACTGTTATTGTCACCCAACTCAAAGTCATTCCAAATCGGCCTATATTTGATAGCTTCGATAATTGCTTTAATTGACCGATACCGATATATTTAATGATCTAAAAGAGACATCTTTGAATGTGTTGTTGCAATGTTGTTGATAAATACTACCTACATTTGAATGGAACTCGTAATTGCGCAGCAACTAATATTTAGTGAATAAATAAATAAATGAATAAATGCTTGTGCCCAAATGTTTATGATATACTCATAAGGAACAAGGGAGTGGAATGAGGCAAGGTACATGTAAAGCATCACTAAAACAAAAAGAAGATGAGAATTAAAATGTGATTGTAAAATCATATACTAACCTGTACCGCTCCTCTTGAAGTGTTTGTGTAACATGCTCAAATTCACATTTAAACTGGGTCTTCAAGCTCTCGACATCTTCAGCCAACAGATTCTGAGCCTCCCTCAACTCCCTGATTTCCTCCCA
Organism: Moxostoma hubbsi; assembly: GCA_032164185.1. Taxonomy (NCBI): domain Eukaryota; kingdom Metazoa; phylum Chordata; class Actinopteri; order Cypriniformes; family Catostomidae; genus Moxostoma; species Moxostoma hubbsi. Next base: position 21,684,241 of record JAVLUX010000043.1, read on the forward strand.
GGCCTCCGCTATTCGGCTGCTTCCATCATTATGTCCTCCTTCCTTTCCAGATCCACTGTGCTGACCCATCGCACCTGATACACTCACATGGCCGTTACTTTCCACCGATGCTGATGTCTCCGTGGAGCACTCATCATCACTGGGGTATTTAGGTTTAGAGGTTAGCGTAGCACTGCCACTCAAAGCTCGACTTCCCCCTTCCGCCTGCAGCCCGCTTCCCGTCTCCATCGAGCTCTTTAGGTGTGCAATGTTGTCCGCACTACCGAACTTGTTGCGAATGAGGTTTGCAATCTCTCTGGGCTTGCTGAAGAAGAAAGGCGGTGACAGTGAGACTCCCGGGCCAATCGTTTTGACCTTATCCAAATGTAGGTGCCGCCCACTACCTATGACCATGCTCTCCTTGAGGTTGTCTTTGGGTAACTCATTGTAGTCTTTGGAGTGTGGCGGCGTGTGTTTGGTCCCATTCGAGACGTCGTACTCCTTCATCTTACGCTGATACTGCTCCAGCTTCTTCTGTAGTTGAGCGATATTTTGCACTGTTTTCTGGTTCTTTTTCTCAAACACTTGTTTGATGCGGCTGCCTTGCTGCTTATCGGCACTGTTAATGAGCTTGAGATACTCAGCCACATTCTCATCCTGCGAATTTTGCTCTATTCGCAGCTGCTCTTTCAGCTTGAGAACTTTCTGCTGCAGGCTGTCCAGGCCAGAACGAGATCGTGGAGTGTCTCGTCCCACCATGTCGGTTGTGTCCATGTCTAAGCATGTCTCCGAACCTCCTCTACGCATGACCATTGGCACGCTGAGTGTGTTCACATCGCCACCCCGATCCACCTGAAAAGAAACAGAGACTAAAATGAATAACAAGACAATAATTTACTTTTTTCAATAAATCAGGAAAATTCTCTCATCATTTACTCACCCTCATGCCATCCAAGATGTTTGACTTTATCTATTCTGCTTTTAAGAAGATTTTTAGAAGAATATTTCAGCGTTGTAGGTCCATACAATGCAAGTTCTGGTCATTCACTTGCATTGTATGGACCTACAATGCTGAAATATTCTTCTAAAATTATTTGTTTTTTGTGTTCTGCAGACAAAATATGTAATGCACATCTGGGATTGCATGAATGTGACTAATGATGAGAGAATTTTCATTTTGGGATGAACTATTCCTTCAAAGCATTACAGGCACAAATCACATGCTTTTTTGCATTGAAAACTTTTAGATATACAAGATAAACTATTATGTGGAAACATTTTCTGGAGACAACATTATCGAAGAACATTATTTTCTGAATTGAATATTGAATACATTGTAATTAAGTGTACGTTTACACGACAACGATGTACTCAAACGTAAAAGATTTTCCATTGCGTTTTTGAAAAGGTTCGCGTACAGACGACAACATTGTCAAAACAATCCCGTTCACACGGATCCGCGAAAACGCCTAAAAAAGCTGTAATATGCATGCCAAGCCAGTAGTTTGCGATGTTACTTTGTAAATCAACACTACGCGCCTGCGCACATAAGCATTCTTCCACAGAGCGATGAACACAAACATTGAAGATGGCGAAAGCAGAGCAATTTTGTCTGGATGGACGATGAGGTTGCTTTACTACTACACAAGTGACCCTGGACTATAAAGCACGCCACCTTTTTAAAGGACTCCAACTGGTGATCTCGTGTTGGTCTGTTCGCCCTGGAGGCAAGGACAAAGTTCTCGAAGTCCATGCCTATAGACTGAACACGTAATACATGTGCGCATGACGTCATCATTTTCACAAATTTGCGTTTTTGTATGTTTACACGGAGAACTTTGAACCCCGTTTTCAAAAGTTTGCGTTTCAGGCACCAAAACGCCGTTGTCCTGTAAACGAACAGCCAAAACGCATAAAAAGTTTTCCGTTTTTAGTTGAAACCTTTGTCGTGTAAACAGCCCCTAAAAAACAATCAATAATTGTGATTACCAAATACAGTTGAGCTCAACCATTCCAACGTTATTGCAAGAACAGTGTTTTTGAAGAAAAATTATAAAATATTTCCCCTAATTATTGGAAAATATAAGTTTATCAATAACTAAAAATAAACATTTGATCCTAAACTAACTGATCCTACTGAGTATAGAAACCCTATTACTTGCTAATTTTGTCAATTTAATTTGAATGTTTATTGCCAATTTTCCAAAAAAATAATAATGATAAGCATGTCAAATAAAACCACTCATATAATGTTTTGTTCAACTTCCTGAAGTAGATCCTTTCACTGACCATTTGGTGAAAAAAAAATGCTTTTATAGAGTTTAAGAATTAGATTTGTGGGTAAAATGTGGTTAACTGTATTGAAAATAATGGGACAGTGCAATCTTAATGGCTCTAAAAATGGGCTTCACTTACAACAAACAAATCATTTCCAAATTGTTTCTTTTGATAATGGAGTAAAATAGTGAGTGGCTCACACTTTATCCTTTTTCTAGGAAGAGCCTTAAATGAAAACAAGAGTGAACGTACATCTTGTATTATGCATGAAGACATTTATAGGTCTTTAAATGGCTACATAATTTATTTTTTGCTGAAGACTACAAGTCTCTGAAGGCCGTGTAAACAATTATGAGCCTAGTTAATGAATATTTTAGTCAGCCAATAGATAACATATGGACAAGACCCAAAAAACAGCCACAAAATTGCCTACTACATGCACTTGCGTAAAAGAAGGCATAATTTATTGGAATAGGAAATAAGCCAGAGAGCCACACAGTCTTTTTAGTAGCACAGTCACATGACTTATTGGAAAACAAGGTAAAAATTTCTCGACTGCTTTAACAAGCAGTGGACAAACTGATATACAAATTAGGCCAGTAAACAGAACAAGGTTATGAATGAATGTAGCTCTGGGAAAGGCCTGTTTATGCTTGTGCAATGGGCTGACAATAACCAACTCTCCAGAGACAGAAAACGCATTAAAGCAAATGTGAAAATATGTTCCAGGTTAAATAAAGGTTAATCTCTATGGACCACATCTGTGACATGCTGTTGATCACCACAGACAATTTTCTGTAAAAACATGCCAAAAAATATCTCTGTATGTCTGTACAAAGTCAAAGTGCAATAAAATGTACATAAGATTACGCAGTCACACCACCCGGAGACAGATGGAGCTGTAATTTCTTTATTACATTATAAACTATGAGGCATTTCTATGGCTCTTTTCAGTGCACAAGAAATCTTCTGATCAGCTCTTAAGGTTGTATACGCTTGTATAAAGTTTGATACAGTTGTCCAAATGTCAGATATCTGCAATGAAATCAAATGTGTCTGTTTCCATGACAGCCAGTCATCAAGTGGCAACAGACCGTCAGAGATCAGGGACACTGGCTTTTATGACTCCACTGCAAGAAAAAGATAAGACAGCTTGCAAAAATAAGCAAATACAGACTACAGGGAATGAGTGATAAAGTCAACTCAAGAATTACTGACACTCTTTATAAAGCTGAACAACAATTATTTTATAAATACACAACGAATCGTACTTTGGCCTTGAACAGATGAGAATATGGATGCATTTATTGTTAACAGAAGTTTCAAAATGTCAGTATAAGAACAGTCATCACTTATTCTAGTTTCCTTTCAGTTTTTTATATCCTTCCTTGTCTGCATCACCATAATGTCACCCTTCGTCTGTTTAAATGTCACTCTGATGGTGTATTCGACTCAGTCTGGAGTATTACTTTACACAAATTCTGTAATCCTTTACAAATTGCTTTATCATGTTTGACATTTGGAATACTTTTGCAGAGCATTTTTTGGAACAATTTATTGTGAATGTACTTGTATCTGCTGTTAGGCCTAATATTATTGACAATTGGTTAGGTTTAGGCGTAGGGTTAGATGCTCAAAATATCTATATCTATAATATATATTTCTCTGTGTAATAAAATATTGCTATTTAAAAAACACCTAAATCCAAACACTACCAAGGCTGAAACGGCACTGTCTGTACTGAGAAGAGATCATTCTGTCCCAGACATTTTCATTGTGCAGGAAAATCATCACCTTACGAGAAATTTGAAATCTACATTCTGGCAACATAAATACAAAAAAGACAAAACAAGTGGTTTTAAAAGGCAGTATTTTTTCATTATTGATCATACAGTCCACAGAAATCCATTTTGCAAATGAGTTTGTCAATCTGTCCGAGGCTTTTGTAAGGACGTGTCACCGTACACTTGTGTCAGACGGATGCTTTTGAAGCATCTTACTTTGGTTGCCTTGAGTCAAAAACACTGCATTTTTAGGCCGCTGCGTCAAGTTAAACGATGTTTGAAACTTAGAAAAACATATCTCGAAATCCCTGCATTCAACATTCCGCTCTGTCCAGCTGTATTTGAACACAAGTACTTATTCTCATTTTGTGCCGTCACCAGCATCAAGTAAGCCTGAGTGTGGTTTGTTCTCTGCAGCTGCACGTTTTATATACAGCTGCAGTTTCACTTACTGCCCCCTGCTGAAAACAGGTGGTACTTCAAGCTTGATGGCCAGAATATTCCTTATTAATTGCATAAATGTTTTTAACAGACTTAGTAGGTTGCTTGATTGCAAGTTTCATCCCGGGGACTCTGATTCCAGATAAAAAAAAAAATAATTCTTATGAAAGAAAAAAAAGAAAGTGATAGCTTATAATTAAAATGCAATATAAAGTATTGTATAATTTAAAATACTATAACTGAAACTATCAATGACAAAAGATTTTGATATTTTCTTTTGAAAATAAATATAGGTCTATTTTTTGTAAGCATGCAGCAACATGGAAACCCCTTTACAACCACTTTTAACATGATTACCAATTGTATGAATAATTATATAGTTTTGATTTTTATGTACACTACCGTTCAAAAGTTTGGGGTCACATTGAAATGTCCTTATTTTTGAAGGAAAAGCACTGTACTTTTCAATGAAGACAACTTTAAACTAGTCTTAACTTTGAAGAAATACACTCTATACATTGCTAATGTGGTAAATGACTATTCTAGCTGCAAATGTCTGGTTTTTGGTGCAATATGTACATAGGTGTATAGAGGTCCATTTCCAGCAACTATCACTCCAGTGTTCTAATGGTACAATGTGTTTGCTCATTGGCTCAGAAGGCTAATTGATGATTAGAAAACCCTTGTGCAATCATGTTCACACATCTGAAAACAGTTTAGGTCGTTACAGAAGCTACAAAACTGACCTTCCTTTGAGCAGATTGAGTTTCTGGAGCATCACATTTGTGGGGTCAATTAAACGCTCAAAATGGCCAGAAAAAGAGAACTTTCATCTGAAACTCGACAGTCTATTCTTGTCCTTAGAAATGAAGGCTATTCCATGCGAGACATTGCTAAGAAATTGAAGATTTCCTACAACGGTGTGTACTACTCCCTTCAGAGGACAGCACAAACAGGCTCTAACCAGAGTAGAAAAAGAAGTGGGAGGCCGCGTTGCACAACTGAGCAAGAAGATAAGTACATTAGAGTCTCTAGTTTGAGAAACAGACGCCTCACAGGTCCCCAACTGGCATCTTCATTAAATAGTACCCGCAAAACACCAGTGTCAACATGTACAGTGAAGAGGCGGCTGCGGGATTCTGGGCTTCAGGGCAGAGTGGCAAAGAAAAAGCCATATCTGAGACTGGCCAATAAAAGAAAAAGATTAAGATGGGCAAAAGAACACAGACATTGGACAGAGGAAGACTGGAAAAAAGTGTTGTGGACAGATGAATCCAAGTTTGAGGTGTTTGGATCACAAAGAAGAACGTTTGTGAGACGCAGAACAAATGAAAAGATGCTGGAAGAATGCCTGACGCCATCTGTTAAGCATGGTGGAGGTAATATAATGGTCTGGGGTTGCTTTGGTGCTGGTAAGGTGGGAGATTTGTACAGGGTAAAAGGGATTCTGAATAAGGAAGGCTATCACTCCATTTTGCAACGCCATGCCATACCCAGTGGACAGCGCTTGATTGGAGCCTATTTCATCCTACAACAGGACAATGACCCTAAACACACCTCCAAATTGTGCAAGAACTATTTAGAGCAGAAGCAGGCAGCTGGTATTCTATCGGTAATGGAGTGGCCAGCGCAGTCACCAGATCTGAACCCCATTGAGCTGTTGTGGGAGCAGCTTGACCGTATGGTACGCAAGAAGTGCCCATCCAACCAATCCAACTTGTGGGAGCTGCTTCTGGAAGCGTGGGGTGCAATTTCTCCAGATTACCTCAACAAATTAACAGCTAGAATGCCAAAGGTCTGCAATGCTGTAATTGCTGCAAATGGAGGATTCTTTGACGAAAGCAAAGTTTGATGTAAAAAAAATCTTATTTCAAATACAAATCATTATTTCTAACCTTGTCAATGTCTTGACTCTATTTTCTATTCATTTCACAACGTATGGTGGTGAATAAGTGTGACTTTTCAGGAAAACACAAAATAGTTTGGGTGACCCCAAACTTTTGAACGGTAGTGTATGTGTATGTGTGTGTATATATATATATATATATATCAAAACTATACATTCAAGATGTAGCATTAATTCCCAGATACAAAATTTTACTGTGTAGATTGTGAATAGGGATTAATGCTTGAGAAGGATTATTATGTTTACGTAAGTGTTATCGTGTGTGTGTGTGTGTGTGTGTGTGTGTGTGTGTGTGTGTGTGTGTGTGTTTTAGACTGACTGACTGTATTGATGTCTTCAACACAGAAACGGTCCTCTGATGAACTAGGTCAGTCATATCAAATGTCTAAGTCTGGCTCCTCAACTTACTTTCTCCTTCCCATGACATAAGCACACACATCTGCCTCATATGATCAGAACCAGATGTTCTCATCTGAACTTAATCTATTTTCTGGGGTCATAACATATAGTAAAACACACAACATGATTTCAAACTTGTCCTTGGTCCCTGTTTAAAGCAAAGCAGAAAAGATCTCGAACACTTTGATTTCCATCAGTTACCTAAATGTAGCCATATCTACTGGAATTTTCTGGGTTAAAAATGTAATTAAATATTTATTTACGAAAATGTTTATTAAATATTAATTTACGAACAACACACCACTAATTCAAAACCAGAGTTTTTGCTGGTGGAGAAGAAATTGGCCAATTATTTTTTTGGTCTGAAATGCAGGTTAATATTATTTACCTTTTTGTTGAACTGTTGTATAAAACAATATAATTTATTATAGACTTTAATTATACAGGGCTTCCTTAAGACAACGCACCAACTAGTCGATTTTGAAAATATTAGGTTTTGCACATTCCTAATGGACAGCATCCTGTCTCTCAGTTTGTAAAAGCAAATCAAAATGTAATTTTCATTAATGCAATTACAATAAAGGTTGTGGTAAGCTATTGCACTAGAATAATTTAAACAGTTAAAATACAATTCTGAAAGTATAGCCACAAGACTTAATCATTATTTATGTCTAGAGCCTGACCGATATGGAATTTTTGACAACTATACCGATTTTAGAGGGGGGGAAATTCACAGATTACGATATATGGTGGCCGATATAGTATATTTTTGAGCTGGAATGAAAACAGACCTTTTCTATGTGGATTGTTCACCGATTTTGCACTGATATGACTATGCAAATGTACTCAGAAGGTTGCTTTCTTAAATATTTTTATCAAAGAATATTTGACATTATTATTATTATTATTATTATTATTATTATTATTATATTACATAGTCAACAAATTCTAGAAATGAACACTGAGAAAATAAAGAATAAATAAAAATACAATAAATATTTAAAGAAACATCAGTACTGTATGTTCAGTATCAGTCAGCTGCTGACCATTAAAATAAAGAATAAATAGAAATAAAATAAATAGCTAAATAAGCACCAGTAATGTTTAGTATCAGTCAAATGCTGACTATTTTAATACTGCCAGTCAGTTATTGGCAGGTTGTAAAACAGCATTTACACCTGCCGAGTCAACAGATAAACAGCGGCAGTGGTGTTACACCGTGTTCTGCTATACAAGTTCAGGGGAAACTTTCAACGGTGAAAAACTTTTAAATATAAAATTTTATAAATGCAATGACTGGAATGGTTCGATTGAAGGGGGTATCAAACTGTGAATCCTGAACAAAACTGTTTGGTGAATATATGTTTAAACATTAGCTTCCAGTCAGCTGAAAAGCAATGAAAGTAGCTGCGTGGTTAGCTAGTTAGCTATAAGCTTGTTGCTACAGAGAGCAAAAGATGGACCAGCATTGCATTTCACCAACTAGGTAACAGCGTAGCGTGAAATCAACACACAACAGACACAAACCACCACCGCACCATTGTCTGCTGAGCTGCAAAAAGATGCTCTGATGTTTACCTTTCAATCTGCTACTTTAAAGAATGGACTGACAAACTATTGCTGGCTTACAGCAAACAGACATGTGACATGGTTGTCAGGGACATGGTTAACGTTATATTAGTTATATTGAAAAGGGAAAATGATGGGGTCATTGTTTATTAACTTTCCAGTATGTATTTCACAAACTAGTTATCAACTTATCGTGAAGACACCGCTTAACTCCGCACTGTCTGCAGAGCCACCATCAGTTCAGATTCAGGTCTGTAAACAATGGAGTCGAAGCGCACTCTGCTGGACAAACTACATTATGACACCAATTCTAAAGCATAGTTTTCTGCATTATGTTCTGAATAAAAGTTTTCATATCTGCGAACATATATGCCGATACTGATATATCAGTGAAAGGCTTATATAGGCCGATATATCACTATTTGCGTTGTCAAACTATTTGTTTATGAGACTAACTGAGTGTGACAAAACAACATGATCAACTGGACAATTGACATGTTGCTAGAGAAATTTTATGTATCCTGAAATCGACCCTGCTGAATTACTGACAAACGCAACACCCGAACAGACATTTTTACATCAATTCAAATGTGGTTACTTTTTCCTGTGGTGCTACTGATAGAGAGCGTCCTCATAGACATGTGATCTGGTCCCATGTGAACCGGAAATGAATTGCATTCTAATAAATCAGTGGTTCTCGAAGTGTGGGGCATATTGTAAGGGGGGTGTGGAAGAATGCCCCATTCTAATAACTAGTTCACTTTCACACGTTTAACAAAAATAGTAACAGAATACAAGTAAAAACCAATGCACACAATTTCTTCTCCTCTGCCTTTTCTACTACCTTGTTTAAACTTTCGCCTGGCACAGCAGCGAGTCTTATGCCCATGCTCCACGAAGCAGTGGACAGCTCCTGGTGTCAGGAGCGCTGGCTCAAGAAAACAAAGATGTTCATAATTGTTTTGAACAATGAGGGTGAGTAAATGATTGAAGAAATTGTCATTTTTAGATGAACTATTATATATTAACATTTCTCCAACACAGGGCGGAATTAACCATATGGGCCAAGTGACGGTATTTTTAAATAGTCTTAGGTTTTTTAGTATATTTAATCAGGTGTAAATTATTGTCCAGAGTTCCAGACCAGTACCGAAACAATGCATAGACGGTGATGTCACATGGTACCGGTCACATTTGTGACATCACTGCTGCTAAGTGTTGGGCCAATTGGTCATTTTTATTACTGGATGAGGATTTCAAAAATGCTTTTATGATACTGCTGAACTGATTTCCATTCACATGTTTAAATTCTTGCAGATATCTTATTTTTAATTATATTTTATTAAAAATGTCTCCAATAAAATATACAGTGTTCTGAAATTTAAATGTGGATGAGTTGAGGATTCGGTTTTAATAGAAACAAGTTTCTCATTTCAAAGGGGGGCAGGACCAATCAAAATTGAGAACCACTGACATAAACAATGGTGAGCACAATTCTGAGGTTGCATTTTCACTCTAGAATAAAAATATTCGTTCACTGACGGTTAGGTTTAGGCTATATGTTTAATAAAATATGTATTCCTGTTGACTGTACATCATTTACAACTAAAAATAAGCTTTGCTTTTGGGGCCACTCTGTGGACATTTCACCCACAAACTGGAGCTCATACATGCCTATACGTTCAAAAGCACTTCCAGCTTTGGTCACACTGGGAAATGTTTTGAATTTCAGTAAGCACAGACCATTTTCAACAGCAGAAATTTTGGCATACTGTTCCCGAATTCACACTTAGATCAGTCAGGAGACAAATGCTTACTACCCTTGTCTGTGTAAAACAGGCATTTAACGAAACACAAATTTGACTATACAATACAATGCAAAGCCTCATGATACGATACAATAAAAAAAAAAAATTTTAAAAGCGCTGCCAACAAATGTTACTTAAACTTATTCATGGATTGAAAATGCATGTCTATTAAATCATAAATTACACAACACTGTCTGACATTGGCAGCAAAAAGTACATTTTCATCGATTTGCACTGTGATATTGGAGTAAATAAAATGAAATGTTTGATGTACTGTAGCGGCAGGATATGATGCCATTGTTTGAGAAATTCGAAAAGCTGTAATGCTACAGTACAATCTACTTTGTCTTTGCCATCGATCTTCTCACATATGTACTGTAGATCTGTTGCTTTGTTGTCTCAAGCACTGCTTGGTTTTAATTACACTATAAAATATTTGTTTATGTTTTATACGATGCAATACAATATTTTTTTACACCCCTAGTGTAAAATGTTAAAGGCAAAATGACTTCCAGTTTTTCAACTCCATTGTCTAAACTGTAAACCTGGTAACTTTGATCGATACGCACAAAATAATGTTTACATGGAGAGAGGAGAGGGCAATATACTGGTAGACATGATAAACAGGTTGAAATTTGGCAACCAGTGTACATTGTGGTTTATCACCTGTATCACGGTTACGCAAAACCATCACCGAATGTACACAGTACACAATCTGTCGGAGATATGGATGAGGAAGACAGAGCAGCTTTATGTGAGACTGAGGGAATTGAAGAAACAGGGGTTTTCAAGTTCGGGCCACCAAAACAAATTCATTGGCATTAATCTTGTGTTCTAAATATGCTTCTCATCAGACACACACAGCTGAGATTCACGCATGCGCTATCTCTGAAGCATGAAAGTGCACGCGAGTCCGGCAGGCTTCAGATAGGGCTCCACAGACACTTGCACTACTCAATCCGGTTTCTCTCTATCGCAGCAAAAACTGCAAAAATTGTGACCTAGGGCTCGCCGATAAAACGATATCGATAAATATCACGATAAAGAAAATCCACAATAAGCTTTCGAGGAATTTTCTATATTTACTGCATGTTGCTAAAACACAAGCAGGGCTGCGTTTCCACATGAAATCCGCTCAAAGGCACTCACAGCGCTAGGAGAGAGCTCGCTCCGCACCGCTGCCAGTCCTACGATCCACCTTGCGAGCATGACGCTCGGCTTTCATAGGAATTAATTGAAAACGCTCAGCTTCGCTCACAATGCGCCAGTGGTAACGTAGGGTCAGACTGGATGAACTTGCTAATGCTAGCTGCCTTGCTAACAATTAGGTTATGTCGGACACCAGATTGATTCCATCCGCACCGCAAGACTTCATGATAACGGTTTCGCCCTCTCATTGTCTCTAGTGAAGAGCGGGACAGAACAACAGTGATGTGGACAACAGCTCTGATCTTTCTATGCTGTAATCTTGAATATTGTTCTCTAGCACCAAACATGCATCATTTCTACCCTGTCCCGCTCCGCACGCATTGCCTCTTTTCCCTGCATGTGTGTAGACATGAAGCGCCGCATGAGTTAACATGGTTTAAAAGCAACTTTTAAACCATAACTTTATTAATCAGCATGTTACAAGCCTTTACAAATCGAATAAACAAATCGATTTCTGTTCTAATTTTGTGAAAATTAATTAGATGTCTGGAATGGATAAGGAAAGACTCAAATTACTAGTTGGTAGACTAGTCTCTCTCACTTTAATGAAAATATACAAATGTTTTTTACATTTTTTAAAAAACGTTTTCTAAATTTTCTCTCGGAACACCCCTGAACCCACATTCAGCATAATTCCACAGTCACAAGGGCTTCTATGCCCCATACTTGGGTATCTGAATCTAAAGAAATATAAAAAATATTTAATTTTAGTTGAAAGTTATTCCAACAAATACTGGACTACTGTCACTATGCTTTAGAACAAACAGATGATCTTTTAACATTCATTTTCAATTAATAAACAGTAAAAGACGGTAAAATTGGTAAAAGATCCCGCTGACCCCACTGCTTTGGCCGTCTCTGGACACCCTGTGCAGTTTTGTAGAGACTATTTTGTCTGTTGAGAATTTTTTTTCTTTTCTTTTCTTCTGTTAACTTTGAAATAAAAGAAAGTGCAATGTGTAAATGTATATCGTGATAAATATCGATATCGAACAATATGAAAAAGATTATCATGAATGATAACAATTAGCCATTTCACCCAGCCCAAGTGTGACACATTTGAGTTTTTTATACTATAGAGGAAGTCAACCGGCGAGAGCTTGACATTTTAATCAACACTGATGAGGAAAACAGCTAAAGCAATGTGCCATCTGCAGAGTCTTTTAACTATACATCATCACCCTTAATAAAATTTAGTTTGAATGATGTTAGATATTAGAAAAAAAACCGGCTTTGCTTTCAGATATTCAAATATTGTCTACAGAGATTACTTAAACCATCAAGAGCCTAATGAAGTGTTTTATAATAATAATACTAGAATCAAGGGTTACATTTAACATTGTGGTAAGGTTTCTTACCACTTTTTGAATACCACCAGTTTGTCAAGTTCCAAATAAAGAGAAACTACATAAGAGGAAGTAGTTTTCATTTATTAAGTATTTAATTCAGTGACTGGATTATTCAAAAAAAGCATTACAATATTTTTTTTTAATATGTAAAACAATTGTAATTTATTTTTTATGTAAATTTACTGTGATATATATAGTTATCGTGATATAAAATTAGTGATATTGTGATTAAAGATTTTGGTCATATCGCCCACCCCTACATGGAACAAACGGGGATGATTTTTGCTTGTCTTAAAGAGTTGGGATGAGTTTTGAGGAGCGAATCAAAATGATTTGCTTTGTTGCAATGTAAAGTCCCATAATAGTTATTATTTCCTAATATGGTATTTGACAGCATGCGACTGATATAGTCCATACATCTTAACTTGTATTAAACCCAGAACACTCCTTTTAAAATGGTATTTGTATAGTTGAATGATATAAATGCATATAGTTGAAACTAACACTCTCTTATACTCCTATAAACACTGCAGCACAAACCGTTTTCTTTGTATGATAAAGGCCTGATTCAGGTAAAAAGAGAAGATAAAAAAGGGTTGTATACGGAGATTATAATCCAGAACAGGATTATTACTCAGAGAGAGAGAGAAAGAGAGAGAGAGAGAGAGAGAGAGAGAGAGAGAGAGAGAGAGAGAGTGAGAGTGTTCGGTAAAGATAAAAAAAAAAGATTACAGTTGTCAAGTGGAAGTGGCCTCATAGAAGGCTTGTCATGTGAAGGGCACTCAGTAAAGAACATTCCTATACACAAACACACACCCCTGGGCCAGCAGACTAATATAAACCCTTGTGTGTGTGTGATGAATTCTGTTCACATGCTTTACATAATGCTGAGGGCTGCAAAAAGCTGTTGAAGTGAAGTTTTCTGCAAAAAACTGAACTAATAGAACTTTACACACCACAAATTAACAAACAAAACACGAAAACACACTGCAAGTACTGAACAGTCTGCATTCAAATGAGAAGTGTTTATTTGTGTGTATGTGTCAGATGGAGTGAAATGAAAGAGGAAACGAAAAAAGACAAGCAGAGTAAAAAAAAAAAAATCAGGGTTAAGGACAAAGAGCTAACAGTTTAACAATGTTGCAATACAGATGTATTCAGCACAAAATTATGAAATGTCAAGAGGCTTCAAGGTGCAGTAACATTTTGGACTGTAAAATGTTTTACACCCAAATAACTTGACAGTACTTCTGACAAATGTATTGTATTTGCATCACTCATATTTGATGAAGATTCATCTCAGTCAGCATGTTTAAATGTTCAGTTATTATCAAGCTACAGAGGGTTTAGCGTAGTCGAGCTACGGTCGTCATTTGTCTATATACATGATACAATACGTAATCAAATACTTGAGATTGTGCATCTTCTCTGGGCAATCCAGCATTAATGATTTCACAGTTGCAGTCTAAATGCAAAATTGTACTTCTCATTGAAAGTGCATATTACTAGTATATTAAGCCATTTGTATGTATAATTACTGCAGACAGAGTACAGATATCAGAAAAATTTCAGTTTAGAAAAAGAGTAGATATTATTTTGTTTTATTTTTCGAAAATGTCTCATTAGTTTTTATTTAGTCTAAGAATAGTTTTAATTTTCATAAGTTATAACACCACAAAATATCTGTAACACTTTACAATAAAGTTGCAATGGTCAACATTAGTAATTTAAAACTAACAATGAACAATACTTATAGCACATATTAATCTTGGTTAATATTAATTTTAACATATATTTGTACATTTTTAACATCAAAAAAATATTTTTTATATAATGGTATATATAAACATTAGTGCATTTTGAACTAAAATAAACAAGAATGAACAATTGTATTTTTATAAATTAACATTTAGATGAATAAATAATGAAAAAAAAAATCTAATTTATAGTTGTTAGTTTCATTGTTAGTTTATGATGCATAATGCAACCAATGTTAACTAAAGGAACCTTATTGAACAATATTACCAAAAATATAGTTTTTTTGATTAGCACCTCTAAATCTGAGGCCATGGTTCTCAGCAGGAAACCGATGGAGTGCGTACTCCGGGTAGGGAAGGAGGTATTGCCCCAAGTGAAGGAGTTCAAGTACCTCAGGGTCTTGTTCACGAGTGAGGGGACAATGGAGCGGGAGGTTGGCCGGCGAATCGGGGCAGCGGGGGCGGTATTGCACTCGCTCTATTGCACCGTTGTCACGAAAAGAGAGCTGAGCCGGAAGGCAAAGCTCTCGATCTACCGGTCAATTTTTGTTCCTACCCTCACCTATGGTCATGAAGGCTGGGTCATGACCGAAAGAACTAGGTCGCGAGTACAAGCGGCCGAAATGGGCTTCCTCAGAAGGGTGGCGGGCTTCTCCCTTAGAGATAGGGTGAGGAGCTCAGTCATCCGCGAGGAGCTCGGAGTAGAGCCGCGGCTCCTTTGCGTGAGGTGGTTTGGGCATCTGGTAAGGATGCCCCCTGGGTGCCTCCCTAGGGAGGTGTTTCAGGCACGTCCAGCTGGGAGGAGGCCTCGGGGAAGACCCAGGACTAGGTGGAGAGATTACATCTCCACACTGGCCTGGGAATGCCTCGGGGTACCCAGTCAGAGCTGGTTAATGTGGCTCGGGATAGGGAAGTTTGGGGCCCCCTGCTGGAGCTGCTGCCCCCGCAACCCGACTTCGGATAAGCGGTTGAAGATGGATGGATGGATAGTTTTTTTGTTTGCTCATGATACATTTACTAATGTTGTCTCAAGGGGGAAGTCATGTGACACCATGCAAGGATCGGACGTGTGAATGGCAAGCTCTGCGCACTTTGCTAGTTTTAACACTTTTAATGATACAAACCAGAGAGATTCGATACAATCTTTTTTTTTATCAATCTTGAAGGGATGTTGAAAGCTGCTGGCACCCCTCATGATATAATTTTTGGAGGAGACTTTAATCTTTTGATGGACTCAGTCCTTGATCATAGTGCAGCAACCATGTGCAAGCCCCCTAGAGCAACATTGACACTTCTCAGGTTGTGTACAGATCTTGGTCTTACAGATATTTGGAGACTTTTGAACCCATCTGGTAGGGACTAAAAAAAATAATTCATCAATCCATAAGATTTAATCTAGAATATATATCACTTAGGGCAGTTCTTAGGGCCGGATCATACAGGATCCAATCCACAGAAAAAAAGAATTTGTGGAATTGGAAGGGAATATTAAAAGTGCTGAGGCTGAGTTGAAGTGCAGAATGTCATTCAATGGCCTCAGAGAACTGACCCGATTGAAATACATATATAATTCTATTTTGTGACGGAAGGTGGAGTTTTGGCTATTCAGGGCAGGACAGTCAATTTTTGAGTCTGGGGACAAGGCAGGAAAACCTCTGGCTAGTTATATAGGCCTAAACCAGAGAAAGTCTTCTACAACCATTCCCTCAGTGAAATCTGCTGGTGGTGAAATTTTTACAGCAGCCATTGATATTAATAATACTTAAAAAAAAATTATATCTTGATCTCTATAGTTTCACATCTTTGTCTACTTATGAGGATATTAGAAACTTTGTGGAACCATTAGAACTTCCTAAACTGATGGCTGAGCAAAACAAATCTCTTGATTCAGAGATAACCTTGGAGGAGCTTGGCAAGGTAATTAAGGCCGGATGCCAGATGGCTTGGCCGCTGAATTTTTTAGATCTTATGCTACAGAATTGGCTCCAATTTGCTAGAAGTTTATACAGAATCATTAAAGAATGGAAAGCTTCTGCCAACCACGATGCAAGAACACAGATTCAAGCGAGTGTATGAGTTGCGGTCCAATTTCCCTGATCCAGCTAGACATTGAAATATTGTCAAACATATTGGCCAACCAATAAAATAAAGTTATAACATCTCTTATACATATAGATCAGGTGGGGTTTATTCAGAGCCGTTACTCTTCTGATAACATTAGTTATTTCATCAGTATCATGTGGTCAATCAGAATCCGGTCACTACTATCTCACTTGACATTAGCGTGAACTGTAGTTTTATTTTTCAAGTCACCTACCGTCATGGCAGATCAAAAGTTTGAAGAGAATACTGCCGCAAAAGTATGTTTCTGGCCTTAATCAATCAATATTGAGATAATTATTTTAGTTAAATCACCCAGCTCATTAAAATCCAAGCCCACTGCCAAATAAGCCAGCAAAACGGAACAGAAAATTAATTTCTTTCTTTCTTTAACATACACAAGCTGTTTTACATGCAACATCCAAGGAACTGCAGGCCTCACTCGCATCAATAAAGGTCACTGTTCATGAATCCACTATTAGAAAGACACTAGTCAAAAACGGCATCCATTGAAGAGTGGCGTGGCAAAATCTTGCCAAAACACACCTTGATTTTCCTTAAAGCTTTTGGAAGAATGTTCGGTGGACTGATGAGTCGAAAGTGGAACTGTTTGGAAGACGGGCCCCGGGTACATCTGGTGTAAATCAAACACAGAATTACACAAAAAGTACAACATAGCTACTGTCAAGCATGGTGGTAGTGTGTTGGTGTGGGGATGCTTTGCTGCTTCAGGGCCAGGGTTACTTGCAATAATTGAGGAAAACATGAATCCTGCTCTCTACCATAAAATCCTAAAGGAGAACGTCCAGTCATTAGTACATGAGTTGAAGTTCATGCGCAACTGGATTATGCAGCAAGACAATGATCCAAATCATAGAAGTAATTCCACCTCCAAATGGCTCAAAAGAACCAAAATTAAAGTTTTGGAGTGGCCTAGACAAAGTTCTGACTTGAAAGTGATTGAGATGCTGTGGCAGGACCTTAAACGGGCATTTCATACTTGAAAACCCTCCAATGTGGCTGAACTAAATCAGTTTTGCGAATAGGAGTGAGCCAAAATTCCACCACAGTGTTGTAAAAGACTGATCTAAAGGAGGCAAAACCAGCCATTAAGCTTAGGGGGCAGTTAGTTTTTCACATGGGTAATATACACTACCGTTCAAAAGTTTGGGGTCACCCAAACAATTTTGTGTTTTCCTGAAAAGTCACACTTATTCACCACCATACGTTGTGAAATGAATAGAAAATAGAGTCAAGACATTGACAAGGTTAGAAATAATGATTTGTATTTGAAATAAGATTTTTTTTACATCAAACTTTGCTTTCGTCAAAGAATCCTCCATTTGCAGCAATTACAGCATTGCAGACCTTTGGCATTCTAGCTGTTAATTTGTTGAGGTAATCTGGAGAAATTGCACCCCACGCTTCCAGAAGCAGCTCCCACAAGTTGGATTGGTTGGATGGGCACTTCTTGCGTACCATACGGTCAAGCTGCTCCCACAACAGCTCAATGGGGTTCAGATCTGGTGACTGCGCTGGCCACTCCATTACCGATAGAATACCAGCTGCCTGCTTCTGCTCTAAATAGTTTTTGCACAATTTGGAGGTGTGTTTAGGGTCATTGTCCTGTTGTAGGATGAAATTGGCTCCAATCAAGCGCTGTCCACTGGGTATGGCATGGCGTTGCAAAATGGAGTGATAGCCTTCCTTATTCAGAATCCCTTTTACCCTGTACAAATCTCCCACCTTACCAGCACCAAAGCAACCCCAGACCATTATATTACCTCCACCATGCTTAACAGATGGCGTCAGGCATTCTTCCAGCATCTTTTCATTTGTTCTGCGTCTCACAAACGTTCTTCTTTGTGATCCAAACACCTCAAACTTGGATTCATCTGTCCACAACACTTTTTTCCAGTCTTTCGCTGTCCAATGTCTGTGTTCTTTTGCCCATCTTAATCTTTTTCTTTTATTGGCCAGTCTCAGATATGGCTTTTTCTTTGCCACTCTGCCCTGAAGCCCAGAATCCCGCAGCCGCCTCTTCACTGTACATGTTGACACTGGTGTTTTGCGGGTACTATTTAATGAAGATGCCAGTTGGGGACCTGTGAGGCGTCTGTTTCTCAAACTAGAGACTCTAATGTACTTATCTTCTTGCTCAGTTGTGCAACGCGGCCTCCCACTTCTTTTTCTACTCTGGTTAGAGCCTGTTTGTGCTGTCCTCTGAAGGGAGTAGTACACACCGTTGTAGGAAATCTTCAATTTCTTAGCAATGTCTCACATGGAATAGCCTTCATTTCTAAGGACAAGAATAGACTGTCGAGTTTCAGATGAAAGTTCTCTTTTTCTGGCCATTTTGAGCGTTTAATTGACCCCACAAATGTGATGCTCCAGAAACTCAATCTGCTCAAAGGAAGGTCAGTTTTGTAGCTTCTGTAACGACCTAAACTGTTTTCAGATGTGTGAACATGATTGCACAAGGGTTTTCTAATCATCAATTAGCCTTCTGAGCCAATGAGCAAACACATTGTACCATTAGAACACTGGAGTGATAGTTGCTGGAAATGGGCCTCTATACACCTATGTACATATTGCACCAAAAACCAGACATTTGCAGCTAGAATAGTCATTTACCACATTAGCAATGTATAGAGTGTATTTCTTCAAAGTTAAGACTAGTTTAAAGTTGTCTTCATTGAAAAGTACAGTGCTTTTCCTTCAAAAATAAGGACATTTCAATGTGACCCCAAACTTTTGAACGGTAGTGTAGGTGTTGGATAACTTTTGCTTCAATAAAAAATATATATATATATGAAAACTGTATTTTGTGTTTACTCAGGTTGCCTTGGTTTTGTTACATCTCGTT
The DNA here is from genome assembly GCA_032164185.1 of Moxostoma hubbsi. NCBI lineage: Eukaryota > Metazoa > Chordata > Actinopteri > Cypriniformes > Catostomidae > Moxostoma > Moxostoma hubbsi. Next base: position 21,703,685 of record JAVLUX010000043.1, read on the forward strand.
TGAAGATCTAAAACTATTTAGTGACAAATACACAAAACATGATTCAAACCATTTTCAAACAGTAACATTAGTACATTACACACTTAGAGTTGAGCAGATCTTCCATTTACAGGAAAAAAACTTGTTTTTATTTAAAGTAGGCCTACATTTAATAAAAACACACTTATACTAAACAATTTTGTTTTAAATTAAACTGTTTGATGATAGAGTATTGATGATAGACCGTTTAATGTGATCAGTTCGTTTAATTTCTAGATCAAAACCCACAAGAAACTTCTCTGAACTCCAGCAAAAACATTTTTACTGGCTTTAAACTATAAAAGAGCCATATGGCTTCGATCATCTCTTAATACAAAAACACTTCAGCATTCTGGGACACGGGACATAACCATATCTTAAATACTTCCTGTAAACAAACACGTCAAAAGCAATGTGTTATCACACTGTTTTTACATCTAACACGCATATCTGCATGAAGACACATACAAGCACTCGGGTGTATCCAGCATATGGGTTGTGCAGGAACTTGCCAATTCTTGCTTGTCATGTGACTAAGATTATAGAAACTCAAGGGCTGAAGGGCAAAGACATGTAGGTGTTTGTATTGTGAACTACTGAACCCACTGTATATATGTTTGATGCTGCTCAAATTTCTCTGCAACAAACATGCAAATTAATTATACACACAAACACACGCACAGACATCACAGATGTAATGACAACAGATCAACTTCCCATCTCTTATCTGTACCTACTCAAGAAATAACACTTCCATAAATGCACATTGTGTAACTGTGCAGTAATAAACTTTTGTTTATGTGCCACAATTCAATCAACTGACTGCAAATGTGATGATAGAGGAATTAGGGATGCACCGATCCGATACCTGGATCAGTATCGGCCCCGATACTGAAGCTTTTAGACGGATCGTGTATTGGTCCGACAAGCCCGATCCAAATCTGTGTTTAATAAGTAAATATATCATATGCGCAGCTCCAGCGTGTCAGTGAATGGCACTGCAGTTACACACACACACACACACACACACGGCTATTTTTAGCCTTCACAACAGTTCGCAATATTTGAGCGCTACTCACAAACAACATCTCAGATAGAGAGGGGCATTTTACCAGAATTTGAATAACCAAATTAAACTACTATGAACTTTCCTATAAACAGACACTTACAGGAATTCCTGGAAAGTTCAATGTCAAAATAAAAGTGTGAAGGTTTAAAAGTTAAAGGTACATGATTGAGATATACTACTATATATTACTGTTATAATATATTGTTATTATTATTATCATTTGTTTGCAAATGATAATAATATTTATGTTGAATATGTTCCAGAAAATAACTGTGTGAATGATAAGTGAGCTGATATCTTATAACTAAACTGAAAAAAAAAAAAAAGAGAGAGATCTCTATATACAAGTTTAATTTTTTTTTTTTTTTTTTTTTTTTTGCAAAAACACTTTCCAACACTTTTTTTTTAATGATGACATACTGGAATTACTGTTAATTTTACTGCTACATCATCCAGTATACTAGTTAATAATAAAGTGTTTCTTAATAAGCTGTACATTTATATAAAATGATGTGTAGTTAGAGGCACACCCATTTAGTTCCACACAATAATGTAAAGATATTCTAAACTCATTATGCAAAAAAAACAGCACTGGTATCGGCCGATACTGAGATTTCAAATATCGGAATCAGTAGAGGAAAAAGTGGTATCGGTGCATCCCTAGTGAAAAGCAGTATACAAATAAAAATGACTTTAATTTGATAAACATGTTTGTGGTTCATTTTACATCCATCAAACCTTAAATAGCAGTCAAAATTCAAAGCTTTTAAATTACACCTATTTTAAAATGAGGTGCTTTTCATGAATTAGCAAGCAGTTCCAGGTTGATGGATGAAAAATTCAAATGTGTATATATTTATTTTTTTAAATATCTGTTATCGGTATCTGTATCGGCCAAAATGAGCTGTGGGTTATCGGATCACGCCTGAAATTCCATATTGGTGCATCACTTGTAATTTTAGATGAAATATGCGACAATTAATATTTAAAGAAAACAAATAAATATCAAGGTAAATATAACTATTGAGTCGATTTTATTTTTTATTGGGCATCATTTCCAATCAAGCTGTAAGTTTTCTAAATTGCCAAAACTGTGAAAATAGTTTAGAGTGTTTAGAGTACATCAAATGTAAGTTATGAAATTAGCCTTAGCAAGACAAAGAAGTTGGTCATTTTGTTTTTCAAAAACTTAAATGTAATTTCCATCAGCATCATTTCCCCTACATATTTCTATTAGACACGATACAGAGTTTGAGATGTGCTGGAACATTTCATGACTTTCTGAACAATATTTTTGTTTGTTTTAAAAATGAATTAATTCCTGCAGTAATGCACAGCATGTCACAGATTCAGTTGATAAAACTTGTACTAAACCCAGAACATCCTGTTGATTTGTATTCCACGAGTAAACACTCCAATTCTCTATTGTGTTAGAGTAGGAAGATATAAAATACCAGATCCACCCTCATCCACAAATCAAGTCTTCTCATAGAGGTTTCTGGGGCAAAGCCAGTTCTACAATCTTATTTTCCAAACACTCACACAGTAGTATGGTTGTAAATGATGGCCACGAGAGGACACAATGTCACTACGTAGACAGAAATGAAGAACTCTTGAGACGGAGTAGAACACAAGTCGTCATATAGACAGCTAGATCAATTATAATGGGAGTGTGCTTCAATGGGCCGATCTTCCACATGCTGATGTGGGGGGGGTTTCGGGGGACTCTGTGTTTCCCTGGAAACAACAGGAATGCAGCACGCCCATGTCCACAACAATGTCCTCAGAAGAACAATTGAAAACTCCTAAGAGTGTGTTTTTATGTATGTGTTCTATACTTTGTAGACAATACTGACAAAACTGTTCCCAGAATTGAGCTAAATCACACAAAACATCCCTTCTTTGAGGAAATCCTCAAGAGTAAAAATACAATTAAAAATACATACTTTTTTAGTTTTGAAAATGCTACATTTTCCTTTTAGGGGGAAACTTGCTTAAGCTTTAAGTAGCTAACATCATGTGAAGTGTATGGTATGTCCAAATTTAAATACGCAAACGTAGCTACGCTATCTTTTGATTAGGCTTTCCCAATGGGACAAATATAAATGTTTACCAACAGTTGACCATCATATGATCTCAACATATGCTTTAGTGTAATCTGTCATTTAATCGATACTCGATCAATACAAACCGACAGCTTCACTAACGCAATGCGTTTATGAAACATCAGGCTGCGCACATAAAGCAATTACGAAAAGCTAATCGAATGAGTATTGTGTTCTCTATCCATTAACGCCAAGCTTAATAATGCATGAACAGCCAGACACTTTCAAGACAATCAATTAAATCTATCAGCACCCCCTCTGTTCACTTCTGTGCTAACTCAGTATGTAAATGTGCTTTCACTGAAAGCTGCATTAAAACAACTAGACTGAGAAAGTGCTTTTAATGCACTTCATTTAAAGGGATAGTTCACCCAAAAATGACAATTCTGTATGACTTTCACACAAATTTTGGCAGAGTTTAATGAAAGAATGGCTGGGCGATGTGGCTTCAGAAAATTTACTATATTGAATATATATATCTCGATAATTATGTTTTTGCTCTGAAATAGCATGAAAGTGTTTTTTTTTTTTTTTTTTATTGTAGCCATGTAGAATGAATATTTCAAAGGCATTATTACTGTGGAACCCAGTCAAGTTTATTATTATAATATAATGAATTATTATTGTTTTCAGGATAAGATTTGTTCAAGATAAATTCAGATATTTCTGTCCTATTTACTTCACCCTAAACTGGGGGTTGCAGTCGTGTTTATTTCAGCTTCACCAGGAGCTTTTATTCTGAAATGAGAAGTGTGATGTTTGTTTGACAGTTTCGCATCCTGTGAACTGCTGTCAAACTCTCCTTTACAGTTCCGCGTTTGTAGATTTGTACAATAACTTATAGCGGTTACTAATGTTTGGAATTGCGCAAATGCTTGAACCAGCAGTACTTCACAATGCAGGTGAACTGCGCTAAAAACACGAGCCCCTGCGTGTGCACAGATCAGCGCCTCACCGGGTCATTCTGAAGTTGTTTCAAGATGATACACACATACAAATATAGATACTAAAGGTGTTTGCTAAACTAGTGTTTTATTATTTATTTACCATACAAACTATTGTTTCATAAGATTCAAAGTGACAAAAATGTACAACTATAAGAAAATGCATGTCTATGTTTGGACCTATTTTTCCCTCCACTCACATTAATGCACGGACATGCTAAAAGCCACTTGTAAGCGGTTGCAGATAGAGCTCATCTGTTATACATTTTTACCCAAATTAAAATCTGTAAAATTCACTTAAAATGTTCTTTTGTTGTTAATATATAATAAACAAAAATAGATGTCTGATAATTTGCTGTTTTGGCCTATAAATATAGAAAATGATGGCTTGTAAATATGTTAAATGTCTAAAATTGACCATTTTATCCTCAGAAATGGCTAAATAAAAATGTATTTAATAGAGTTGATATTTAATCGATATTGATAGTTACTTGGTATCGGACCCAAAAGAAAATAAGTGGTATCGCTAATCCTCAATTCCAAGTCTTCTGAATAATTACATTTCTTTCTGTGAGGAACAGACTGAAATGTATAGTTTTTCACTGGATATCTTCCCATGACAGCTGTGGTCACCATTCACTCTCATTGTAAGGAAAAGAGCAGCTTAAACATTCTGCTCAATAACTTCCACAGAAGAAAGTTAGTCAAATGGGGTTGGAACTAAATGCAATGTGAGTAAATGATGACAGAATTGTAATTTTTTAAAATGCACACTAAACACCATCTCATTGGTTATCATAACACAGCAAGACGTTTCTTTCCCAAACCAAGAGCTAGCCACATGTTTAAAAAGACACACTCTCCAAGACTTTGAAAACAAGCCATTATGTGGGTGCAGCATCACTATGGCACACACACTGTCTTGGTGCCAGTGGTCGGGGGTAACCAGGACACACATACACGGGACACTGAAGCACTTGTTCTGCTTACAACAGCCTGGCTCAAAACACAAGCACATGCCCCAGCAGGCCACCATCACCACAGTGTTTCAAATGCATTGCAGTTTAGCTGTGTGTAACAGATACTTGGAATTTATACTTCCATGAATAAAATGATCAACATGAACTCCCATTTCTGAAAACATCAGTGAAACCGGTCTAACTGGGTTTAAGTATTACTATTGTCTGGTTTGATTACCTTTGAACACACAGTTGAGCTGAGCAAGTTTGTAAGCACTCTAACAATGGTTGTTGGAGTAGTAAAGCGGTTTATAACTCAGCTTGTTTTTCATGTTTGTCATTCCCATTCAGAAATGTCCAAAGTGAATAGGTAACCTTTAAAGCTGTTAAAAAGCTATTTTTTCATAATTTGTATTTTTTATTTGTTCTATTAATCGCTCTTCTGTTATTTGAGAACATGAACCATTCTTAACAAATGATCATATTTCACTTCAGACTACTAAAATGTTGGTATTGTGACGGTGTATATGTTGTGCATGGTAGATCTTGCTGATATCTCTTTACATAGAAGTGTGATCACCCCAGCTGTAAATGATGGTGATGGAGCATTTCATTTATTTGACTACCATACATAAAATAATTTAACAACCATTTGTAAATAACCTCCTACCCAGTGCGCTTTCATTTTAGAAAACGTACAACAGAAACTTTGACATGTTACTACTTGTTCTATAATGTAACCAATCCTTAAATGTCTGTAGTTTCCGGACAAGTAACTTTTTTTAATGGGACAAGTGAATGACAATTTACAAGCAAATCACAATGCTTAATGTTGAGCCCCACAAGTTATAAACTACTAAAGGATCTTTTGACTTAATACAGTTCATCCAGTTGAATCTTTGTACATTTGAAGATTCTTATTTGATCTTTTTAGGTTTGGTTTCAATTTATTATAGAAATTCTGTTTACATTCCTTTAAAACATTTTTGAATGGGAAAGGCATAAACTTGAAAAACAAGTTGAGTTATTCATTACTAGAGAAATGTTGGACTGGGAATGGCACAAACCTATGAAAAACAAGCAGAGATGTGAATAATTTAAGGAATTTTTAAATGGGACTGGAATAAACATTATTCTGATGAAATATGGAAAAGTTTCCAACTTAAAACAAAAACAATAGCCTATATTACTTTACATATCTAACGTGTATTGCCGTTTTTCTTCTTATTCTTTAACTACACACTACTTTATCGTATTAGTAATAAAACAATAAAAACCTGCTAAGCAGGAAACACGGTTAAACAAAAACATAGTAGCAGTAAAATGGCACACTATATGGTATCAAAACCAAGATTTCCAGCACAACAAAAAGGTTATTGCCGCATTACTATAGTAAAACCAATGTAATGCGTCAAATCCCATGGTAAGAATGAGAGTGAAGGCTCGTAATCAAAAGAATAATGAGATGAGACACATACACATTTGATCATATGGTATCTCGAGCACAGTGGGTTAGATAACATGCCGCATAGATTAAAAGAAGACTCGAGTATAACTACCATGTCGCAGTGTAAGAAAGTGTTCCTGTCGACTTCAGGTAAAGTTCTGTCGGCGCCGGGCATAGTTCAGTCCACTCGGTCCGGTGAAAATGGACTCTCGTGCGCGTGTTAATGGTGGCACGGTTCGCTACATCTCGTCGCTACATAGCGCGCTCTCCCTGTAGAATCCTCTTTGTAATCTGCGCGAGACACACACACAAGCACACGCGCGCGCTCAATCCTTGTACACGTTTGTCAAGAGAGAGAGAGACAGAGAGAGAGACAAAAGGGAATGATGTTATGATGACGTCACCGCCATTCAAGGGGAGGTTCTACAGGTGGTATTTTTTTAAATAAAACTGCAATAAAGTACACATACAAATAACAACTTATCCATTTAAGATTTAAAAATATGGAGATTAATAAATGCACACTAATAAATGCACACATTTGATTTATATTAGAAGTATGGCAATAAATCCCACTGAAAATGTGTTTTCTTTTAGCATTAAAGTCAACACCTCAGGGGTTGTCAGGCATTTTTCAATTGTCAGACACTTTTTTTTTTTTTTTAGCAATATATTCAATTAAACATTTTGCATAGGCTATGTAAATGAACATGCTTGTTTGCCCCTTTTTGAGATAAAGTGTCCTCTTAAAAATAAAAAATTACCAGACAAGAAACCGATTTAAGAGGCGAAATATAAAATTAGGGGTATGAACATATTATGAAAACATATTATGAAGAAAATGCTCATATAAAATCATTACATTTAACTGTTTATATATTCTTTTAGCTATTATCTTTTTATGTTTTGTACACTCCAAAAATACATTAATTTTAAATTGTGTGTAAATTGTGTACACAATTTATCTTAAGTTTTTTAATTGCTAATGATATTATTATTTATTTAATGTTGTTAAATATTACTCAATTCAATTTAAGGGGGATTTGTTAAAAAAAATTAAATGCTTAATTCTTGAAAATATTAAATGCTTAATTCTTGAATATATTCCTTAATATAGTTAAAAACAAAACAGTGGAAAGGAAGGATTTTGAAATCCAACCAAAAATCATTACTTATGCCTATAGTGCCTGTTCTGTAGCTTCATGAAGCAGATCATAATAATGCATTTACATAAACTGGCTGCAGGAGGAAAAAAGTCCATGCAAATTAAAGAATAACATCTGATAATGGTGTGATAAATTGCAATGTGCTTGTGTTTTGTTAAGGCTTTATCAAGATCTCAAGTCTTAATGTAAATAAGTATCAAGCACAATGACAAATCGGAAACAGTAGGTTGACTTTTCTTTAACTAAAATCGGTCTGTAAATACTGAAATGCAAAACACTGCCCATGGTGGCCAAAGCGGTAACTGTTGTTGGGGGTATGTGCACGTGTGAGCTCCAATTTCTGGGTGAAATGTCCACGGAGGGGCGCCAAAAGCGAGTTGTTATACAGTGAAGAGTAATGCATGGTTTATAAACTGAAGCCCTCAACACAATCCCCAAACCAAAATGTTTCGTTCCCTTCGTCTCAGGGAACCAAGGTTACGTACGTAACCGAGACGTTCCCTTACGACTTCAGTCCACTTGACATTGTGTTTACTAACGCATATGGGGAACAGAATCCCATCACGCCGCACTACAGGACATAACTATCTAAGATCCAAGATGGCGGTGCGGTAGCACGCAGCGGCTGCTCCGGATCCAAAATGGTGCTATTTTTGTTAAAGAACCCAACTTTTGCGGCACACGGACATCGGAGTAACCGGTGTTCATGTCTACCATCGCCAGACACTGCTCAAATATAAGATTCATGCAACAACCAAGCTGCATGATGACCTGCAGGAGGCGCTACACAAACTCAGCTTGCTGCGGAGACCAGGCCTCCAGTCCTCGGCGTCGCCTGATGCCGGTGGCCAGGGGAGAAGACGTCGTAAGCAGTGTGCGAGGAAGCGGAAGTGCGGCAAGAGGGCGGGGGTCCATGCTAGGCTAAAAGCATACCCTAGTCGACCGGCTCTCCCATCTATCCTGCTCTCAAATGTTTGCTCTCTGGACAATAAACTGGACTACATCCGACTCCAGCAAGATACGCAACGTGAGTTTAGAGACTGCTGCGTCTTTGTTTTCATGGAGACAGGGCTCAGCGACAGAGTTCCGGACGCCACCATTCAGCTAGATGGGCTCGCCTCATTTCGTGCCGACAGAAATGCAGCTCTGTGCAGTAAGATGGTGGCTTGTGTGTTTACATCAACACGGAATGGTGCAAGAAATCTATGCTAGTCTCTAGCTACTGCTCATCACTGGTGGAGCTTGTGACTGTTAGATGCAGACCTTTTTATTTACCACGGTAACTCACCACTGTTATCATAACCGGAGATTACATTCCCCCCAGCGCTAAAGCTAAGGAAGTGCTCTGTGAACTGTATGGGGCTATGAGTGAAATGCAGAACGCTCACCCTGACGGACTGTTTATTGTCGCTGGAGATTTCAACCATGCGAATCTCAAGACAGTGCTCCCTAAATTCCATCAGTATGTGGACTTTGCAACGAGTGGGGCAAACACGCTTGATATTGTTTACACAAACATCCCAGGCGCATAACGGGCGGAGCCCCGCCCCCACCTCAACTTCTCAGACCACATCTCAGTTATGCTAATTCCAGCATACAGACCGCTCGTCAGACGCAAAAAAACGCTTCAGAAGCAGATGAAAACCTGGCCAGCAGGAGCCATCTCTGCTCTTCAGGACTGTTTTGAGTGTACTGACTGGCACATGTTCAGGGAGGCTGTAACATATGGCGACTCTACCAACTTGGAGGAATACACAGCATCAGTGATCAGCTACATCAGCAAGTGCATTGATGATGTCACTTTCTCCAAGACCATCACCACACGCTCCAACCAGAAGCCATGGATGACTGCGGAGGTGTGCGTGCTGCTGAGGACCGGAGACTCTGCCTTCAGAGCAGGCGACAAGGCAGCCCTAAGAACAGCGAGGGCCAAACTGTCCAGGGCCATCAGAGAGGCAAAGCGCACACAAGCCCAGAGAATCCACAGTCACTTCCAGGACAGCAGTGACACGCGGCACATGTGGCAGGGCATCCAGGCCATCACCAACTACAGGACAACATCAGTTGCCTGTGACAAAGATGCCCCCCCTTCCTGATGCGCTGAACGACTTCTACGCTTGTTTTGAAGTGCAGAATGACATGGTGGCGAGGAAGACCACCCCTCCTCCCAACGACCAGGTGCTCTGTCTTACCACGGCTGATGTGAGGAAAACTCTACGTAGAGTCAACACACGGAAGGCTGCTGGACCAGACAACATTTCTGGCAGAGTGCTCAGAGGATGTGCAGACCAGCTGGCAGATGTTCTTACCGACATCTTCAACATCTCTTTGAGCAGAGCCGTCGTTCCAACGTGCTTTAAGGCCACCACCATCGTCCCCATGCCAAAGAAGTCTTCAGTGTCCTGCCTCAATGACTACCGTCCTGTCGCACATACACCCATCATCATGAAGTTATTTGAGAGGCTCGTCATGAGGCACATTAAGACCCAGCTGCTCCCCTCACTAGACCCACTGCAGTTTGCGTATAGTCCAAACCGTTCAACAGACGATGCCATCGCCACCACCCTCCATCTGGCCCACACCCACCTAGATAAAAAGGACTCATACGTCGAATGCTGTTCATAGACTACAGCTCAGCATTCAACACAATCATTCCCCAGCACCTGATTGGAAAGCTGACCCTGCTGGGCCTGGACACCTCCCTCTGCAACTGGATCCTGGACTTCCTGAATGGGAGACCTTAGTCAGTCCGGATAGGGAACAGCATCTCCACCACCACCACACTGAGCACTGGGGCCCCCCAGGGCTCTGTGCTCAATCCACTGCTGTTCACTCTGCTGACTCACGACTGTGCAGCAATGCACAGCTTGAATCACATCATCAAGTTCACCAATGACACGACTGTGGTAGGTCTCATCAGCAAGAACGATGAGTCAGTATACAGAGAGGAGGTGCAGCGGCCAACGGATTGGTGTAGAGCCAACAACCTGTCTCTGAATGTCAACAAAACAAAAGAGATGGTTGTTGACTTTAGGAGAGTCTGGCAAGAGGTACCGAAGCATTCGGGCCCTCACGTCCAGACTGTGTAACAACTTCTTCCCCCAAGCCATCAGACTCCTCAATACTCAGAGACTGTTTTGACACACACACATGTGTCCTGAGTTGCACTTTAATTATTGTCACTTTATAACTGGCTGCTACCTCAATAACTGCTATGTCCATAGAACACTATCTCATAGTATGTTATGTTTACATTTGGCATTTTTAGAAACTGTCATCTTTTGCACTACTGTGTACTGGTCGGCGCTGCATTGTCTCTTACTGTGTCTATTGTTCTGTTCGTTGTTAGTAATTTATTGTACTGTCCCGTACTTTTTGCACACGTTTGAACGTGCACTTTATATAGGTATTTTATTTAGTTTGTGTAGTCTCATATGGTTCTGTGTTTATCCTATGTTGTTTTATGTAGCACCATGGTCCTGGAGGAACGTTGTCTCGTTTTGCTGTGTACTGTACTAACTGTATATGGTTGAAACGACAATAAAAACCACTTGACTTGACTTGAACTTCCTAGAGAGGAAACATGGTGGCGCAGTCTTATTGGACGGCGACCGACATGTGTATGCCTCATGATGGCCAGGAGGTGAGCACTCATAATGACTATATGAGCTATAGCCATATAGTATGAATTACTCCTTATGAACCTGGCCGGGAAAGGAGTTTATTTATAATGAAGTGCTTGTGACTTATGGAATTATAACAGCCTGAATGTAGGCGGTTGTGTAAATGATGCGGAGCCCTTACTTAAAAAGGGGGCATAAGTTGTGAAGAAAGAGACATTACGTCTAGGTTGTAAAACCTTGCGAATGTGTTTTGAGAGGACCATCCTGCTGCAAAACATATGTCTTGTAAGGACCCACCATTCATCCATCCCCATGAGGAGGCCATGCCTCTAGTTGAGTGTGCTTTAACACCAATTAGGCAAGTCTGACCCTGCGATTTGTAAGGCAGGGTAACTGCAACAACAATCCAGTAAGAAAGTCTTTGCTTGGAGATGGACATTCCTTTTGCGTGTAATCCATAGCATAGAAAGAGCTGTTCAGACAGTCTGAACTGGCAAGTACACTCACCGTATGTATGTGGCGCCCGCACAGGGCATAATAAATGCAATGATTGTTCCTCATCTGAGCTAAATGGAGGAGACAGACCCGGAGGGAATTGCGGGCTCTGCTTTCCGCTTTGTTAGAAAAATTCTCGAGAATTTTTCTAACATGCTTCAAAGGGTTATGCCTGTCAAGAGCGCTTTTGCTGTGCATACTGATACACAGGTACCTGTGAGGCAGCAGGTATGACGGCTGCTGAATCGCAACATAACGCTCAGCAAACTTATTCATAGAGCTGCCAAAAAGGCTGGCTGGAGATACTAGAGCATCCAAAAGAGTGTCTTTTTCCTTATCACTCATTTCTGCCCTGGAGCACCGCCATTGTGTGGAGTGCTGATACAGGACATTTGCCTGATGCGGCGAGAGACATGACATCGTCATCATCCCCAGCGTCAGATTCACTAAACAAGACGAGGCTGCATGCTCCTTCAGAGGGCCAGAGCTCGTCTCACACATAGTGTACTGGCAAATATGCACTTCGTGGAGATTGAGGGGCTCGTAGGGCGTGCGCCAGCACGAAATCCACCTCATGTTCGTCCTGCTCGACCTCATGGCCACGCCGTGCCCCCTCGTGTGAACCCTCGGGTTTCACAGAAGAGGCAGGTGGGAGGGCGCGAAAGGCTGAATCATCCCTCAGAATGAGGGTGATTTGTGAGCGAAGTGACTTGAGACTCATGTCCTCACAGTGAGGACAATCTGTCTCCATGAGAGCTGACTCTGCGTGGGCACGGCCCAGACAGAAAACGCAGCTCTCATGCTTGTTTGATGGCGGAATGTGTCTCTCGCTCAAGGAACACTTACGGAACAACATCTTGAAAAAGACGCGAACACATAAGTGGCTCTTCTAAATATATAAATACAAATATAGATTTATATTTATATAACATATTTATAACACACTAGTACAATTTTGCTTTAAAAGGATACTCTACACCTGCCGACGTGCTGCGGAGAATCAGGATTCTGAGGTCCGTTCACCAGCGAAGCATCAAACGGCGAGGCGGAGTGATGTTTGGTGGAGCACTGTAGGGAAGCGGAGAGTCTTCTCGCTGCCATGAAGTTTCCGTCCACTGACTGGTATGTATCGATGGCGAAGGTAGATGGGTATGAGGAAATGGTGTCTGTGCACCTGTTTTATAGCGGTCAGTTCGCACTGAAATGAGCGGTCAGTTTCGCACCAAAACAGGCGGGGCTCAAACACTATAGCCAATATTAGAATATTGGCATTATTGTAGAGAGGTTTCAAATAGGTAGTGTATGAAGGCACTCCCATATGCGTTAATAAATGCAATGTCAAGTGGACTGAAGTCGTAAGGGAACCTAACCATCAGTGGAGTAAAAATGGAACGTTAGAGGGAAAAATGCATCCTCCATTTCGCACTCATCACTTACTTCCTGGTTTCAATGCGGAATATGAGCCCAGATATCCCACTATGCTGATGAAAACACACATCCTGTCATGCCACAAGGGAAGGTAAACACACTGGAGCTGATGAAAAAATGCCTAACGAGAGATGACGCTTGTCAGTGAGTTGGCATAATGTGGCCGATCCTAGGATGCTGAAACTTTCGGAAACAACATGACGACTTTCCATGTGATAGTGTTGCATAGACACTCTGACAAGACAATAGCTACAATTTAGAAAACATTTCACCCGATTGTCTCTAACCATAAATGAACCTTACAGAGAATCTAACAGCATTCATTTTTCAGAGGAAAACCTTTTTCAAATGAGTGCTGAATATTGAAATGAACATCTGCTGGTTTGAAAGAATTATGTGTGCTGGCCAGAGTCATTCAGGGAGTGTCAAGCTTTAAAAACCATTCTCTCTCGCTCTCTCTCTCTCTCTCTCTCTCTCTCTCTCTCATACACACACAAACATTATAGAAGTTAAGAACCACAAGGTCAAAGGTCTACTCACTGCTACAGTATGGCATCTTGAATATGCTTGTGACCACATTCAGCATCTGACATACACTTGTTTGCAACACGAGTTGACAAACCCATACTATTCTCTTTTAATACACAGAATTATTTACAGTATGTTTTTACATACTTTTAATATTTGACCTGTAATAAAAAGATTTTTACTTCTGAAGAAACTGTGAGTGGTGTTTGCAAGTGCAAAACTCATTGCCAGATTACTAGGGTGTTGTGGGTGGTTACAGGGCGTTGCCAGGGCTGGACTGGTTTTGGGCTGATCAGGGGCAGAATGTCCATTGGGAGAACCGAGCAGGCCAGTGGTTCGATCACAAAATGTGCCGAATGGACCAGGATAAGCAAAAATGAGCCACAGCGTTATGCAGAATGGACCACAAAACTGCAGAAAAGGACAGGGAACCTTATATTAGATTATTATTAGATATGGCTCAGATACCTCCTTTAATGGGATTATTCACCTGTTTTATGATCTGATTTGTAAGTGTTCATTGTAAGTGTACAATCTGCCTTTTTACTCGTGATTTCTGTCAATGTGAATCAAAGTCATTGTGGTACGATGCAAACTTGGCCATGGCAAAAAGTGTTGGAGGTATATCCCACCAATACATTACGCAAATGAGTATGTGCAATAGTAATAGTCATGCTTGCCTTATCAAACGCCATTTATTATGATACAGATATAATAATACAGAAATAGCACACATTACACTTTATTTTACAGTATGTGTTCTTTTAGTATACTTAGTGTACTTACCCAAGAAAGTAATTTTAGGTAACTTGGGGTGAACATACGTCCTCTTTTTCGGACCTCTAAATTCGTCTCTCCAGGATTCGCCTTTAGTTGCATTATGACGTGCATCTGGTCTATTACTTTATGGTGTGCGCGCACATATTTGCATTGCTTTAACCCCTCTTTGTAAGTCCATTCAATTATCAATTATAAGAGGCTTGCAGCAACTATTGGCCAAATTCCTGCCTGTCAATCTCTCCCTGAACACGCCAAGCACTGTTGTGTTTGGCATCAAACAGTTGCTTGACAGTAGCAAATGACAGCTGAGTGGAAACAATGGCCAAACAAAAGTGCAAATTTACAAAAAATTCCCATGCTTTCGTCCAGATCGAGATCCGTTGGAAGCAGGATGTATGACATGTAAAGCTGCACTTATGTGTCAGTTGTTAATAAAGGTGCAAGTGATTTAGAAGCACAAGTTAGCTCTGTGAAGCATAAAGGGTCAGCAAAAGGTGAAAGTTCATCAGATAAATTAATGGACAACCAGGTAAAATTGTTATCACATTGCTTCATTTTCCATGGCCATGCAAATTAATAGTAATAGAAAATGAAGGTACACTCAGTGCATCAAAATATTTTATTTAAGTACATGGACATTCAAAAGAATGTTGGACATTTGTTTGTGTGTGTGTGTGTGTGTGTGTGTGTGTGTGTGTGTGTGTGTGTGTGTGTGTGTTAGAGATGACTTCAAATGTTTGCACCATTAACTCCAATATGCTACTTCACATGTGGCTTCAAATTTTATTTTCTGCATCAAAAAACAAGTGGAAAGACTTAAGCAATAAGAAAATACACACTTTTTGTGACTATAACCAGTTCTAGAACACCTAATCTCCTGCAGTTTTCAAAAAAAAGGAAGAACATAAAATATTCACCAGTACAAAATAGACTGCCGTCAAGGGCCTACTTTATTTCAAGTGTGAGAAATTGCATGGAAGTAGCACCAAACACACACACACACACACACACACACACAAACACACAATGAACCATCAGACGGATACACCATTAAATTTGATGTGCACTAAACTGAACAGACAATGCAATGAGATCTCGCACATTAAGAGTCAGACACACACCCACACACACACACATTAACACAAACCTGCTTCCCTCTCAATGCACAAGCATCTTGCACAAACACACCGGCACTTATCTTACCTGTGAGAGCTTGCACACACATTCATACCAGAGCAGATCATGTGTCTGAAGACGTGTCTGTCTAAAATTACAGATTGTGTGTGTGCAAAAGCATATGGATAGATTATTCATTAAGTTTGGCAGCAGTGGCTTTAGGAGCAACGCTGACCAACCTCCCAGAACACCAAAATAACAGCTTAGCAACCACCCAGAACACCCTAGTAGCCCACCTAGCAATGCCTAATCATCCATCAACAAACCCTAGCAACCGCATAGCAATACGCTAGCAGCCACCTAGACCATCCTAAGTACAACCAGGAGCAACTTAGCAATATGTTAAAAAACCACTAAGAACACAATAGCAACTGCATAGCAATACTCTAGCAACCACTCTGATCGCCCTAACAACCACATAGGAACATGCTAGAAACCACACAGAACACCCGATCAGCACCCAAGCAATGATCCAGAACACCCTTGCAATCACCCTGATCCAAGAAACCACCTAGCAATGCTTGACCAAACATCAACAACACTCTAGCAATGGCATAGCAATATGCTAACAACCGCCTAGACACCCTGACTTCCATAGTGAGCACTCTAGCAACATGTTAAAACCACACAGAACAACTGCATAGCAACACCCTTGCAACAAACAAGAACACCCAAGCAACTGCAAAGCAACATCCTTACAACCATTCAAGTAATAATTTAGCAAGGCCTGACCAACCATCCAGAACACCCTAGCAACCGCAAAGCAACAGGCTAGCAACCACCAAGAACACCCGATAAACAACCTAGCAATCACTTACAAACCCAAGAAACCACCCTGTGCGCTCAAGTAACCTACTAGCAACCACCCAGAAACTATCACAACATGTAGTAATATGCTAGCAACCACCCAGTGCACCCTAAAAACCATCCTTAGCACCCTAACAACATGCTATAAACAACTCAGAACACTTAAGCAATCCCATAGCAATGTCCTAGCATCCACCCAGAACACTCTAGTAACAACATAGCAATGCCTCACCAACTAACCAGAACACCATTGCAACTGCTTAGCAACATGCGAGCAACTACCCAGAACACCTTTTCAAAAACCTAACAAACTCCCAGAGTACCCTATCAACAACCTAACAACCACCCTGAGCAGCACGCTAAGCAACATGCTAAAAACCATTCAGAACACCCTACCAACTGCATAGGAACTTGCTAGCAACCACACAGAACAGGCTAGCCTAGTAACCACACACAAAATCCTAGCAACCACACTGCAGTGTCAAGGCAACCATCCAGAACACTGCAGCATAGTGGCAGAGGCTTTAGCATAGGCAAAAAAACAGCTTTTAGATTGGAATACTTTTGCGAAAATCTAAAATCTAAATCTAAATTGATATGATGTGGAGCAGCTGTGTCCCTCTCCCACAACTGTTAGAGCAGAGTGACATTTTAATATCATGATAGAGACAGATGGTTTCAGTGACCTACAGACTGTATCTGCCAACTGCCAAGCATAATTAAATGAATGAATCACCATATGAATGAGTTTCCTTTCCATAAACACTAGACTGACTGTCAGTTTGTGGATGTTTCAGGAATGCATTCGATTCACAACATCCACAGAATTCATTTTATGATATTAAACAACTGCACACACAACATAGTAATCAAAAGAAAATATGTAGCACATTTTTGATTTGATTTAATTATATCGATGTTGTACTGTATAATATTCAGTATATATTCAGTGAAATCACCCTGAGACTTGGAAGTGGGCAATTTTCAACTGGCCATGTTGCAACTGCAACCACCTAAGCAACTGCATAGCAATGCCCTGGCAACCACCCACAATGCTCTAACATCTTAGCTGTGAGTTTACCATAGGCAAGTACAACATTAATTTAAAAATATTTATCTAGTTACTCGCTTAAAGGGATAGTTCACCCAAAAATTAAAAATCTCTCATCACTTACTCACCCTCATACCATCCCAGAAGTGTATGATGTGATTTTTGGAGCTACAAAGGTCTGATCATCATTCACTTGCATTGTATGGACCTACAGAGCAGAGATATTCTTCTAAACATCTTCATATGTGTTCAGCAGAAGAAAGAAATTCATACACATCTGGGATGGCATGAGGGTGAGTAAATGTGAACAGTCTCTTCCATGAGAATTCCCACAGGCTGTTTCTTTCTAACTGAAAGCTACTGAAAACTAACCAAAAACAGTGTCTAAAAGATTGACCAGCACTGCTCACTCTGAAACCACATGCAATTCCCAGCAATAAAGGGAAAAATAGGTTTTGGAACAAGATAAAATGGAAAAGGAGAGGGAGAGGTAATTAGTCATTTGTAATGGACCACTTGTAATTTTATACCACCTTGTGCAATTTAACCATAATCAAGAAAGTACTACATTTTCTCCATATTCAGTTGGGAATCTTAGTGTATAAGCTGGTACACTATCTGTGCATTAATATCTCTCACACACTCATTTTGGCTACTTTTGTCCTTTCTCTTGTGAATTAGTGGTGTCAACTATAAAAAATATCAAAGAGAAGAGAAAGAGAGACAAAGAGATTGAAAGATAAAAGAAAGAAAAATGACCTTTGCCCTTTCGGCTCCCTCAGCCCTCCTGCAGGACATGACATCACTATGTAGTTTTGATCCTCTGAAGGAAGAGATGAAAAGAGCTACTATTATACGTGCACACCAATGCATCAGTTGGTCATCCTTTCATCTCTAGCTGCTGTTTCTTTCATGACATATTCAAGAGCCTGTCCCTTATGACCAAGATGAAGGGGTGCAATTTCATCCCAAATACCAAAACATCAAATAGCCTGCCCGCTTTTTTTAAATCAAGAATAGAGCACAACCGCTCACTTTTTAAGCTGCCTTGGTGGTGGAAGTATTTTTGCGCACAAACTAAATCACACTTGTTACTACAACTTAGGATCAATAGATCACAATAGTCTGGTTCTGGAAGCAAAAATCAAATAATTTTTTTCTATAGGCAAATATGTTTTTTAATGATAACTTATAAACCTTTAAAGACAGACCTGTGAGCTCTGAGGTTGTTAATCGATGGCGTATACTTCTGTTGAAACCATCAGTCCATGTTATTTCAATTAATATTTTTTTCTTTTTTTAAATAATGTTTAATGGTGGAATTCCTGGTGAAAAACAATACTGCCTCTCCTGAAGAGAGATCTACCAATCAGAGAACCACAGGTCACAACCCACGGCATAAGAGCTCTGCAGAGATTGCATGATGTACTATGATTGACGCAATCGAGCTGCGCTTAAACTACTTGTATATTTGCAAATATATGAATATTTTGCAATACAATTAAATATCGTTTTTATACTTAAAATCAACAACTTATAATCAATAGTTTTACATTGTTCCTTACATTATAATTCAAATCAAATCAAAATCAAATCACTTTATTGTCACACTACTATGTACACAAGTGCAACGGTAGGTGAAAGTCTTGATGTAATTCAGTTACATCATTTGCAATGCTTCATGGAATTGTAGTTCATTCCCGCATAAAAGAGGTTAAATACACACCTTTGAATTTTTGTCCAATTTCAAATACTTCCCTGCTTCAAAACAAAAAGGTTTTTAATGTTTTGTAGCTGTTAACTCTTTAATGAAGTCCCTATAAAAAAAGATTGGGAAAAATACTTCTGGAATGAAGACAACTTAAAAAGAAAGCAGGCACTGTTGCACTCTATAGTAACAGTGTCTTCTCTTATTGGTGTATCTCTTTTGAAGATTATGAGTAGTGTAGTTCTTTACCAGGAATTCATCACTTAAACGTGATTTTTATTAAAATGCAATGGTAATTGCACTGACTCATACCATTTCACATACCATCAAATAACAACCTCATATCTCATGGTAGGTCTGTCTTGAAAGATTTTATTAAAAATTATAATAATAAATAAATAAATCTGTTCCCCTTTTGAGCATAAGAATGGGATTTTTACTTCCAGAACACATGTGTTGTGCTCTAATGTCTTGAGGATCAAAAGCCCAAGATGAGAACTCAAGATCTGACATGTCACACACACCTTTGCTCAGTAACTCTAAAAGACAGGCATAAACAGTCTCTAGAGGTGATTTCATTAGGAGCCTTACTGTCACATTATTAATGATTCATCTTCCTGTCTACCATTCAGAAATGAATTATTGATGAAGACAGTCTGTGTGAATGAAATTACCAAAGACTTGACTTCTACAGATTCGTGAGACTGGAAATGTTGGACAACTAAATTATCTATATGTGTTATTTGAATGTGGACAAACAAGGGTGCTATAATTCTTATGAGCATTCATAAAGCATTTTAACATGTTTACTGTCACTTAGGCACTAACGATTTCTCTAGTTTCAAGTTACATAATTTGTGTTAAAAACAGCTAAAAACAGTTTCCACCTATATTGCATGGTAAAATGGATATAAGAATCAATGTCTCTCCAGTGCTAATGTAAACAATGGTCAACTGTTTTTTATCACCAATAAAAAATGTCTTTAATCTACCACCATTTCTTGACATTTTTTTTTTTCAATTAACATTATTTATTGAATCAAACAAAGAAAAAACACAACATGTATACATTGAGTCAACATTTAACCCCCACTATTACCCCTCCTCCTCCCCAATCACCAACCCCACCTGACTCCCAACGAAAACTCCTGTGGTCACAAATATAATACACACACAC
This sequence comes from Moxostoma hubbsi, assembly GCA_032164185.1. Lineage (NCBI taxonomy): Eukaryota > Metazoa > Chordata > Actinopteri > Cypriniformes > Catostomidae > Moxostoma > Moxostoma hubbsi. Next base: position 21,724,166 of record JAVLUX010000043.1, read on the forward strand.
ATAAAATGTAAAAAATCCACCCCAAAACAACAACAACAAAAAAGAAAATATTCTAATCATATATAATTAAAACTAAACATCTCTCTCCACAATCCCTACCCCAGTGTCCCCCAAAAACTTAAAATACCTGCCCCACTTCCTAGCAAACAAATCTCTAACCCCAAGCCCTCTGCTCAACATCTCTTCAAAAGTCGCCACCCTCCCCATCTCCACACACCACTCCGGAAATGAGGGAGCCCCATTTGACTTCCAGCTCCTAAAAATAATCTGCCTGCCAATCATAATACTGGTCAGGAACCAATATTTTATGTGTTTGTCCCCCAAATGTATGACCGCCCCATCGCCCAGAATATGGAGTCTGGGGAAAACCTAAATTTGAATGCTCAAGATGTTACATATGACACACTGATCCTCCAACCAAAACTCTTGGCTCTTATCCATCCATCCATCCATCTTCAACCGCTTATCCGAAGTCGGGTCACGGGGGCAGCATTTGGGGAGGTGCCCTAGGGAGGCACCCCGGGGCATCCTTACCAGAAGCCCACACCACCTCAATTGGTTCCTTTCGACGCAAAGGAGCAGCGGGTTTACTCCGAGCTCCTCACGGATGACTGTGCTCATCACCCTATCTCTAAGGGATAAGCCCGCCACCCATTTGAGGAAACCCATTTCGGCCGCTTGTACTCGTGACCTAGTTATTTTGGTCATGACCCAGCCATCATGAACATAGGTGGTAGGAACGAAAATTGACCAGTTGATCAAGAGGTCTTCCCAGGTCTGTCCAGAGTCTTTCCCCACCCCCTGACTCATCTCGCCACCATATGGTGATCGGTTGACAGCTCCACCCCTCTCTTCATCTGATTGTTCAAACCAAATGGCCTCAGATCCAACAATACGATTACAAAATCGATCATCGACCTTCGGCCTAGGGTGCTCTGGTACCACGTACACTTATGATCATCCTTATGTTCGAACATGGTGTTTGTTATAGATAATCCATGACTAGCGAAGAAGTCTAACAACAAACATCCACTCGGGTTCAGATCGGGGAGGCCGTTCCTCCCAATCATGCCTCTCCAGGTGTCCCTGTCATTTCCCATGTGAGCATTTAAGTCACCCAGCATCACTATGGAGTCCCCTTCTGGGGCACTGTTCAGGACTCCATTCAAGGTCTCCAAGAAGGCTGAATACTCCGAACTGCTGTTGTGGTCCCCCCCACAACCTGTAGGCATAGGGAGGTGACCCTCTTGTACACCGGGGCAAACTCCAACGTAGCAGCGTTCAGCCGGGGGTTAATGAGTATCCCCACACCTGCCAGTCGCCTCACAACCTGGGAAACTCCAGAGAAGAATAGAGTCCATCCAGGAGTATGGATCCAGAGCCAAGACTGTGCATCAAATTAAGCCCCACCAGATCCAACTGGTAGCACTCCACCTCCCTCACCAGTTCCGGCTCCTTCCCCCCAGCGAGGTGACGTTCCAAATCCCCAGATCTAGCTTTTGCTGCCCGGTCTGATCCATCGAGACCTCCGGCCTTCACTGCCACCCATATAGCAGCACACCAGACTCCTGTGGTTTCTCCAATGGGTGGTAGGCCCAAGGGATGTAGAGGGGGGTGTCACATCGCTTCTTCAGGCTGTGTCCTGCCAGGCTCCATGCCAAACGAGCCCTCCATCTGGGCCTGGCTCCAGACGGGGGACTTGGGCTTCCTCCGGGCAGGGTAACTCTTGCCGTTATTTCCATGGAGTCTTTGTGAACCATTCTTAGTCTGGCCCCTCACCTGAGACCACTTTGCCTTGGGAGACCCTACCAGCACCTGGCTCCAGACAACTCAGCCCTCAGGTTCAAAAGGGCACATAAACCTCTCCACCACGATAAGGTGATGGTTCCTGGAGTGGCTCTTAACACACTGACAAAAAACATGGGTTGTTTCTCCATCTTCTGATTGCCATTGCCAGCAGGTGGGTGTGTCTTTAAGACAAAGCCTATACAATCTAGAGGGGGTCCAATAGAATCTATGTAAAATCTTGAATTGCATAAGGTGAACCCTTGCATCTCTAGATGCAGACTTGACATTTTTTAGAATCCTATACCACACTACCTCCTCCAATACAAGTTGAAATCTTTCTCCCATAATCCTTTGAGAGAATTTGAAGTTCCATCCCCCAGGCTGTGAATTAGCAGGGAGTAATACACTGATGCCTCATTACCTTTTCCAAAAGCAGTAATCACCTCTCCCAGAGTATCTGCCAATTTAGAAGGGTATATGCTACTCCCAAAAGCAATATAGAGCAGGTAGCACACCTGTAAATACCTATAGAATTAAGATCTGGGAATCCCAAAATGTTGAACCAATTTTTTTCAAATGATCTCAGTACTCCACTCTCATAAAGGACACAGAGTGTAGTAACCCCCCCTCACAGTCCAGTCTGACCAGCAGAAAGTGGATTTATTATTACATAATTTAGGGTTCATCCATATGCATGAGGCAACATTTAAATAAATGTCTGAATTAAACAGTTTTGACACTTTTGTCCATACCAAGTGCAAATGCAAGATAACGAGTTGTAACTTAACCTATACGGTTAGTTTGATAAAAAGGCTTTGCAATGGCAAAATAGGGATAAAAAAAACAGGGAGTGGCTGCGACCAAACAGTGGCTTGGAGGATGCAACCAATGAGCCAAATGTCTGAGACTGAACGCATAATAATAAAACAAAATCTTGGGTAGGAATAGCCCAACTTTGTCAATCGGCCTATGTAATTTAATGAAGTGTAATCTAGGACGTATACCATTTCAAATGAAGGACTTCAATATGCTATCAAATTGCTTGAAATAAGCGAAGGGAAATCTACAGGGAGAGATTGTAGCAGGTAGATACATTTTGGAATACAATTAATTTTAATAACATTAACCTTCCCAATCATAGATAAATGTAATGAAGCCCACCTGTCCAAATCGCTTGAAACATTTTTTATTAAGGGGTCAAATTTAACTCTAACTAAATTAGACAAATTTGCTGGGAATACAATTCCCAAATACTTACTGGAAGGCACCTGGCTGGAAAGCCTTACTGGGCAGTATGCTTTCAGAGCCAAAACTTCGAATTTAGATCAATTAACTTTGTATCCTGAGAACTTAGAAAAGGAAATTAATAATTCTGTGGAGGCAAGGCATAGCTCTAGTAGAGACAGGGACAAATAATAAAATATCATCTGAGTAAAGCAAAAGCTTATGCCCCACACCTCCTTTAGGCAAGGCCTTAATAACCTTGACAAGCTCCTCCAAAGCCTCCAAAGACTTTTTTGCTCAGTTGTCAGTTTAGGGAGTTCTAATGGTTCCACAAAGTTCCTAATATCTTCATCAGTAGACAAAGACATGGAACTATAAAGATCAAGATAAAATTCTTTAAAAACATTTTTAATACCAATGGCCTAGGCAAATATTTCCCCACCAGCAGATTTCACTGAGGGAATGGTAGAAAAAGATTCTCTCTGCTTTATTTATCTAGCCAAAAGCTTCCCTGTTTGTTCCCTGATAAAAAAAGCCCTTGTTATCAGCATTAGGTGTGTAAATATTAGCCAAAACAATAATGACTCTTACTAATTTATCTGTAATCTGTTTGAGACATTTGAATTGTAGATGTTTACTTATCAATGTAATGACTCCCCTGCTCTTACTCGAGCCAGCAATAAAGAAAACATGCCCACCCCATATCTTCCCAAAGTTTTCAGCTTCCTGCTGATAAAGATGTGATTCTTGATGAAACACTATATCATATTTCTTACATTTAAGAAAAGAAGTAACCTTCCTTCTTTTTATGGGGTGCCCCAGCCCATTCAAATTCCACATGGAGAGAGATAATCCATAAATCCAAAACTCATAATAACATCTGACATATTAGAAAAAATAGATTGTGTTTCAAAAACAATGTTATAAAGACCACATTCCAATATTAGTGTAACAATCAAACCCCAAACATCCCCCTGAAGCAAACAATGAGAAAAAAGAAAAACGTGCGCATGACAGTGCCAACCGGCATCCATCCATCTAAACTCAAACAGTCCATGTACGCCTACTAAAGTCCCCGCGACTACTTTGCCGTCACATTGCTCAAGTGTGGTGCTTCTATACAGTCTGGTGCTTCTATCAAACTTTGTGAGATGGAATTACACAGCAAACAATAGTCTATAAAATAAATAAACACAAAAAATGGGTAGATTCATCCACATAACTGTCCTAAAGATGTGTTCCTCCACAGAACAAGCTCCAGCTGCTAGCGGAACCAGCACAAAAAAAAGTTCAGTTCTTCAGTTCGGACAATATATAGTGCCAGGCCACAGGAGGCATAAGAACCAAACACGTGCAGATTCATCCACAAGCTGTCCCAAAAAAATGATATTACACAAAACAAACTCGACTCGGAAAGAGCCCGTCTAGGAATTTTACCTTATCTCGGCCTTCCTCATGCTTAAGAATTCCAACAATTCGGACATTGTTTTATTGATTACGATTCTCTAAATCCCCATTCTTGTAACCAACTTCTTTTCCATATAAGTGATCGATCAATATATTTAAGCCAAATCTTCCAAGTCTGCGATGACCTTCGCCAGCATTGCAGACATACTCGACATCTGACACTGAATTTCTCCCGTCACACCATCCAAACTGAGTCCCGGGTCTGCGGCCCTGTCAGGGGTATCAGCTTGAGCACCTAAGTGTCTTTTAATATCTCCAGAGCCTGAGGAATTTGAATTCTTTGACATATTGTCTTCATAAAACAGTAAAGAATCAGGGTGCATTGAATCACACCGGTTTATGACATAAAAATTATTAAAAACTAGCAAAGTGCGCAGAGCTCGCTGTTCACACATGCATGGTGCCATGTGACTCCTCCATTTCTTGACATTTAAAAATTCTAAACATAGATGCACTTTCTGGAGTAGCCATGAAGCCCAACTTAAGTAAAAGGAATTTTTGTTAGATTGAGGGAATGCATGTCATGCTGTCAATTACAAAATTATTTTTACAGTATTGCACTTATTTATTATTTAATAATTTTATTTTATTTCTTATATATAACAAGTGAATTAATAAAATATGAATTAATATTTATTATAAAAATAAAGTAAATAACTTAAAGTTAAATAATATTTAAAAAAAAATAATTAAAAAAAAATATATATATACAGGTGAAACTCGAAAAATTAGAATATCATGCAAAAGTTCATTAATTTCAGTAATTCAACTTAAAAGGTGAAACTAATATATTATATAGACTCATTACAAGCAAAGTAAGATATTTCAAGCCTTTATTTGATATAATTTTTATGATTATGGCTTACAGCTTATGAAAACCCCAAATTCAGAATCTCAGAAAATTAGAATATTGTGAAAAGGTTCAGTATTGTAGGCTCAAAGTGTCACACTCTAAACAGCTAATTAATCCAAAACACCTGCAAAGGGTTCCTGAGCCTTTAAATGGTCTCTCAGTCTGGTTCAGTTGAATTCACAATCATGGGGAAGACTGCTGACCTGACAGTTGTGCAGAAAACCATCATTGACACCCTCCACAAGGAGGGAAAGCCTCAAAAGGTAATTGCAAAAGAAGTTGGATGTTCTCAAAGTGCTGTATCAAAGCACATTAATAGAAAGTTAAGTGGAAGGGAAAAGTGTGGAAGAAAAAGGTGCACCAGCAGCAGGGATGACCGTAGCCTGGAGAGGATTGTCAGGAAAAGGCCATTCAAATGTGTGGGGGAGTTTCACAAGGAGTGGACTGAGGCTGGAGTTACTGCATCAAGAGCCACCACACACAGACGGGTCCTGGACATGGGCTTCAAATGTCGTATTCCTCATGTCAAGCCGCTCCTGAACAACAAACAACGTCAGAAGCGTCTCAAGCGCTCTCAAATTCCAAATTTGAGAGCAAATTTTGCATCTCATTTGGAAACCAAGGTCCCAGAATCTGGAGGAAGAATGGAGAGGCACACAATCCAAGATGCTTGAAGTCCAGTGTGAAGTTTCCACAGTCTGTGTTGGTTTGGGGAGCCATGTCATCGGCTGGTGTTGGTCCACTGTGCTTTATTAAGTCCAGAGTCAACGCAGCCGTCTACCGGGACATTTTAGAGCACTTCATGCTTCCTTCAGCAGACAAGCTTTATGGAGATGCTGACTTCATTTTCCAGCAGGACTTGGCACCTGCCCACACACTGCCAAAAGTACCAAAACCTGGTTCAATGACCATGGTATTACTGTGCTTGATTGGCCAGCAAACTCGCCTGACCTGAACCCCATAGAGAATCTATGGGGCATTGCCAAGAGAAAGATGAGAGACATGAGACCAAACAATGCAGAAGAGCTGAAGGCCGCTATTGAAGCATCTTGGTCTTCCATAACACCTCAGCAGTGCCACAGGCTGATAGCATCCATGCCACGCCTCATTGAGGCAGTAATTAATGCAAAAGGGGCCCAAACCAAGTACTGAGTACATATGCATGATTATACTTTTCAGAGGGCCGACATTTCTGTATTTAAAATCCTTTTTTTTTATTGATTTCATGTAATATTCTAATTTTCTGAGATTCTGAATTTGGGGTTTTCATAAGCTCTAAGCCATAATCATAAAAATTATATCAAATAAAGGCTTGAAATATCTTACTTTGCTTGTAATGAGTCTATATAATATATTAGTTTCACCTTTTAAGTTGAATTACTGAAATTAATGAACTTTTGCACGATATTCTAATTTTTCGAGTTTCACCTGTATATACACTCACCTAAAGGATTATTAGGAACACCATACTAATACTCTGTTTGACCCCCTTTCGCCTTCAGAACTGCCTTAATTCTACGTGGCATTGATTCAACAAGGTACTGAAAGCATTCTTTAGAAATGTTGGCCCATATTGATAGGATAGCATCTTGCAGTTGATGGAGATTTGTGGGATGCACATCCAGGGCACGAAGCTCCCATTCCACCACATCCCAAAGATGCTATATTGGGTTGAGATCTGGTGACTGTGGGGGCCATTTTAGTACAATGAACTCATTGTCATGTTCAAGAAACCAATTTGAAATGATTCGAGCTTTGTGACATGGTGCATTATCCTGCTGGAAGTAGCCATCAGAGGATGGGTACATGGTGGCCATAAAGGGATGGACATGGTCAGTAACAATGCTCAGGTAGGCCGTGGCATTTAAACGATGCCCAATTGGCACTAAGGGGCCTAAAGTGTGCCAAGAAAACATCCCCCACACCATTACACCACCACCACCAGCCTGCACAGTGGTAACAAGGCATGATGGATCCATGTTCTCATTCTGTTTACGCCAAATTCTGACTCTACCATCTGAATGTCTCAACAGAAATCGAGACTCATCAGACCAGGCAACATTTTTCCAGTCTTCAACTGTCCAATTTTGGTGAGCTCTTGCAAATTGTAGCCTCTTTTTCCTATTTGTAGTGGAGATGAGTGGTACCCGGTGGGGTCTTCTGCTGTTGTAGCCCATCCGCCTCAAGGTTGTGCGTGTTGTGGCTTCACAAATGCTTTGCTGCATACCTCGGTTGTAACGAGTGGTAATTTCAGTCAAAGTTGCTCTTCTATCAGCTTGAATCAGTCGGCCCATTCTCCTTTGACCTCTAGCATCAACAAGGCATTTTCGCCCACAGGACTGCCGCATACTGGATGTTTTTCCCTTTTCACACCATTCTTTGTAAACCCTAGAAATGGTTGTGCGTGAAAATCCCAGTAACTGAGCAGATTGTGAAATACTCAGACCGGCCCGTGTGGGACCAACAACCATGCCACGCTCAAAATTGCTTAAATCACCTTTCTTTCCCATTCTGACATTCAGTTTGGAGTTCAGGAGATTGTCTTGACCATGACCACACCCCTAAATGCATTGAAGCAACTGCCATGTGATTGGTTGATTAGATAATTGCATTAATGAGAAATTGAACAGGTGTTCCTAATAATCCTTTAGGTGAGTGTGTATATATATATATATATATATATATATTCTGTGTTATTTGAGCATTAAAATGGTCTAAATCCAGATGAAAACCAGATGAAATTCTGGTTGTGCATTCCCGATGTGTATGTGGATGGAGTTTGCTCTATCAGTACTTTGTGAATAGTTATGTTATGTCTTTTTTTGGTATCCTTGCACGTGTCATCTTAAAGTTACAGAGTTTCCCAACTTTACATGGTCATGACATGATTTGAAAGACTGCCTTTGCATGAATATATTTGCACAGACATGTTTAGTAAGCAAGTTTTTCACACTAGTCTTGTGGCTAAACTTTCCATGTGTATTTCAACATGTATTAAGGTGCAATGCCTTTTGTTTGTTCTATCACAAACTAAGAGACAAGTCGAAACTATTTTCTATGGTAATTGACTGTGGTATTCTATAGATCATAACACAGAATATTTCTAAGACTATAATGTACAAACATGACAAATTTAAACGGATTGTAAACAGACACTTTCTCACTGTTTTCCTGTTTGTGGCCTGTTTACAATTCACAATGTGTCTTTCTGTCACACATACAGTATACAATACATACAACACTGGAGAAGACAGTTCATAGCTATAGTATTACTTCAGAATGGTAATATGAACCCACTGATATATCTTATATCTTCATTGTTCGAAAATGTGAAGGATGTGGTGTTCATCCTTTCAACAAGGAGTGGCCAGATTGGAAAAGCTGTTTGTTTTGTACTATTTCCTGTTGATAAAAGTCCAACCTCATCCTACAGGATCTGACTTCATCTCTCAATGCTCTTAAAAAAGAAAGCGAGAGTGAGATAGAGAGATGTGCACATAATTAACTGTCTGAGTCAGTGCTACATTTACCGCATTAGTGCATAAAAATAAGGGCATCCTGAACTCTCTGATATTCTGGTCCCTAAAAGACTCAGTTCCCTCCTTCAACACAAGTATTTTCCCTCGTTTTATCAGCACAGAAGATTGTAACTGAGAGGCCTGGTGATTAAAAATCATATAAATCCAGCTATACACTGCACTAACCACCGTTTATTCTGGGGAAATTACATTTAAACCACTTGGCGGAGTAAAATGACACCATGCTAATGTGTGTATTCATAACTGATTAGCCCAAACCATTTTGCAATGAACATGAGTTTGTGTGAGCTAGAACACTACATAACAAAACTACACATCATTTATTAGCAGAGTCTTACTCTTTTATACAAAGTATCTGTGCCAAATATTTGTTTGGTGTGAAAGGGCCTTTACAGTCGGTCACAAACAACTCTGACTTGCTGTGTTAACCATAAGCTGCTGGTGTCATACACACATTTCACATCAGTGAATTATTTGTTTCCATTCCCTGTTACAACAATTTTGGTTAACATTATTTAAAGTTTTCGAACAAATGTTGCTAAAATAAGCATTAATGGTCTCTATGACATTAAAAGCATGATAAGACACATTCTTTTTTACATTATTAGTATGAAGTCAAATTAAGTTTTCAAATTTTCAAGAATGTTATGCTAACCTGTAAATAACGTTCTACTGACACGAGTAGTAATGTGAGAACTTGATATTTTGATCTTTGTTTGTTCTCACAACCATGATGTAGCATTTCGTAAAACCTGTTAAGAACATCAGTTTGTTGGCTGGGATGGTATTTACTCCAAAGAATACCATGGTTCTACCATGGAACATGTAAAAAATGTGCCATGGAGAATGCCCAGAAAACAGGGAATTGCCATAGTACCTGTGGGGATGGGGGGCATGGTGGTGTGTCTGTCTGCCGGAGAGAGAGATAGCGGTGAGTGTCGGCACCTGGGTTTCAGGGCTCGTTCTGGAGCCTGATCACCCACAAGGGGGTTGTTGCTGTGGCCCCGGAGCCCACCTCGAGCAGAGTCACCAACATTTCTTTTCCCTGTGATTGGGATGGCACGGCCGCCCCTTCGTCCAGCAGGTCCGGGACACCTGACAAAAATGGTTGCTGGCTGAGGGGACCCGCAGCGCTCTGGACATCGTAGACCTAGTGGTACTGGATCAGTTCATCACCCAGCTACCTCATGGCATGGCTAAATGTGGGATATTCACATGTATCCTGTGGTGACCATTGAGATACTATTCAGGGGGAAAAGCATAGAGTGGAGGCAGCAGTTAGCTGCTGCATAACCTATCCACTAATTTTAGGAATGAATTGGCCTTAGTTTCAGAATTTATTAACGGGAATTTGTGTGGATGGATTCTGCAAACAAATATCACAATGTGTGATGCGTGATGCGTTGGCTGGAGAGGTGGTGGTAGGGCCATCTACGTCTGCATTGCAACAGAATAACACAAGGGAGGGGAGATAACCGGAAGTAAATCTCAAACCTAATCTGTTCACCCCAGTCCATTGTGGAGACCACCTCTCCCCCTCGCAGCTCACAGAGGTTGCCAAGTTGCAAACAGAATTTACGGACCTGCTCTTGACTTTCCCGGTCATACAAACCTCATAGAGCACCATATCAAGTCCACCCAGGATGTGGTATTGGAAGAATTGGAAGCGTTGCATGAGATGGGGGTAATAGAAGAGTCCCATAGCAATTTGGCCAGCCCAGTGGTTCTGGTACCAAAGAGCGACGTGATTGTCCAGTTCTGTATGGACTATTGAAAAGTCAACGCGGTTTCCAAATTTGATGCATACCCAATGCCCCGGAATCACGAATTGCTAGATTGGTTGGGTGTGGCTCAATTTTATTAAGCTGCCAGGTCAACATATTTTAGCAAACTCATAGAAAATAACAACAACAATACCAGGTGTTTATTCAGGACTATGGCTAAATTGGTTATGTCCATTAAGATCAGTAAATAAACTTCAATTGTTAAATTTCATATTAATTATAAAATTCTGTTAACTACATACAAAGCTTTGAATGGTCTAGCTCTGCAGTACTTAAGTGATATTTTACCATATTATATTCTCTCACGTTCATTACGATCACAAAATTCTGGCCTGTTAATAGTTCCTAGAATATCAAAATCCACAAAAGGAGGTAGATCCTTTTCATATTTGGCTCCTAAACTATGAAATAGTCTCCCCAACACTGTTCGAGATGCAGACACACGCTCATATTAAGTCTAGACTAACGATTTATCTATTTAGCCAGGAATACACCTAATTTATACTTCAAATTAAATTTAGGCTGCTTTAGTAAGGTCTGCCGGAACCAGAATCCAGAAACATTGATCATGATCTATAACTCTGCAATAAATTTTATTTTTAAATTGTATTGTATTCCTGTGGACTTCGTGTTGGACTCCACTGCTCCGTGTCTCTGAGTGATGACGACTAATAGCAGCTGGTCTCAGCCAAACATCACTTCAGTCTATTATGATGACTTCAGAGGATGAACTGATGCCAACTCCAACCATAAGACAAGTGATACACCATATGCCATTGCCTGAACCTTGGATTTAGGATAGACCTCAACGAAATTACCGGCCGGATGAACTGCGATTCACCTCACTGATTTCTGCCTGCATCACCTCAGTTTAATGATGGACTACACTCTTAAAATGGAATAAATAGACTATCAATTAATTGCCAACAAAACCCTTCATCAGCCAACTAACAAGGACAATGCATCTATGTGAACTTCTGCAGTTAATCCAGGATGGACTTCAAAGTCATTAGTCATTTAATATTATAGTTCATACAAAATATTTGTTTAAATACTGGCCTTTAACACTTACTTGGTAAATGTAATAATTTTAAACCATGACTTGAACTATACAGCCGTGGCCAAAAGTATTGGCAATGGCATAAATTTTGCTTTCTGCTTCAGATGTGGTGTTGATTCACATTGTTTCTAGATTATTGTGCAGAGTGATCAGATGCATTTTAAATAATTGCAAAAAGCTTAATTAGCCAAAAATTAACTTTATGACAAAAACCCAAATTTCACAGATTTTGGCCCTGGCACAAAATGACCAGCCAACATCATTTCACTAATCATATCAGCAGCTCCTGGGAAAGTGTGAACGAGTACTATTCAGGTGAAATCACTGTATCATTCTGATTGGATTATAAGAGCAGACTGATTGCTATAAAAGGAGGGAAGAAGTCATGGTGTTCTTGTTAGCAATGGTTACCTCTAAAGAAAGACATGCAGCCATCATGGCTTTGCATCAAAATGGCCTTGCATGCAAGAAAATTGCTGCAAAGAATATTGCACCTGAAAGAACCATTTACCAGATCATCAAGAACTTCAAGGAGAGAGGTTCAACTGCAATGAAGAAGGCTTCAGGACGTCCCAATGTCCAGCAGACACCAGGACTATCTCCTCCTGAGGAGTCAGCTACGGAATCGTGTCACCACCAGTGCAGAGCTTGCTCAATATTGGCAGCAGGTTGGTGTGAGTGCATCTGCACGCACAGTGAGGAGAAGACTTTTGGACAATGGCCTGGTGTCAAGAAGGGCAGCAAAGAAGCGACTTCTCTCCAAGAAAAACATCAATGACAGACTGAAATTTTGCAGGAAGTACAAGGATTGGACAGCAGAAGACTGGTGCAAAGTTATTTTCTCTGACCGACTGGGACATCTGGAAAATCCATAGTCTGGAGAAGAAAAGGTGAACACTACCATGAGTCCTGTGTCGTGTCAACAGTGAAGCATCCTGAGACCATCCATGTGTGGGGTTGCTTTTCATCCAAGGGAGTGGGCTCTCTCACAATTCTGCCCAAAAACACTGCCAGGAATAAAGAAACGTCCTGCAAGGACAACTTCTCCCAACGACCCAGGAGCAATTTAGTGATGATCCTTGCATTTTCCAGCATGATGAAGCACCATGTCATAAGGCAAGAGTAATAATGAAGTGGCACAGAGATCATTACGTGGCTTGGTAACTCCCCGGATCATAATCCCATAGAGAACCTGTGGTCAATACTCAAATGGCGAGTGGACAAGCAGAAGCCCACAAATTGTGATCAACTCCGAGAACTAATATGACAAGAATTGATCGCTATCAGTCGGAATTTGGTCCAGAAGCTGATATCCAGCATGCCAGAGCTAATTGTAGAGGTTATGAAGAACAAGGGTCAACACTGTAAATATTGACTCTGCATATATTTAATGTTTTTGCCAATAAAATCCTTTAAAACTCATGAAATGCTTATCATTGTTTTCCAGTATACTATAGAAACATGTGAATAAATAATCTACAAATACTGAAGCAGCAAACTTTGCAAAACACAAAATGTATGTCACTACCAATACTTTTGGCCACGGCTGTACATAAGTAATATTGGTTTTATATTCATGCTGTTATCAGAGAGAAACTGGCCCCCACAGTGAGTCTGGTTTCTCCCAGTGTTATTTTCTCCATTAACCAACATCTTTTGGAGTTTGCTTGGCTTGCTCACTAGGTTTCTAAATACAAATAGTATTCAATTATTTAATTTACAATCATATTTTATCAAACTACACAACGATGACTAAGACATTAGAGAAATTACAGTTTCATTTTCTGTTAATGCTTGCTTTTCTGTAAAGCTGCTGTGAAAAGATGTGTGTTGTGAAAAGTGCTATACAAATAAAAATGACTTGACTTATTTGTTATATCTTGCCTTAAGAACAGATGGTGCAAATAAATTAAGCACTGACTTAGTTACAAACTAACAAGTACTAACTAAGCCATTAGTGTGAACATTACACCCCAACTTAAGTAAGATCTTAAGCACAGCTGGTGCAACCCTAACCTACCATGTCTCCAAAGAGACAAGAAATCCTGAAATTTGAGCTCAGCCCAATTTGAGCTCAGCCCCCTCAGGCCTTGTTTTTCTTTCACACAGGTTTCTGGTTTCAACATGAACAAAATAAGCATGCCTTATTTTCATGACAAAAATCCCTTCCCCATCCTTAGGCAAAATCCCTCAAACTATGCAAACAGCGGCCTCTGCTGGCCAACTGCTGGCTCACATTGTAAACACTCACCCACCCTCAATAAGGAAACACTGCGAAAGAGATCATCGGATGTAAACCATCTCTCCCCCTATACACATCAAGCCTTTAAGTTTTAATGTGTTGACAAAAAAAAAAAAGAGCTTTAGTTCAACTCATAAAATATATTTAACTTCAGTTCAACACAAGCTAAACTTCATATCCTAAAATCATCCACTTACATTAGCTCACAGCTAAACGAATGACATGTAAACTGTTCACACAGGCTTACCTGAGTGTGGCTACCAAACATTAGATCCATAAGATGTTGAAGACCATCACAGACTTTTGGACTCTTGTGTTCATGGCACATTTTATGGTCATCTGATACATTGCCATCTCACATATTCGCACTGCTCACAGACCTGTGAAATACTTCAGTTACACAAACTGATCTCTTCAACATTGGGTCACACAGGAAATAAAGCAACATGAGGCCAAACTAAACACAATTATACTTAAAGGAATATTCTGGGTTTAATGTAAGTTAAGCTCAATCGACAGCATTTGTGGCATATTGTTTATAAGCACACATAATGTAACTTTTACTCGTCTCTCATTTTCATTATAAAATGCTAAAATCGAGGGAACAGTGAGGCAATCACAATACAAGTGAATGGGGAACATTTTTGGGGAGATTAAAGGCAGAAATTTATAATTTTTCAAAAGCACTTATATTAGTTATTCTATTAAAAGTCGAATATTATTTCAGCTGTGGTGACATTTAAATCATAATTTTTGTGGGATTACTGGGTTTACTGCATTATGTCGTCATGGCAATGAAGTTGTAAAATTGGCTATTTACACAGAAAAGGTTAGTAAGTGATTTGTTCACTCTAAAATCATGTTAATGCACATATTGTTTACGTCTTGTGGCGAAACAGTGAGAACTTTAATGTTTACGGACTGGCCCCATTGACTTCCATTGCAAGCGCCTCACTGTCACTGAGTTTTTGGGGTAATCATCATATGCTGTTGCTTGAGCTTAACTTGTAATAAACGTGGAATTTTCTTTTGATCATTCATCCAAACATGATTTATTGATTAGTCAACATGAAATTCAAACAGATCATATTACATTCAATCCTCCTCTTATGCAGTGTTATACCAAATACAAAAAAAAAAAAAAACGTTTTAAGTAATTTCTCATCAAAACGCAATAACTTGCTCCACCTCTAAAATAACTTTTATTTTCAGCTTACTACATGGAAGCCGATATATTTTTTCATACCTCCAATTTAATGGCCACTTTAAGATCCAAATAATTTACGACTGATAAAATCTAGTGCCATCCAAAATATTTTGTTGTTAGATATCCTGTGACATATTTTGTGGGGAAACATAATGGAAGTGGGCTATAAATTATATTTCATGTTGACTTCAAAGCTGAAGTGGGTCATTTTTGTGCCACTTGCGTCACCAAATGGAATTGCAAAAATAAACAGTTTTTAAACTGTAAACCTGAGTACTCCTGCAGTCTTTCATTGGTCAAACAAACAGATAGTACCACCACAAACTTACATCACTGATTGCATCAATGTTTCCACAGTGTTTACTCTTTTCTGGGAAATCAACCTATGAATGATATACCTATATAGTTGTCTCTGCATATCAAGCTGGGATAGAAAAAAGTATTTAAGACTGGAAAAATGATCAAAATCAACTTAAAAAAAAAGGTTATTTGTAATCTCAAATGCTTAGGTTAATGTAAACAAATCTCCTACAATAATGCACATAATCACACAGAGACGAAGTTCAATTTAATTTTATTTCTGATTATAAATTTGAACTACAATTTACAGAATGTCCCAGACAGAACATAGGTGGCAAAGGGACAGGGTTATGGATGGGGGGTTATTTATCGCCAGTTTTTGGGGGCTCCCACTCATGGATCTTCTTGCGGGTGGTGGAGTATGGCACATAGCAGTTAGACGTGCCGCTGTTGTTAAACTGATGAACTTTGGCCAGGAACTTCTTGGGTTCAGGAGGGTGAGTAGTGGGAGGGTCATCGGTCATGCAGTGCAGCCAACGGTGCCTGAAAGAACCATAGAGGTGAGGATTTCAAAATAAGATTTAATTCTGAAACAATTCATATACAAATTCCACACATAAGTCCTGCAGTGTCCCGAGATATGTAATAGTGTTGCAATATATATATATTTGTGCTTTTAAATTATATTTGTATGATTATTTCATATCAATAATATCTATTTCCTTGTTTCTTACAAGACAAATGAGAACTTTATTCATAAAAATGACTACTATATTATGCAGAGGTTCAGCATAACAATGCTGAATAATCAGCACCTCATACAGTATAAGTGTACACAATCATTTTGTGATGGCACTGTTATTTCAGTGATTGACATGATTTACATTTAACGTTGCTATTGGACAGTGAAAAAAATAAATGTCAAAATATAAAACATATATTCTATTCTATTATTTTCTGATTGACTTGAAAATGCTTTAAAAATGTTACAATGTCTGGACATTATGTATACCCATTTGTGTTTGCCATGTCACTAAAGAGCCGAGGTATATTGCCTTATAATGTTTGGTGAAACACTCATGCATTTAAAGGTTATAGGGATAGTTCACCCAAAAATTAAAATTCTCACATCATTTACTCACCCTCATGCCATCCAAGATGTGGATGTCTTTCTTTCAGATGTGAAAGTGAAACTAAACAGGAACCACATGTGACTTTAATATGTAAAAGTGAAAGTGGAAATTTAGAGTAAAAAAAGGACTTTAATATTGATAGATATTTAATATCTAGTTTCCTTTATGTGATTTTCTGAGCTACTAATTTCTGATCACCATTCACTTGCATTGTCTGGACCAACAGAGCAGAGATATTTTTCGAAGAATCTTTGTTTCGGTTCTACAGAAGAAAGTCATACACATCTGGTTTGGCATGAGGGTGAATAAATGAGAGAATTTTCATTTCTGGATGAACTATCCCCTTAAAAGAAAATAAACAAACAACATAAATCTGAATCTGCATGCACAGAACTCCATAAACACCCCTCACTCACAAAGTTCTGCTCATCTCTTACCTCTTGCATTAGATTTTTTTTATATATATTTTCGCTAATTAGCTATTAATAAGAGTGAGGTTCTCCAAGGTTGTTTCAACAAATTATACCATGTATAAAGCTATTCCAATATTCCCCCCAAAATTCATGGAATTATTTGAAAAAATGTCTGGGTCTGATCAGAAGTACAAAGTCTGTGCATATTGCAGGGATAAAATAACTTTTTTTTTCTTTTTTTTTTAGAGTCAGTATATTACCATTCAGCAGGGACCATGCTGCCATCAACATCCCATAAAGTCTTCTTGCCGTTCATCTCTGTGGTGTAAATCACCCATCGGTGACGGCCTGTAAATCATGAATTGAACAGTACACATTCAGAAGGTAAACGTGAATCAGAGTAATTAAAAATAATGCATAATAATCTTACTTAACCCTTGTGCGTCAATAATAAAAAAAAATTACTCAGAGGTCCTTTGAGGATAAAAACATCAAAAAACTACCACCATAATATTATGTATTAATATTATTTTCCACTTTCAATTAGTTAATTTTTCAGTCCTGATCATAACTACTTCATTCTGGAACTACTCCCTGGAAATTCATTCATTTTCAGGATTTTAACCCTTTTGTTTATATAATGCCACTGTTGTTTTTTATGAAACATAATTATTTTCAATATACTAAAAGCTAAGGGGATTTTTTTTTTTTTTTTTTTTTGTGAGATTATCACAGTCAGGGATATGTCAATGATTATCAACAATTTTGATGCATTATTATTTTTGTGCAGTGTCATATTTAAGAAAACAA
The DNA here is from genome assembly GCA_032164185.1 of Moxostoma hubbsi. NCBI lineage: Eukaryota > Metazoa > Chordata > Actinopteri > Cypriniformes > Catostomidae > Moxostoma > Moxostoma hubbsi. The sequence goes on from JAVLUX010000043.1 coordinate 21,741,986, forward strand.
CAACTCATACTAAGGACCTTAGAGGACAAAATTGTCAGCGTCAAAAAACTGCCATAAAAATAATAGATATTAATATTATTTTCCACTTTCACTGACTTCAGTGACAACGTCACTCCTGATCATAACTACCTAATATTCATTCATTTTCATGATTTTAACCCTTTAAATGCCAGTTTGTTTATATAATGCCACTGTTGTTTTTTTAAACAAACACACATTTCTCAATACACACATACAAAACACACTCTGATATCAATACCAACACACCCACACAATATTAGCTGCATCATTTATTCAATTGGCCTGCACTGCTCTATAATACAGCAAACAGAAAATAGGAAAAAAGCATGTATTTGCTCCATAGGCTAAACATGAGAAAAACGGCCCCATCTGGTGGAAAATTAAAAGAAATGAAGGCAGTGTTCCGGAATGAAAGCATAATATCATGGAATAGCTTTAATGGCACTGGGATCAAATATTGCAGTTTTAATGAATTTCAATGGGGACATTTTTGTCTTGAAGGTCCTGAGTGTAACTATCTTGTGTACACAGTGTATTATAGATTTATTTTAGGAACTGAGGTTGAAATATCAAAATTCCATAAAAAATAAACACCTTTGGCAAAATTTATGCCGTTGGCATTTACACAGCCAAAATAATCAATAAAACAAAATATGAAAAAGACAAAAATTTCCCAAAGGTCGCACAAGGGTTAAACAATTTTACACTTTAGAAAGGTTGCTAAAGTCATACCGAAGAAGTTTCTATTGTCCTCGAAGTATTTGTTGCCATATTTGTCGATACCCACCAAGGCTCCAGTCTTGATATCATTTACCCTGAGAAAAGAAAAAGTTAATCAAATATATCATACATAAACTTAGATTCTTAATAAAAAAACAAAACAAACAAAATAACATTGCAACAATTGTATATACGCAAACAAAACCAGTATGAATTCTTAAATTATAAACCCTTTTTAATCCTCTACAAAAAGTACTGTGGTGGTACCATGGATCAGGGATTGTATCAGGTGGTACCACGAGTTGAGACGGAGGATTTCTTCACATAGGGTGAACAGCTGTGCCTCATTTTTTCGAATTTCATGATCGATTAGTTGGATATGCGTCACAAGCACAGAGAAGCTCCATCAGTGACGTCACTTTACAGCCCTAGTTTTAGCGCAGCGGTTGATTGACAGGTAGAACTTTCCACCAAGAAACCCTCTTAAATGTATCCCTAGAACTGAAACGAAAGCAAGCATCACGAATAAAACTGAACCATGACGGAAATTATACGACTCTGTCCATTCGAGTGATAAAGATTGTTTTCTAGCACAACCCGTATGGCAAATGATTTGTTTGAAGAGCAGAGAAAAGCATTGCCTTTCTGTAGAATAATTCACAGTGATGTGGTCAGGAATAATAAGGGGGAAACAGTTAACACGACCATTTTCTCCAAATGTCTAAATGCTTCATGAACACTTCAAGCAGATTGCCAAATCAGCTCGTTCAACCACACACCCCTCATGAATTCAAGCCGACAGTGTCCAAGTTTTTTTTAGACATTTTAAAAAAATTATCGAGAGGTTGTAAGCTGCTTGTAAACCACTTGGCTTGCAATTCCTCTCACACGATGCAAGCCGCAACCACACGTCCACCAACGATTTCCACACAATCTCTCCCGACTGGAAAAAAAAAATCTGTTGGGAGCTCACACGTCAGTCAAATATCGCACTGTGTACGCCTGCCTTTACACAATTACATATGATGACTTATGTGCAATATATTTCTATTTGCATGAAATAATTACATCTCAGCTGTTCCTCTTATTTATTTTCTCCTCAATTGATTGAGTCAACTCATTCCCTCAACTGAACTGAATTGAGGGAATTTCCAAAACCGTTGCAATTAAGTTCACTTAACTTGGTGTTCATAATGAACTTAACCATTTAAGTAACTAGGTGCAAGTAGACTTCTCAGATTTGTTATTTAAATATTGTTGTTTCTACTTAATAATTTGAGTTGAATTTACTTAAATGTAGATCATCCAATAACACGGCTCAAACGAAAGTGATTTTAATCGATTCTAGGTTAATCGTTACATAGGATTAACTCTCCACAGAAATGCACCTGTGTCTGTACTTCAGTTGCACAAGGAGAACTAAACTAGTGTGTGAACGAGGTACAACTTCACCAAAGGGCATTATGGGAATTCCCCATGGCCTCAATTTTGTACTCTTTTTGTTATTAACACTAAAAATTTGAAGTCAATAGATTTGTAAAATAAATAATTTCATGCAACATAGAGAGTTATCAGCCCAAAACTTTGCATATCAATAATGCTTAATTAAGACAATGTCTAAAAAACATGGTAATACTATAATACATGTCCTAAAAACACAGTAATACCATAGTACATACCCACAAACCATGGTAAAACCCTGCCAAATATACCAACATACCAAATAAGTGTTCTTTGTTGAATTATTATTATTTATTTATTTTTTTGGTATTTTGCAGTGTTCGTGTGCAATGCAACACCTTTTAAACAGTTTGTTTGGTGTTTCACATTCAGCTGTACGGAGAGGTCATTGCAGTGGTTCAGTGTCATACAGCTTTTGCACACTTTATTTCACTAGACTATTATCCTCTAAAGCTTTAAGTGACATTTACTCGAGTGACTCACCTGAACAGCTGCAGTAGAAAGCCTTTGACTCCGCCGTGACCGGTGATCTGGCCCGCGGCCCGCCGCACAACATTCATGTACTCCGCCATGACGGACTGTCCCGCACTATTACTGTTCCCACTGCACACGACCATGTAGTGTTCAGTTCCGCTGTCCTACAGAACTTGATAAGAGTTCATGTTTCATCGCCCGTCGATGAAATGCCCCAATCAATCATATCTAATGTGTTATTTGCATCAAAAGTCTCAAAAACAGAAAATATTTCCACAGATGAGTTTTCTCATAACATGGAAATTATATTGCTGCATCTCTGCCTTGCTTCACCTCACAAACTAATAATCTTTCGTGAGTTCCTTCACAATATAATATATATTGCAGCATATTTGCCTTAGAATCACTTTTTATTAAACAATACCATATACATATACATATATATTATATATTTGATGCAGAAAACCCACATAAGATCCATAAAATTGTTTATTAAAAGGGCAATTTATGGGAATAAGTAATACTTCAGACCCCATACTTTTTAAAGTGGTGGTTCACTAAAACGAGATGCTGGAAGCTTTGCCCAAGATGTTGATATGTCCGGAGCAAGGGGGTGGCCAGGGGTAGCCGTGGCCACTATGGTTGCCAATTTAGTTCTTTAGAGGTGAAATAATCTCTGTACAAATTTATCCAGGGTTCCCACGTGTCCTGGAAAACCTGGAATTTTGCAATGCAGTTGTCCAGTCATGGAAAATTCATGGAAAATTAGAAAAATTACCTAAATGTCATGGAAAAATTATGATTTGTCCTGGAAAATATTAATATAACCATTTCACTGTGTTGCTAGCAATATTTCTGTTACAAGCACAAAACATAGTAACGATCTGACTCAGAATAGAAGTGAAATACACAATTTGTATAGTTTTATCACTGCTGGTGGCTGCGCATTGTGAAACAACATCTGCGGTTAAGGGCGCTTACATTGATTACAGCAGCAGCCAATCGTGTGCTTGGCAATCGTGGTCCAACCGAGGCAGATCTCTTGATTGGGTACAGCTACGACCAATCGCGTGCTTTGCTTCATTGGCGCATGCAAAGTAAGAAGCGGCATTCATGAAACTTCTTATTCATAAACAAACTGAATGACCTGGTACTTGTACAGACCGACTGAATGAGAGGTGTATGTTGTTCCTTTACTTCAGCATCGGCATGTGCGTCTACCTTTTTCATCTTGGAGAGAAAAGAGCGGAAGAGCTATTAATGTGTAAAATTGACTGATGTTTCTGCACGTTGAAGGGATGCCACATGACTTGTGTCAGTGCTGCCGAATACATTGAAGCTATGAAGTGGTCAGCACAACCTCGGCTCCAACTTCACATCAAAGTGTTTTCCACTCTTGTTTTATCTCACAAATGATGTCTTTGAGAGTACAAAGCTACCTTACATATTTTAAAATGGTTTAAATTTATGAAGAGATGTTGAATGTCTCATAATTTCCCTCTTCGTCCTTCCGACGTAACATCTCCTTTAAAATCAATGCATTTGCAGCATTCTCTGAAGCAGCATAAACTCTAGTCAGTGTCTAGGCACCTTAATGTGGAGGATAAAGTGCCGCTTGATGCTGGTGTTTAGCGGATTTGACACCTCAACTCAACTCATGTGAAATGCACTTCACAATGACAAAGGGACATCATTGAAACTCAAAATGATTTTTATTATGCTATTATTGTTGTCTGTTCTGATAAAAGTCATGTTCAACATTTTAAATACTGTAGGAAAATTATACAGTACATCTGCTTTCTTCTTATAATGCTTAAACATTCTACTGAAGTCATGCAAATTTTAAAAATTATTAGTTATTGATACTCGTTGTTATTATTATTAGACTATTATTGTTGTATTTTTGGATGTAAAGTCATGCAACTGAGTAGAAATTATAGATCTTTGCTTTGTTCTTATAATACTTAAACACTGTTAAGTCTCTTGGCAGATTTTGGTTGTGAACATTTCAAATGATTCAATGACTCTCTCAAAGCACATTAGACTTTCATTTGTTGCCACCTAGTTGCATCTCCAGAGGCTGTCACTATTACACTATGTAACACAATTATTGTTCCTGGGTAGTAAGTGTTATTTCCTAATTACTTATACCTCAAAAGTATAGAATTTGGCTATTATTCCCCACAAACTTTGCTTTTGTGACCAGGAGAGTTATTTTGAAATTTACCTATTTCCAATGAGAAAACGGGCGAATTTGTGTCTTCGATCACATAAAGTCAGAAAAAAAAACAATGCCATTGAGCAGACTGCCTATCTGGAGGTGAGAAACTTCTATCAAAAACACACAGAAACTGCAAAATAAAAGCTCGATTTAAATGGCCACGTGTTTTTGCTTAAATATTACACTTGTAAGTATTACCCTGTTTAACGTGCGCACACCAAGGTTGCCGCACCTCTCCGTCCCCACAGTCTGACGATATAAAAATGCTGCCCGAATATTTCTGTGCCACCACAGACTGATCCATTCCCCCAGTCTGGCCACTCCTTTGAAAAACTCCTGTCTCCTGCCCCTGCCATTATAATTCATTAAAATAAGGGACGGACTGCCATCGGGAGACCTTTCCTGGTTGGCCGGACGTGAAGCGGGGCCGAATGGACCGCGATAAGCTGAAACGGGCCGCCGTGTTATGCCGAACAGGCCACGTCAGGCGGAAGAGGGCCGCAAAACAGCACAGAAAAGGATAGCTAAATTATTTGTGTTTAAAAACAGAAAAATTAATACAAATTTTGTTTTGACACATCATCATCAAAATCGTAGTCATCAGAATATGGGAAAAGATCAGGTTAGTCTTCATCACAGTAGGTGGCTGATATAGTTTTTTGTTAAAGATATATATTGACCTTGGACATGAGAACGAACCAAATTTGATCAAATGTTTTGAATACATTGACGCATAGAACAGTTTCATTTCATAGTGATACCATCCATGTCGCACCTAGAACAGCTGAGTGAATGCCCAGACAGTCCGCACCATCATGTTCTGGGAGATTCTTCCACTTTTTGTTTGGGTCTGTGTTGATCATGTGTCCTTGTGTTTTCTTTCTTCTGCCCTACTCCCAATTTCAGGGCCCCCTCAATTTTCCAGACCCTCGTTGGTCCCCCTAAGGGACTCTTCCTCCCAGTGTTAGAGGCACACCTATTGTGAATTCAGGAAGGTTCACCCTATGGCAGTGCAAGCAGTGAATCCATGTATCCCTTTCAGCTACTCAAACAGCCGTGGATTCTGGAGGATTCTCCACAGTCACATCCAGCGTGGGTGGTGTCAAGCTATCCATCTGAAGGATTTCACCAGGACCCAGTCTCCAACCTGCATCTTATGGATAGTGTAGGATATTTAGGAGTTGATAAATTTAGATGGGAACCGTTAACGTGCCCGTCTTCTAACACAAATATATGTAAGTGTATTTGGTATGCTAAATTTAGAAGGGAATTTAGGGTCTCAAAATAAGTGAGCTATGAACTAAATTAAACTGTCCTTGTTGTACCTTATTAGGTAATGAAATGTATAATGGAATTAGTCGCATTCGACAACAATTATAAATTAGATAGAATTATCTAATTTATAATAAACTAGATTATTTGTCTGAATAAATTCTCCACCATTAAAATCGTAATACAACGTCTCGTTATATCCGCTCACAATTTCTACTGTAAGGAATTAGCTTTAATAAGTGAATTATGATTAATTCACTTATTGGAGTGATATTATTCTCATGGGTTATTGAAAGTAATATCACACATATTTTGGCACAGCTTTGAAGCGAAATCTTTTAGAAACAGATGAGATTATTTATCAAAATATTCCACAATCATTCATCTTTGAATACAGACAAACTTTATTGCTATTCTAAACATAAATTTAATCTAACACATATATACATGAGACAAGAGTGAAAGGAGTGACAGAATGTGAAATAAATGATCAATACATTGAAAATTAACTTTATGGAGTCTGCTGACAATGCCTCAAGAACCATTGACACCCAAAGGTGTCCTGCACCAAGAAGTGACTTTTCAGAGTCACATCGTCGACTGGGCTGTCCTAGATTCAAAGCATGTCTTTCAATTCTTCTGCATGTATAATACTACATTAACACCCTCTATTGGAGATGGAAGAGCTTCCTTGACCTGTGAACAAATAGACTGGATGGTTTTGCATAGTTCAGAAATATATTTCATCATCTGATCGTCTGTCTGTTGCAAAGTGCCTTCACGGAGTGTGGCATTCAGTCTCATAGGAAGACCAGTTAACTCTTCCAGTGGGCTCAGACCTGTTTGTTTATTTTGATGTCCCCAAATGTACATAAGGACCAATGGCAAAGCTTGGACCAAATTCAAACTTGTATCAGACATCACTTTAGCTAATTGCTAAGTGTTTTATTGTCTGATTCAGATGTTCAACAACACCCACCAATTGTGGGGGATATGCTCAATGTTGTTTCAAATCAAAATGTATCTTTTCTGATAGATTTTTTACCACTGTGTTCACAAAGTGAGAACCATTGGCTGAGGATAATTTTCGGGGAATTCCCCATCTAGGAATCACTTCCCTCATCAGGTGTTTGGCCACTGCCAGTGCATCTTGTCTCCTGCATGGAAAGCGTTCAGGATATTTTGAAAACATTTCAATCACAACCAAGCACTATCGATAACCTTGAGCTGGTGTTAATTCAATAAAATCCATCATCAGATGTTCAAACGGCATCTCTGGTGTCGGGTGTGCAATCTGCAAGGTGGCTGGCATCTTTCCAATATTAATGTGCATGCAAATCATGCTTTTTACTTTGCAAAATTGGGTTGCAAAATTTGAAAAGCCTGGTGCGTACCAGTATCTTAATTATATCAACCATACCTCCCTTAGATGCATGCCTTCAACTTGGGTGTAAATGGAAAAACTGATTTAGGTAAAGCTGTTTTATTTTCAGAGTCAGTCCAAGTGCTTGTGGCAGAATCCATCCTGCAGTTTGCACACCAGATGATTGGATATTCCTCTGTAGCATTTTCCTGTAAAAGAGGTAAATCAGAGAGGTTAGTTAATGAGACATCCAACAGGTCTGTCATCTGTTTCGAAACAATATCTAATACTGTAAGGCAATCATGGGGAATGCCGTCATCCACAGATGGTAGAAGTGTAGCCGGATTTAGAGTGTTGCAACAATGTATAGTGACATTTTGCAAAGAGAAAATAATATTCTGATATTTTAAGAGTCTAGCATTAGACAAATGCATAGTGCACAATTTTATGCACATCGTGTGGGATGTAAACTTCCAACAGATGCATCGCAACCAAATCTGAGGATGCTAATACAGCCTCTGTGATGGCTACTAGGGAAGGAACGCACGGCGGGTGGCCACAAATAACCGGATCTACACATTTAGAAGAGTAAGCTAAAGGCTTACATTTCTCAACATGCGATTGTGTTAACAAAGCAGACAAGAACCCATTGTTCTTGTGTACATACAGTATGAAAGATTTACTATAGTCAGGATTTGTTAAACAGGGTGGAGTCAGTAAAGCAATTTTGAGCCTTTCAAAGGCAGAACTAAATCATGCTTTTTCAGCGAATGCATATGAGCCAAATTGTGTAAAGCAATTGTGACAATTCAGCATAATTATCCAGCTCGACAGTAATTCATCATATCTAATAAGGACATTACTTTTTTCTTTGTTCTCGGTTTACATAATGAGGATATAGCACGAACACGGGATGGATCGATTTGACGGCCGTCATGAAAAATAATATGACCCAGATAGTGTAATAATGTTCGTACCAAATGCAATTTGTCATGTGAACACTTATGGCCATTTTCAGCTAAAAAGAGTAGCAAAACCTTTGTATCCTGCAAGCAGGCTTCTTCACTAGGGCTTGCCATAAGCAAATCGTCGACATAAATCAAAAGTGTACTTCCAGCAGGAGATTTTAAAGTTTCAATACTGCACAGCAATTAAACCTTTAAAAAATTCTGGGTATACCCCTGTGGCATGACATTCCATTGATATATTTTATTTTGGAAGCAGAATGAAAACCAGCAACGGCTGTACGGAATCGAGAAAAATACATTTGCCAAATCAATTACAGAAAAATAAGTGAAATCTGGTGGAATTGTAGAAAGAATGGTCGCATGATTGGGTACAATCGGGGCTGAGGGGAACACAGGTTCGTTTACCAAGCGTAAATTCTGGACCATTCTGGATTTGACATTTTTTTCAAGAAAATGGTGCCTTTGTCCAAAAGAGAATCAATGATCTCTGTCAGGACTTTTTCATATTGGTTTTTGGTATTGAGCTCTAAATGGTCTATGGTTTGATTATGGAAACACTTGCAGGGGTTGTGCATTTTTCATGCACCCGATATCGAGTCTTTAGCCCACAGACCCTGGGGTATGTCATCCAAAAACGAAAGTACATCGTTGTAACTGTCTCTTACTTCTGAACTATCAGAATTGTTCTCTTGTCTGGAACTAACAATGGTAGCCATCATAACATTTGGAATACAGCAATTCAGCATGTTTGGCATGGTCAATCCTATCACGGTTCAAGAGAGAGAGCTCAATCACGGACATGTCCGGGATTGCTCTCTCTCTCGAACCGTCGTCACCGGCCGCCTTTATTCCTCGCGCACCTCATCAGGCCGATTGGGGACCGGGCGTGCGACATTCCAGCCCGGCCCCGCCCCGCCCCCCTCCACTCCACACTATTATATTGCTATGAGGGACACATGAGCAGTAAGTACTGTATGTGTATTTTTATAACCATTATTGCATAGAATAGTTTTCAAATCACTTCCATTATGTCATTGATGGGTTTGAGTACAAAAGGTGTCCAAATCAAATAAAAAAGGGCTTTAATGCCTGAAGGTGGGAAATATCATTTGTTGAAGGTTTAATATGTGCCAAATGTTGTGGAGTATTCAGACAATTAATCATATGTAGTTGAAAAAACATTTCAAAATTTCAAGCTGAAATATTACCGAATCCCAGGAATGATCCAAACAGTGATACAAAGGCAAATATGCTGCATAATTTATGAAGCAATGTAAAAAAAATCTTATTATAGTTATGCACTGATTGTTGAGATAAGGGACAAAACATGTCTTACATACAAAAGTCAAGCAAAGTTTAGAGAATACTTGCATATTTTCAGAGTGCTTAGTCCAAGAGAAGATTTATGGACAGGGAAAATCCCATTTCATTGTGGATAATCTGTGTAAAAGGAGGGGAATTTTATCTCATGAGCAAGTGCCCATGCATCATCCACTCACTCCTCACTCACTCGCATGCTGTTAGCATATGCCAAACCAGTGGACCAATCATGAGCTGGCCGCTCCCAGTAATGTGGACTATCTAGGTTTTTATCTGAATGCTAAAGTGAGAATAGTTTCGCTATGTGTGACTATCTTATGCTCCTAAAAAAAGTAACTGCTGAAAACTGCAATAACTCCTGAATTTCCTGATGGACTGTATATATGTTTTTGATACTGTTTTGTTGTTTGATGACCTTTCTTTCTTAAATATGGAAACCCCATTCTCAGTGTATAGTGCCCTTGATATAATATTATATAATAAACAGTATTAATATACTGTATATTAATATAATATTTCTTAAAATAACAAAAATATTTAATCCCATTGCATTACACCCTGAAACATTTTGAATGCATTTGCCCCCAAAAAAGAGAATGAAACAAATTGTGCCCCTTTCATCAGAGCATCATATAAGTTTTCTCCTGAATTAAGCATGGGGAGTTGTGTTCTGATTTGAGGAATTGGATTACAAATAATTTCTGCTGTATTTGCAGCTTGTACAGTAAAAATGTCAGGGTTCTGCCCTTAGTTTTGGGTTTTTTCCACTTTGTGGCAGAGCCCTGGAATGTCCTTGTTCTATGTCTGTTTTATGTCTTGTGTCTGGATTCAGCCACTTCTGTTGGTTTGGATTTATTTACTCTTTGACTGAATCCAGGCACTTGTGTTTTTTCTTGTGCTGTGTGAATGCAGTTGGGTTTGTGTTTTCTCATTCCCTTGTGCATTTGTGTCTGTCTTCAGTGATAACCCCACCCTCTTGTTTGCTTTGTTATCTGTCTGATTATTAGTTGATTATTTTTCCCTTGTGATCCTTGTTATCTCCTTGTTTTCTTCCCTATTTTACCCCATTGTGTTTTTTTTTTTTAATTAACATTTTTTATCGATTCAAAGAAAATAACACAACAGAGAAAAACACAACATATACGCACCAAATCAACATTTAACTTTTAATCCTCATTAAAGGGTTACTTCAGGATTTAGCATTAAGCTTTGTATCAGTAGAAAACCAGTAGTATTTTCGAATTACCGAGCTCCCCCCCCCCTCATATCCCCCTGAGACAAGAGATTTATTTATTTTTAGTCTGGAAAAAATCCTCCGATGACGCAAAAATCGTCATTTTGCGTCATCGGAGGATTTTTGGTCCAGAGGCTTAAAACTACAGCCAGTATTCCGCATGTTTTCACCACGCCCATATGGGGCGGGATCTCACTCACAGAATGTGAAGATAGTGTCAGCTATCTTTCTGTAGAAGCTAAGAAAACAGGCTCTTGCTCTGTGTAGAAAGTTTGTATACAAGTAGGCTAATCACGATTGCGGAAGTTAGTTTTGAAGTTGAAATGGCAGAAGGGGATTTCGAAGATCTGTTGCGAGAATCTGATGCTCGCGCTACCTGTACGAGCCGCAATACAGCGATGAACAGAGGCTGGAGCAGCTGCTGTAGCAGGGGAGCAAAACCTGCTTGGCAGGCAGGAGGAAGAGAGTGTTAAATTATATTCAGACTCGAGTTGGGGCGGACTGGTGGTGTCAGTGCTCTCGCTGTGCGCCTATGGAAACAGATAGAGTGTCCTATTGCTGTCGCGAATTTCAGCGATGCCGTTTTCTTCTGGACGAGATCGCTGAATCCGCTGATGAAACTGCACCGATAACTTGAGCATGTATAACTGAGCACCCAAGTTTTGTACCACACATGGACAGGGGAGTCCTGGAAACTTATTTTAGGATCCCGAAGATAAATTGGAAACGCCAGCCAAAGCCCGCAGGGACAAACGGACGGCTTAGTGTAAAGTGAGTATTTTGTTTGTTTTTCTTTTTGTTACTAAGACGTCATGTACAGAGTTTGGACACCCGGAATTATAATGTTCTTCCTGTGTAGTCAGTCAATTTATCAACTAACTCACGATTTATAGAGTCACGATGTATCAATACAAGCCTGGTTGTATCATATTTTCAGACACTGCCGCCTGTAACCGGTAGGCGTGGTTTGGGAGTGGCCTCGTAAGGGCAGCAAAGCAAGTGCATTCTGGGAGTTGTTGTCTTTCAGCCATATGTGTAAAAAATACATTTTCTGCCTTTTCTCAGTCTAGAATGCTTCAAATTCAAAAATAATTTCACATTTATACTATATAAATGACCAATTTTAAATACACATTCATCTTCCCAGAGGTGAAGTATCCCTTTAATATCCCTCCCCAAACACCAACCCCACCCTACCACAAAGAACACCCTTATGGCCACATAAAATAGTTCACACAAACACACACACAATAAAATACAAAATAAATAAATGCAGATAAATAAAAAAGTGAAATATACAATAAACAAGCATTATGGAACTAAACGTCTCTCCCCTCATCCCTTCCCTTAGAGTCCCCCAAAACCGCCAAATTCCTGAAAAACAATTCCTCCAACCCAGTCTTCCATCTATCAACTTCTCAAAAGCTGCCACCCCCTCTACATCTCCGCACACCACTCCAGAAATGGTGGCATTCCGTCTGACTTCCAACCCCTTAAAATAATTTGTCTGCCAATCATCACGCCAGACAGAACCTAATTTTTTATATATTTGTCCCCCGAATTTATAACTTCCCCATCGCCCAAAATAGTCTGGAGCAAAGTAAAATTTGAGTACCCAGAATGTCACACAAATAATTCTGAACCTTAAAACAAAAATCTTGGATCTTAACACATCCCCAAAAAACATGGGTTGTGTCTCCATCTTCTGATTGACATCACCAGCAGGTGGGTGTGCTTTTAAGACCAAGCCTATATAATCTAGAGGGGGTCCAATAAATCTTTGTAAAATCTTAAATTGCATAAGGCATCTCTTGATGCAGACTTGACATTTTTCAGAATCTTAGTGCACACTCCATCCTGCAATACCAAGTTCAAATCTTTCTCCCATAATCTCTTAATAGACTCTGAGTCAGCAGTGAGTAATACACTGATGCCTCATGACCTTTCTCAAAAGCAGAAATCACCTCTCCCAAAGTATCTGCCATTTTGGGGGGGTTCTACTCCCAAGAACAGTACAGAGCATGTGGCGCAGCTGTAAATACCTATAAAACTGAGATCTGGGAATCCCAAAATGATGATCCCAATTCTCAAAAAACTCCACTCTCATACAGGTTGACAAATGTAGCAACCCCCCCTAACAATCCACTCTGACAAACAGAAAACTTGTTGATACATAATTTTGGGTTCAGCCATATGTTTGAGGCAACATTTAAATAAATGTCAGAATTGAATACTCTGGCCACTCTTGTCCAAATCATGTGCAAATGTGAGATAACGGGGTGTGACTTAACTTCTCCGGTTAGTTTGATAGAAATGTTTTGCAATGGGGTAATAGGAGCAAGGACTTCCAATTCAATAGAAAACCAGGGAGGGGCTCTTTCAGGTGGAATCGACCAATGAGCCAAATGCCACTGGAAGGTGCCTGGCTGGAAGGCCGTTACTGGACAGTACGCTGTCAAAGCCAAAGCTTCGGATTTAGACCAATTGACTTTGTATCCTGAGAGCTTGGAAAATGAATTATCTAGATTCTAGATCTAGAAGGATCAGAGACAAATTCTAAAATATAATCTTCATAAAGCAAAAGTGTTTGCACCATACCTCCCGCCACCACCCATGGAAAGTCCTCCTCCTTTCTTATCATGGCTGCTAATGTTTCCAGGGCAAGACAGAACAATAATGGGGAAAGAGGGCAACCCTGCTGAGTGCCCCTATCGAGAGTAAAATCATCTGAAATTAATCCATTTGTTTCTACCACTGCTGAAGTGTGTCTATAAAGTAACTTAATCCATCCAATAAAAGTACTCCCAAACCCATTAATTTCCAAAATCTTAAAAAGATAATCCCATTCTAACATATCAAATGCCTTTTCAGCATCAAGTGAGATGGCAGCGACCAGAGACTGATCATTCGCTACTGACCACATGATATTGATGAAACTTCTAATGTTATCAGAAGAGCAACGGCCCTGAATAAATCCCACTTGATCTATATTTATAAGAGATATCATAACTTTACTTAATCAATTAGTCAAAACTTTTGACAACATTTTTACATCTAGCTGGATCTGGGAAATTGGATGGTAACTTTTACACTCACTTGATCTGTCTTTTTTAAGAATCAGACTGATCCGGGCTTGTGTCATGGTTGGCGGAAGCTTTCTGTACTTTAATGATTCTGTATAAGCTTTTAATGAAAGTGGAGCCAAATCTGTAGCATAAGATCTGAAATATTCAGCGGAAAAACCATCTGGCCCCGGAGCCTTGTCTGCAGGTAAGGTCTTCATTACCTCACCATGCTCCTCCAAGATTATCTCAGAATCAAGAGAGTTTTTTTGCTCAATCGTAAATTTAGGAAGTTCTAATGGTTCCACAAAGTTTCTAATATCCTCATCAGAAGAAAAAAGACTTGGAACTATAAAGACCAAGATTAAGGGCATTATTAATATCAATAGCTGAGGTAAAAACCACCAGCAGTTATCAATGAGGGGATGGTAGAAAAAGACTCTCTGTTTTATATATCTAGCCAAAAGCTTCCCTGCTTTGTCCCCAGACTGAATAGCCAAAACTCCACATTCCACAACAAAATAGTATTATATCTTCAATTGTGTCAATTCTCTGAGGGCCATCAGATGACATTCGGTGCTTCAGCTCTGCCTCAGTACTTTTAATATTCCCTTCCAATTGCATGAGTTCTCGTGCTTTACATTTTTTGATAAATGAGGCATACTGTATGATCAGATCTGCCTTAAGTACCTCCTGAGCCACACCCACAGAGGATACTGAGGACCAGTTGGTCTCCATATAAACATTTATTTCAGTCTTTAACATTTGTTGGAAATAAAGATTTTGCAAAAGGGATACATTAAAGTGCCAACTATATGATCTCTTTTTCTCCGTGTGTTGCAACACTTCTAAGCACACCAGGGTGTGATCTGATACTAAGATGTTTCCAGTTGAGCAATCAACAACAGATGAAATGAGGGATTTAGATATTAAAAAAAATCTATTCTAAAATAAATCTTATGATCTGATGAAAAAAAATTATAGTCCCTACCAGATAGGTCAAAAGTCTCCAAATATATGTAAGACCAAGTACACATCCTGTGAAGTGTTACTGTTGCTCTAGGACGCTTACACACTTTTCCTTTACTATGATCAAGGACTGAGTCCATTAATAGATTAAAGTCTCCTCCCAATATTATATCATGAGGGGTGTCAGTGTAACGGGTAAAAGAAATTTGTAATGAATTATGCCAAAATATTTATTCATGTTTGTAGAATAGTTCTAAAAATGTTCGTTAGAAATAGTGTATTATGTATAATGTAAATTAAGTGCATCTAAAAGAGGGGGATATGGGGACACCTACAGGCGACTAGGGTGAACTATAAGCAGAGCCGGCCATTTTCTCTTCAGTTTTATGCAAGCTGTTGAGGAGAATGGTAGGTGGAAAATCTCTCTCCGGTCGAACAGAAATAAAACGTTGTCAGGGATGTTTTTATTTATATTTAAGGTCAGAATTGTTCTTTTAAAAGTATTTTATTTCATATTAGAGTCATAAGGGACATGGAGTTTATGAATAATTTATTTTATACCGAAACCCATTGTAGAGCACATGGTATCCATTGTATTTTTTGTTGTTTATTTTTGCATAACTTGTATTGTAACTTCATATTTATTTTTTGACAGTTTCATGACCGGATGAGCTGTGTTTTATGTCTGTTTGGTGTCATTTCACATATTCTCAGGTATGATGTACTAATGTTTATATGATGTTACGTTTTCTGTGTTAAAAAAAAGAAACTGAGCTTTTGATTACGAAAAAAAACGTGATTTATTGTTTATTGATCAGGCAAAACAGTTTTATGCAAGCTGTTGAGGAGAATGTTTCATGACCGGATGAGCTGTGTTTTATGTCTGTTTGGTGTCATTTCACATATTCTCAGATGTGCCCAGTAAACGTGATGATTGAGCTCAGCATACGTCTTCGTGTGGTCCTTTCTGGAAGGGTTGGAAGAAAGAACTAAAAGGGGTTACATCAGCGGCTTGCAACATCCCTTCAAGCAGGGGCGTGTCTAGAGCATTTTCAGTGGGGGGGCCATGCTGGGGCACTGCCTCCAAACGGGGTGGCGCCAGGGACCAAAAAAAAAGCTAAATTCTACAGTATATTACATAAATGTTTTTTTTTTTTTTTTTTTTTACTTGAATAACGTTACTTGTAAACAAATGTAGTAATAAAGCAAATTTTTTGATTAATTTAGTTTTTTGTCATCCCTGTATATATCCATTGTTAAATTTGAGAGCCAGTGTTTATTATTTTTAGTGTTTTCATAAAACTAACAAGTTTATAAAATAAAAGCAATTTTAATAAGAGCAATTTTAAAAACCCAGAAGCAGAAACGATGTCAACTATTTTCTTTTAATTAGTTTGGCCATTACAGTATACAGTAGTTTTATTCACAATCTCTTTCAAATAATAATAATAAATAATAAAAAATAAATTTTCCCCACTGTAATAATTCAAATTGTTTGGCCAAAACATCACAGTGTTTCATTCAACATTTCTTTCAGATTTCAGACATCTTATAGGGGGGGCACCTGGGGTGGCCAATCGAGTTTCAGGGGGGGCCGGTGC
This sequence comes from Moxostoma hubbsi, assembly GCA_032164185.1. NCBI lineage: Eukaryota > Metazoa > Chordata > Actinopteri > Cypriniformes > Catostomidae > Moxostoma > Moxostoma hubbsi. The sequence continues at coordinate 21,758,672 of JAVLUX010000043.1, forward strand.
CCCCCCTGGCCACCACGTAGACCCGCCCCTGCCTTCAAGATCTATAAAAAAGCCCTCATCATCAGTTTTAGGTGCATAAATATTAGCCAAAATCAGATTTTGCCCCTGAATTTCTCCTAAAACAACAATCATTCTTCCTAATTTATCTTTACTCTGTTCAAGACATTTGAATTGTAGATATTTATTTATCAGTATAATGACTCCCCTACTCTCACTCGAGCCAGCACTAAAGAAAACATCACCCCATATTACCAAATTTTTCTGCTTCCTGCGGGGAAAGATGTGTTTCTTGAAGAAACACTATATCCCATTTCTTATGTTAAAGAAAACAGATAACCTTCCTTCCTTTTATGGGGTGCCCCAACACATTCACATTCCACATGGAGAGAGATAACATACTCATATTAAGATTTTACATATTGAAATAATTTTAAAAAATTGTGTGTCAAAAACAAGATTATACAGACCACATTCCCCATTAGTGTCAAACCACAAACAAAACAAACAGGAAAAATAAAAATGTGCGCATTAACCCTGTGCACGACACCGCCAACTGAACTCAACTCAAAAATTACATGTACGCTTACGAGAGTCCACACGACAACTTTACCATCGGATTGCTCAAGTCCGGTGCTTCTGCACAAATTTTGTGAGGCAAAATTACATAACAGAAAATACTTTGTAAAACAGAGCCCAGCCAACAGGCAGAATAAACACAAAGAATATGTAGATTAATTCACAGTAATGTCTCGAAGGTGTGATCCTCCACAAAACAAATTCCAGCTGATGTAAAGCTGTTCAGTTTCCTCGGACAGACAAATAAGTGATCAGTGAGCCGGCTGTTATGAGTGCAGCAGATGATGTAATCATTCTAATATCCCTTAAAAATATTCCACAAAAACAAACTCCAGCCAACAGGAGGCATAAGCACAAAGATCAAACAGATTAATCCAAACAAAACAGGCATCCTGTTTCCTTGGATGATCAAGAGCCAAACTCACTAGGAGGCCACGCAAAGAAAAAAATTATAATAAAAAACACACCATGACTTACACAGCCCATCAACTTCATAAAAGACGTAAAACGATTTCCGAGTGTCATTCCACAAAACAAACAGACTTGATCGGTGTATCTGCAAGCCAGGACAATGTGAGTTCACTCGATTTTCAGTTTATGGCTTGTTTTGTCGAGCAGAATTTTCACCATATCTTTGCCTTCCACATGCTCAAGAATTTCAACAAACCGTATGTTATTCCTTGGTCTCAAATTATCAAAAAATTCTGTTTTTTCCAGTATGTGTTCCAAGTCTGTTTGGATGTGGGCGGATTAGTGGATAATTCCTTTTCTGATGACTCCAGATAATTGATCTGTTTCTCAACATCTGCCACTCTTGTGACCCACTCAGAGAACTTTGTTTCCATTGCCATAATCGATCGACGTATTACAGCGAGATCCTCCAAGTCAGCAGCACCGTCAGCAGATGTTGGACAGTTGACGCTGAATTTCTTCTCCCGACGTGCCTTCCAAATTGATTCCCTGGTCCGCAGACCCGCCAGAGGCCTAAGCTTGAACATATAAATGTATTTTAATGTCTCCAGAGTCTGAGGATTTTTACTTTGTTGCCATGTTTACCTCAAAGAGTAAGTATGTAACTGTGTGTATCGAATCTCACTGGATTACTTGTCTCCCCAACCCCATTGTGTTTTTTGTCTTGTTCCAGTTCGTTGTGGATGTTTCCTTGTTAGGTGTCTGTCAGGCAGTTCCTGTCCTGTCCTGTTTGACTTATTCCAGCCCTGCTCCAGCCCAGTTCATCATTAGTCCTTTTTTTTAGTTTTTGTTATATTTTTTGTATTGATAAAAGCCCATATTGCTACTCTGCATTTGAGTCCTTCCATTAACTCAACAAAACCTGAAAAATCAGGAGTCATGTGTCTGACATTCTCAATGAGACATATTCTGAAAGTTCAATTTTAATTTGTTTGTGGTTAATTTCCCTGACTTTTCACCTATTTTTATTCGTAGTGACTTTATTCTAGCACAAAAGAAAGACAAGGTTTTGTCTGAGGTGTTTACTAATGCTTTGTCTATTGATAAAGCGCAACATGCAAAATCTGATTATTTTGTACAAGTTTATATAGAATAGAATAATATAATAACCAAACACATTCCGAATGCTGGTACTACAGACAGGACATTGTGACTTGGTGTTAAATAAACTATTAAAGATTGTTTTATTCGATTAATAAGATTGTTGTGATTACTGGTCTTGTTTAAAAAGGGATATTGGCCAGTCTTATCATGCCCAGTGCAAAGGTGTGTTTCCGTCAAACTTTCAACTGTTACTGAATGCATTCTGTATTCATAAAGACTGGGGGAGGGCCTTTCGTGGCTGATAATGGCTGCTCAAAAAAGCACAGGCTTTAGTCCAAATGATTTGGTATAGGCCATTCAAACTTTTTTTTTTTTTTTAAATGTTACAGCTAAAACCTTTAAAAAGTTTTTTAAAGTATTGCACCAAAAGTAAATAATTACCGGAAGTGTCTGAAAAATTTCGTTGCCTTTGTTTGACCTTTGGTTTGTTGCCTAACATTGAATATTTATTTGGCTATTGTCTGTGAATTTATTTTTTATAATTTTGTATTATTTACTTTTCCGGTCATGAAAGGTTACATATCCTTTCAAGGGCTTACAAAGTGCACGCTTTACCTTCGCCTTCAGGCATACCAGCCCATTCTACAAGGAGCATGGCATCCTCGTATGCTTTGGCTAGAGGTCCATCCATGGAGGACATTTGTATGGCAGCAAGGTTGTCCTCTCTGCACACATTTGGAACATTTTATAATCTGGACGAGGGTTTGACTGATGCTTCCCAGGTTCTCTCTGTTGGAACAGGAGTAAATCCATAATATTTTTATTCAGATGCTTTAGCTTGTTTGTGCACCACTATATGCTTGCCACACAGACTTAGACACTTGGCAGCTACTGTTCGCATGGTGTGAATGTATATCGTTCCCATAGCGTTCATACATGGTGTAGAGTAACTTCGAAAGGGAACGTCTCGTTTATGTACATAACCTTGGTTCCCTGAGTGGGAACGAGATACTGCGTAGCTGGCCATTCTCTCTAGTCGCTGCAAAGGGTCATGCCTCTTGCAGATATCTGACCCCATGGCACAAAAGCCTTAAGCGCCATCAGCCAATAAACTGGTGCGATTGTCTAAGGGCTTCAGACAACGTGACACTTGGACGGTTTCCCATAGCCCACGCAGGGAACCAAGGCTACGCACCTAACCGAGGCGTTTCCTGAGATGTTATCTGTAAACATTGAAAGTTATTTTATTATATTTAGTCAAATTTGTACAATAAAGCTTCTATCTACTTAAATGGGGAAAGGCTCAAAGGAATGTGCTGGGCTCAGTACAAGTGCAACTCAATCGACCGCATTTGTAACATAATGTTGATTACCACAAAAAAACAAAAAACTCAAATTGTTCCTCCTTTTCTTTATATAAAAAAGGCAGTTTTGAGGCACTTACAATTGAAGAGAATGAGGCTAATTTGTATGTTAAAATACTGTTTCTAATGTATATCCACAAGACGTAAGCAATACGCACATTAACATGATTTTCGAATGATAAAATCACTAACCTTTTCTGTGTAAAGTTAAAGCCAACTTTACAACGACGATGTAATGTCAACAAAACCTAAAACGACTATAAAATTAAAATTAAACAACTTTACATCGGATGATTACATAATCCACAAGTTTTTTTTTTTTTTTTTTGTGATTAATTAATATAAGTGGTTTTAAACCGTCCAAAAATTCACTTCCATTGGAAGTGCCTCACCGTAACCTTGATTTTTTATTTTTTTAAGAAGAGGGACGAATAATAGTAGTACAATTTTTTTGGTAATCAATATTATGCCACGACTGAGTTTCACTTGTACTGAACCCAGAACATTCCTTTAATGGGATAGTTCACCCAAAAATGAAAATTCTCTCATTTACACCCTCATGCCGTCACAGATATGTATGAATTTCATAGAACACAAATTAAGAGTTTTAGAAGAATATGTTGGTCCTTGCAATGTAAATGGTGGCCAGAACTTTGATGCGCCAAAAAGCACCAAAAGACAGCATAAAAGTAATCCATATGACTTCATGTCTTCTGAAATGATCCAGTAAGTTTTGGGTGAGAACAAACCAAAATATAACTACTATTTCACTGTGCATGTATTTGAGCTTGAAATCATGATTTATGAAGATTATAATGGAAAAAGGACTTTGACATTTTGGTCCGTTTTCCCCTAAAACCTGCTCACCTAAAGATTTAACCACTGGAATTGTATTGGTAACTTTGAGCTTCAAAGTTCTGGTCATCATTCACTTGCATGGAGGACTTACAGAGCTGTAATATTCTTCTAAAATACCTCATTTGTGTTCTGCAGAAGAAAGTCATACACATCTGGGATGGCATGAGGGTGAGTAAATGATGAGAGAATTTTCATTGTTGGGTGAATTATTATGTAAAACTCCCAAATGGATGGGCAAGATTATGATTATCAAAGAGCATATTTCAAATGAACAGTTAAATCTAAACAATATCATCATAAGTTTAGCTTCTTTAGCACAATCACCCTTTAAAAATAAAAAAAGACAGAGTTAACCGATGCCTATATCTGAAAGACAATTTTGACTTGAAGAGCTGAAAAAATATATACACTAAAGAAATGTCCATGCTTTTTTTTTCTTTAAGACTTTATTAATTTAGATTGTCCATGACTGTGAGAACCCTGTTTGTCACACTTTATTCAATCATAAAAATGCATCAGACTCCATGCAAACAAATAATAAATCCTGACATTTTCCCGATTTGACATTTATTATTCCTATTTACACAATTAATATACAGTGCATACAGAGAAAGTCAGTGCTTTTGGAGGGGGGTTCTAAGGAAGAAGTTTTTTTCCTGTGTCTTTGTAAACACTTTTCTAAGCATAAGAACACCAATACAATAAAAGACAAAACCATTTAACCGCAATTGGATTTCCACTTTATCCATAATACATAAACCCGCAGACACAATCCACACACTGACCAAATGAAAATGCAAAGTCATAACAAAATTGTCTTCATTCAAAATGGTTCATATGATTATATCATACAGACGCTTTTCTTTTTTTTTTTTTCTTTTTTTTTTTTCTTTGCGCCCAAAGGGTTCTGAGTAAAGGGACATAATGGTCCCATTTCTGAGGCAATGATATCTTGATGCTGACTTGTGAGGCTGTGGGCATAGCTTCAGTTACTCTGTGGTGCTGATTGGTTGGCTGTTGTAGTCGGTGGACTCCATTTTGAGTATGTAGGGAATGATGCTGTCGATCTGGACATTCCCGATGAGGCCGGCGAAAAAGAGCTCTTCGGTTAGTGCCGCGCTCATGAGCCGCAGGGCAGGTAGACGAACTAACAGCTTTGACAAACTGAGAGACAGTGTAAGAAAATCACTTTGGTGGAAGGAAGGATGTGCCAATAATATATTACATTGAAATCTAGTGATTCAAATTGCAAACCGCACACTCACCGATACGTGTCCTCTGGATAAACTTTGCTAACGTAGTCCTGAAGTTCCATGTGAGCTTTCTCCTGAAAATGCTCTATATGAAGGGTGCTGTCCACTCCAGAGTGATCTATGACCAAAACACACACATAATTCCATCAATTACTTTTCTCACCACTGTCTTTTCTTTCATATATATTCTCAAAATAAACACACACCAGTTTTTTTTTCTTACCTGGGCTGAAGAGAACCACAGCTTTGAGGTAAGCGTACTCATAAGCGTCAGGACTCATGCGGCTCATACTGTTACAAAACTCCTGCATACGCCAGATGTGCTCCATCACCTGCTTCACCCGCTCTGGAGACAGTTTTTCTATTCAATACATCTCATATTAGACAGTTAAATCATTTACAAAAATGTATTATGATGTAATGGGTGGGCAATATGAGCAGATGTTTATATCACCATATTCTCAAAATTTTGGTTGATATTTAACAAATAACTTTTTACAGAGAAGTGATTCAAACTACAGAAAAAATAACAAAAGGTCCTTTAGACTTCAAACTATGCACGGACAGTACATTGCACTGAAACAAATGTATTCAAAATAATTAAAATACTATCTTTATCCTTTTTCATAATTTTATAAAGGTTATACTATAATTTTTTGTAAGTATTAACAGTGTAATATACATACAAAATTATTTTAAAAAAATAATTTAAAATACTAATCTTTATACTATGTTTTTTATAATAATAAACTTTATTAAAATGATAATGTATAAACTTTATACTATAAATACAATAATTAAAAGTAATTTGTTTTTACTAAGTTTAAAATGTTGTTTTAAAAAAATTATAAACTATAAATAATTTTTTTTAACAAATCAAACAAACCATCTTTATACAATTAATATTTAAAGATTTACAATGAAACACTTAAATTCTAGAATGTAAACTGTATACAATACATACAAATGAATAATAATTACAAATACAATTTTTTTTAAATAATAAACTTTATACTATAAATAATTTTAAATACTATAAACTATTCATTTATTAATTAAAAATGATAAACTATAAAATTACAAAGTATAAACCATATACTGTAAATACACATGCATTTAAAAAACAAATGAATAACAATTAGAAAGAATTTTAAAACAATAAACTATCAAATAAAAAAGTATAAACTTTATACTATAAATATAAATGTATTAAAAACAAATGAATATTAATTAAAATACTATAACTTTTTAAATTACAAACTTTAAAAAATTATTACGTATAAACTTTATACCATAAATCTTATTTTATTTTTCCATCTTATCCATTTTTAATAAAAAAATAAATAAATAAGCTTCTCTCTTAGTTATAACCGACATCAGTTCATATGTATTTGTGATTTAGGGTGCTATCACACTAGCACTTTTGATGCGCATCCAGGGTCAAATGGCGTCAAAGTTCGGTTCGTTTGGATAATGTGACTACAGTTTTCTGAACTCGGGTGCACACCCAGGAACCGCACCCGAGTCCGCTTGAAAATTTGGTCTGGGGTACGGTTCATGTGAACTCCAGTACAGTTCTCTGCTCTTACGAATGCAATCGTACCAAATCACAGAAGTGAACGGCTTGTGATGATGTAAAATTTGCATGTTTTCAGGCTCCTGCTCACAATTATTCTAGTTTAATGCATTTCTCACACCTGCTTGTGTCCAAATAAATCACCTTCAGAAAGCAGCTCACATTCTTCACATATCAGTGTGAAAGCACCCTTAACCTTCCATGCCATAATGGAGACCTTTTTGGTAACTACTTCAAATTACTAGAAATAAACAGTTAATCCAAATATTATTTAATAATAGGACACTTCCTAATATTAATTCTTGACAGCTTTAGCATCAGTAACTCATTTACTGTTAGTAAGGAGCAAAGCTTTCAGTTCAGCCAGTGTTTCCCCAACCCCTACTATGATGTATAAACCAAAAAGTCTTAGGGGTACTCATGAGAGGCTCCTGTCCACATACCTTCCTCCAGGCTGGCCTGTAAATGGTTTATTATGGCTGTGAGGATCATCTCTACATTCATAATGTGTGAACACTGAGCCAGACCCAAAGCAAACAGCTCATTCCAGCAGGCCTTCATCAGCGTGATGCTGTTCTCTGAGCTAAACACCAAACAAAACAAAGAAAGCACGTGCCACAAGGATGCCACCATAAGTCATCTTAACTGTAGAAATAACATCATATATTAATGTAGAATAGAAGTAGGAGACGAAAATGAACACACTCACCCGAGGGCCTGGAAAGCGGGGATGGAGCGTGCCCAGTGCATGGAGAGGAAGAGCAGACGAGATGCTGATTCACAGATGTAGTTCAGATTCAGGAAGTCTGGCATAGGCAACGGCATCATCAACTACACATAAGAACACACACACATATATTATTTCATACATGGGCATTTCTTTAACTTCAGATAATTTCATGTCCCAGGGGTTGATTTGTATTCAAATGAACAGATTTAAACTTTTGTTTATCTTGTTTTATGAAGGTTTCATTAAAACTGAATTGGATTTTTTTTATCAGGCCGTTATCATTTATTTTTGGTACTTTGCAAATAAATGCCTTTTATGTACAGATTTAACTGTTATAACCTTGTTCCAGACCCAGACTTTCGATATTTCCTGTAATGCATGTACATACACTGATGGACATTTTTAGTAGACCAAAAGAGTGTGAAAAATGTTTTAACAAGACATTACTTTTTAGAAGACCGCAGTGCTAAAAGCAGGGATTCAAAATGGCAGAAAACCAAAACCAGAATCGTACATAGAATTTTGCAGAACGTAACTGAAAATGGAAACGAAATCCCATTCAATTGTTCTGTAGTGAAAACATTATTTTGAAGTGCTGGTAAATGGTTAATAACCAGTTCATTTTGTTACGATAATTTTTTCATGAATCCAAAAGACAGAAATGTTCTGAATTACACCACTTCCTGATGGCCAAGAAAATTAGGCTTCTCTCTTTAAGGTAGAAAATAAGCACACACTTTGATTGACCGCTAGTTTAAAAATCAACGTTAACATAATCAAAATCGGGGGGTGGCCTGGTTAGCTTAGCGAGTAAAGACGCTGGCTATCACCCCTGGAGTTTGTGAGTTTGAATTCAGGGGGTGCTGATTGACTCCAGCCAGGTCTCCTAAGCAACCTAATTGGCCCGGTTGCTAGGGAGGGTAGAGTCACATGGGGTAACTTGAGTTGTGCGTGGATGCTGCGGTGGAATGCGTGAAGTCTCCACATCCGCTAGGTCTCTGTGGTAACACGCTCAACAAGCCACATGATAAGACGTGTGGATTGACGGTCTCAGACAGAGGTGGAGATGGAGGAAACCCACACATAATGGAGATTCGTCCTCCATCACCCGGATTGAGTCACTACGCCAAGACGAGGACTTAAGAAAGCATTGGGCATTCCAAATTGGGGAGAATTTCTGTCCTGAAAATTCCCCCACATGGGAGGCAAGTCCCTCATTTTGAGCTTGTTATTTTCCAAAACAGTGCCTTGTTTCTCTTGTGAGATCTTCCAACATTGTAACTGGTAAATCATCCACTCTTAGCATAGAGTACTGGCATTTGAAAAAGAAAGTTATTAACCGTTCTTTAATTCCGTTCTAACCATTTTCCGAACTGGAAAAATACTGTTTCTGGTCGGAAAGAATGCAAATTGAAAACCATTTTGTTTTTAGTCCCTGGCTAAAAACACCTAAAACCCTCTTGTTTTGTCATGATCAAAACTTAATTTCCTCAAGATCTCGACATAACAAAGGTTGTATTCTTGAGATTTATTTTACATTGATGCACTGTATTGAAGCTTAAATCGTTTTGGGTAGAAAAAACAAATGTGATGTGTGACATTCGAAGCTTCATTCTTCTGAAAACCATGTGACAGCTTCAGTATCTTGTTCAAAACAGGCACAAATTCCCATACAAGTTTGAACATAATACAGTCATAAAAGCACATTTCTGTAACTACTGTTGATATTAAAAACAAAGTGTTTTGGGTAGTGTCATGTCTACCTAGCACCATCTTATTATAACATGTGTGCTATTATCCTTCTGAGACCAGAGCGTGACTCATTTATGCATTTTCCATTCCCCTTTTTGATTTGGAACTAATAGCATCTAATAAACATGCAACAACATAACAAATCTAAAGAAAATAGTTTACCTAAAAATTGATGTCCACATATGTGGACAGCAGGACTAACTTGTGAAATTATAAGTAATACTAAGCTATAGAAAGTCAGATTTTTTTTTTATATACCTGTTTATTATGTACCTTTTATAACTGTTTATTATGTTTATTCATGTTTTTGAGATGTTACAGATGTTACAGCTGAAAGTATTGGCCAGCATCATCCAATCACTGCCAACCATGTTAAAATAAACATTAAGCATTATAAATTCTGAATCGATGTACTGATAATCATAGTCCCATGTCTGCTAAACAAGTTGAGTGGTCACATCATCATCTGCAGTCTGAAACTGAACTTTTGGTCAGAATTTAGGAGTAAATGGCAGCACAGGAAAGCTATAGGATATCCCCTTGCTCCCTATTTAGTTAATGACTTAACCTCCAGTCTCCAGACGGTCTACACTGGTCGCAGAACAGTTTGAAATTCACCTTATTTCCATCATAACTCCATAAAAAGTGAAATGACCCACAGATGTGTCAAACGTGTATATTTTTCAACTTTTGAGGGAATAATGTCCCAAAATCAACACATCCATGATGTGGACATCATGTTTATCAGTGAGCTATCACACAAAAACTTTATAAACTTTTAAAAGCGCCATTACAAACTAAACTAGAGACGCTACTCTTTACACCCAAACAGGTTTCAATGGAAAAAGTTGACATGAAATTGACATCAAGCTGTTGTGTCAGGTGACACGGTCCACCAGACGTTTAACCCTTAAATGACAGTCTAGAGAGTTGTGATAGGTATTCAGACTGTTAAAATTCATTTCAATTATACACTGTGTATAGCAAAGCCAAAGTACAATGCCCACGGATGTGGACACGGGGTCTCACAAGGTTATAACCAACAGCAGACCTCTACTTCTATTTTACTCTAATGTAATATTTAATTTAAAAATTATGATTTTATTTGAATATTACATCTTTTACTTTCATTGTAGCATTTAGATAACAACAACATCCATTTACAATTTAGTGATGGGTTTTATTTTGCATTAAAGCAGGGGGAATCTGTCGGTCCTGGTATGAATGGGCCTTTAAACTGTAGAAGAATAGCTGCAGTGTGTAAATCTACAGTGATATCTGACCTTAAAAGGGACATGCATGTCAGAGAGCAGCGGTCCTTCTAGTTCCAGCAGGGCGGCGCTGTGTTCATCAACCCTTACAGCAGCATCACCCTCTGCCATCTCTTCCCCACAACCCTCCTCTGGCTGGAGCACCTTTGTGAGTGTGTCAAAGGCCCTAAATGAACACAAGCACGTAAACACAGATGTCTACCACACATCGTCCGGGCTTAATATCAGAACAGTTTCTTTCTGTACCGTGTGACTTCATTCTGCTCATCCCGCTGTGAATCTGTCATACCACTGTCATCGTTACTCATGGTCTCTATCTCCGATAGGTCGGTACTGCTGTCCATCATCTCACGGCTCTTGATGTGTCCTAGAGACGTGACCACGTTTGCCAGAGTTCCCAGATCTCCCTGATTGGAATCATTCTGATGTGAACATCGGGAAAATGTGAATTTGTTTGAAGAACATGTCACTACATACTAAAAACAAATAGTGTGATCATGTCCACATCACATTTCACACGACAAAGTGTTTAATTGAAATGGAAATTAGGGATGGGAATTGAGTAATTTTGTAGTGGAGTACTCTAACAAATAAAAAAATAATTGATTATTTGAAAGTTAGGGCGTTTTCACACCTGGCTCGTTTGGAGCATTTGATTTCTCCCTTGGATTGGTTCCTTTTGGCATATATGAACACAGCAATTACACTCAGATCTGGTCCGAGACCTCCTGAGCTCTGGAGCGGTTCGCTTGTGTTGTAAATGCAATTCGACCCAACGGACCAAACAACAATCGCTATATAAACCATGAACATACCTGATGGATCTTTGGAGACATCCATAGATCAGGGCATCACTGTAATTCATCATCAACACATGGATATAGCCTTTAGGTGATTATTAGATATAATTGCAAGTTTAAAAAATTTGTTGTTTTATCATTCCTGAGGTAATTTTAGTACATTGACTGTGAGGTCAAGCACATGTCATGGAAATAATCCAAAAGCAACAATCGAAGGATAAAAATAACTTTTACCTTGCCATAAATTTTACAACTCATATCATCCAAGTGACGGAAGATGTTTATTTGTTGCGCAACCTCTAACTAGAACGCGCACTCTGTACCGTGCGGTGACGTTTTGCATAACCGTGACTTTGTAACAGTTTGACTATATATATATTTTTATTTTATACATTTTATATACATTTTAGCCCGTTTCAGAACAAATTAAATGAGCTACAGGTCTGAAAATGCCCTTAGAATTTGAGTTCAACTTTCAACCGTTTAAAAACGGACAAAGCAACCTGACTTTTAAAAAAAAAATAATAATAATTTTAAATCGCCCAGTAACATTTCAATAATGGGGACTAGATGGTAAATGGACTATAATGGTCTCATTACATAATATTTTTCACATTTAAGGATATGAGTTTTTGGCAGGCATTAATACTTGTTGATGTATTTATACAAGTGTTTTTACCTGATCTGGTGAAGGAGGAATTAAAATTGTGTTGTGCTGTTGTGAATTGTTCAAGAGCATGTTGGTGTCCAGTAAACTGTTGGATCTGCACCCAAACACAGTGAGAGTTTGAAACGATGACAAACTTTCATTTCTGATCTCAATTTTAAACTCGTACACACATGCATACACCTACCTGGTGGTCTCTTTATCACTAACAAACGTTGGCATGGCTGTGAGAGGGCTGCAGAGGTTTTTACGGATGTAAATCTTCTCGATAGAGGGAGCACAGTTGGCTGGCTTCTCCCTCAACACTTCCACTGGCTTCCTCTCACACTGCACAGCTGTAGGGAGAATTTCAATACAGCTCATTTACGTAGAGAAAATACAACAACATTCAAACACCAGGTCAAAAACATATTCCATTATTTGCTAGCAGAATAACAAATGTAGTTTAAATATGCTGTGTCTCAAAAGCTACCGAGCTGCCTACCTATTCAGCATTTTTGGACAAGAACATGTCTATAATGCTCAACAATGCTGTTGGTTACAAAACAGCACTAGGTTTCTACAGTCAGCATGTGAGTTGTGTAGATATGTGAGGGTTTCTGGTTTTTGTAAGGGACTCACAGTCTTGCTTCATGCCGAGAGCCATGCAGCGCTGCAGTCTGCAGTATTGACAGCGGTTGCGATGGTGTTTGTTGATGACACATTCTCCAGACCCGCGACACGTGTACACCAGATTCTTCCTGATGCTGCGCTTGAAGAAACCCTTACAGCCCTCACAGCTCACCGCTCCATAGTGACGACCTGAACACACACACACACACACACACACACACACACACACACACACACACACACACACACACACACACACACACACACACAAAGCCTGCGTTTATCTTTCTGAAACAATCTAATTCTTGGCAAAGCTCAATTTAGAAAAATGTTGAGGTGTTGGTTTGTTTAAAAAAAAAAGGTGTATTTTTACCCGAGGCTTTGTCTCCACAAACTACACAATATTCCACTGCCAGCTTTGGAGTGCCCTGCTCTAAGCCCTCAGTCACAAACTGTAGGAATAAAAAACACAAGATTATACAAACCCAATTCCAAAAAAGTTGGGACAGTACGGAAAACGTTAATAAAAACAAAAAGGAGTGATTTGTAAATTCGATTCCCCCTGTGCTGTATTGAAAGCACAACAATAATACATTATATGATATTTAACCTTGTGTATGTATTTCATTGAATTAACTGAAAATATACATTCATTTCAATTCAGATGATTGCAACACGCGCCAAAAAAATTTAGCACTGCCTTGTTCTTTAAGATCATGGATGGGTGGGGCCAGGGTAAGCTCAGCAAGTACAGGCATTGAATACCACAACTGGAGTCGCAAGTTCAAATCCAGAGTGTGCTGAGTGACTCCAGTCGGGCTTCCAAAGCAACCAATTGGCCTGGTTGCTAGGGAGGGTAGAGGCACATGGGGTAACCTCCTCGTGGTCGCTATAACGTGGTTCTCGCTCTCGGTGGGGCACGTGGTGAGTTGTGCGTGGATGCCGCAGAGAATAGCGTGAGCCTCCACACGCGTTACGTCTCCGTGGTAACACGCTCAACAAGCCACGTTATAAGATGCCTAGACTGACTGTTTCGGACGTAGAGGCAACTGAGATTCGTCCTCCGACACCCGGATTGAGGTGAGTCACTACGCCACCACAAGGACTTAAGACCGCACTGGGAATTGGGCATTCCAAATCGGGGAGAAAATCACCCCCCAAGAACAACTGGAAGGATTTTGGGCATTTCACTCTCTACAGCGCACAATATAGTTAAAAGTTTCAAGGAATCCGGTCAATTCTCTGTGCTTAAAAACCATGGCCAAAAACCACTTCTGAATTTGCATGATCTCCGATCCCTGAGACGTCACCATCCTAAAAATCGTCATTGGTCTGTAATGGATTTCATGTCATGGGCTCGGGAATACTTCAGTAAACCTTAGTCAGCCAACACCATTCGCCGCTGCATCCACGGATGCATGTTAAGGTTTTACTACGCAAATGAGTAGCCATACATCAACAAGGTCCAGAAGCGCCACCGATTTCTCTGAGCTTGGTCTCATCCGAGATGGAACGCAGAACAGTGGAATTGTTCTGTGGTCTGACAAGTCCACATTTAAAATGTTTTTTGGAAAAATTGTTAGCCATTGTTAGATACACTGTGTTCTCCGGGACAACGAGGAAAAAGACCATCCAAGCTGTTATCAGCATCAGGTCCAAAAGCCAGAGACTGCCATGGTATGGGGGTGTCAGCACCCATGGCATGGGTAGCTTGCACATCAATGAGGTCACCATTAAAGCAGAAAGAGATGTACAAATTTTGGAGCAACATATGCTGCCATATAGACATCCTCTTTTCCAGAGACATTCCTGCATTTTCCAGCAGGACAACACCAAACCACATACTACCCGGTGAGTGTGGGTACTAGACTGGCCTGCCTGCAGTCCTGACCTGTCTCCAATTGAGAATGTGTGGCACATTATGAAGCGCAAAATATGGCAACGAAGGCCCGAAGACCTGCATAATGGATGAATGGGAGAACGTTCTGTTTGCTAAACTTAAACTTGTGTCCTCAGGGCCCAAATGCTTAATACGTGATGTTACACTGTGGTAAACACTCAACTGTCCCAAATTTTTGGAGCGTATTGCAGTCATCCAATGAGTGTAAATGAGTGTATATTTCCAAAAAAACATGTGCATTTGAACATGCATTACGTACTGTTATTAGACATATGTGAGGACACATTTAATTATGCTGTTACTGATTTCACATAAATAAACATGGAGCTGTGGTACCTGATTACCTGGATCTGTTGTCCTGTCAGTTCAGGTGATGCAAAAAGCAGTTGATTGACAGCTGACCCATCCGCAGAGGTCAAGATGACCTTGCCAGGTGAGTTATCCTGTTTGATGAACAGTTTCTCCTGGTTGGGATAGTCCAGGTTAGCCAATATAAATTGTTGTTTGCCGGTTCCAGCCTGGTCAATCGCCGTGACGATCTGCACTTTCTGTGCCAACTGCTGGTCGGTCACAATCTGATAAACACATTAAAACAGAAACGATCATGTATGAATGAAACACAAAGACATCTACATTAATAATGCTCTGTGAGTATCTGGGAATCAGGGGTTTCCAAACTGGGATCAAGAGACACTCAAGAGGACACAAGGGGGTCCACGTAAAATTTCATGGAGAAAAATTTAAAAAATACATATATATACACAAGTTTAATAATGTAATAAATTAATTAATAAATTAATAATGACTGTAATTATTACCATTACAAATAATTACATAAATTGTTATATATACACTACCTGTAAAAAAACACTCGACTGAAATGTTTCTCATGATCTTAAAAATCTTTTGATCTGAAGGCGTATGCTTAAATGTTTGAAATTAGTTTTGTAGACAAAAATATAATTGTGCCACCATGTTAATTTATTTAATTATAAAACTAAAATGTAATAACGTTTTTGAAATTGATGACTTGGACCAAATAATAAAGAAAAGCAGCCAATAAGTGCCCAACATAGATGGGAACTCCTTCAATACTGTTTAAAAAGCATCCCAGGGTGATTCCTCAAGAAGTTGGTTGAGAAAATGTCAAGAGTTCATGTCTGCAAAATCTAGGCAAAGGGTGACTACAATGAAGATGCTAAAATATAACACAATTTTGTTTAGTCACAACATAATTCCCATAGTTCCATTTGTTATTCCATAGTTTTGATGACTTTACTATTATTCTAAAATGTGAAAAAATAAAATTCTTATGTTCTTATAATAAAGAATAAGTGTTTCAAAACTTTTGTAGTGTATACATTATATATATATATATCTCATTACATAAATCCATTTGACCAGAACAAATACGCACATTTCCACAATTTCAAAATATTTGCTAATTTTAAAATAAAATGGTCTTCAGGGTCTGTAGGGGTTCTTCTCTTTTTTTAATACAAAAAAGATTTTCACTGCTTTTTATCATTAAGAAAATAATGAAAAAAAGATTATACCAAACTATTCATGCTAACATTTTCTTTCAAATATTTCAGCTTTTAATGTGACTATTATGTCTCCAGACAATTTCAGCACTAAAAGCTTTTTAACTTTAAACCCTTAAAAAGAAAAGAAATTGAAAGCATCATAGTAAAGATGCATTCAAGTAATCGTTTTACGTGCACTGCATTTTAATGTATTTTTAAATATCTTAATAGAAACAGAGAAGAAAAAACAGACAAAAAACAAAACAAAAATCTAATTGACCCATTTATCAAATTTAAGTCTGATTTTTAAAGACTGGTTGAAAATCATGAGATTAATCATGTTAGATTATTTTATACTACTAACAGGTAGCTTCTTTTCATCATTGTCGACTTTATTTTCTTAAAGGGATAGTTCACCCAACAATGAAACTTCTCTCATTATTATTTCACCCTCATGCCATCCCACACGTGTGTGAATTTCTTCATCAAAACACAAATTAAGATTTTTAGAAAGTATTTCAGCTCTGTAGGTCCATACAACGCAAGTGAATGGTGACCAAAACATTGAAAGCATCAAAAAGCAAATAAAAGGTAGCTTAAAATTAATCGATACAATTCCAGTGATTTATTCCATGTCTTCTGAAGCAACCTAACTGATTTTGGTTGAGACCAGACCAAAATATAACTTCTTTTTCACTGAACATCTTGCCATTGCAGTGTCTAGGTACGATCAGTAGATGGCGCAAGGAAGTGTAATCGAGCCTGAAATTATGATTGTCAAGGAGACTGCTGATTAAGATTTATAGTGAAAATAGAGTTACATTTTGGTCTGTTCTCACACAAAACTGATCGGATCACTTCAGAAGACATGGATTAAAACAATGGAGTCATATGGATACATTTATGCTGCCTTTATTTGCTTTTTAATGCTTTCAAATTTTTGATCACCATTCACTTTTCTCGTAAAAAGCGCTATACAAATAAATGTGGATTGAGCTAAAAAATATATTTTCAGTTCTATACATCTAACATTGGGCAGAGAAAGAGATACAATCAATAAAATATTATTTCCACATAATATTTGAATTATTCCTTCTGGCTTTCGTATGACAATATAAAGGCCAATTATTTTGTTTTTCAAACAACATGTGGTCTTTATATTGAAAATATATATTTTAGGAAAGAGGTCCACGGCATCAAAAGGATTAAAACCCCTGGTCTGAATTGTGTGCTGTAGGTCACCTGTAGACCTCCATCTGCAGACACCAGCTGTATTCTGGGACGTTCTCCCTCCATGATACTGATCTGTCAAAGCCGTGACTCAGTCGCAACACCCCATCAGCCACACGCTAACCTGAGAAAAACAACACAACTCACAAAACACTTCTTCACCAACCATATTCAATATGAGACTGTGCTGCAATACACCGATCTTGTTGATCTCAATTATTGCTCATTGGATAAGTGTACAATACATGTAAAATAAAAACAAAAAGTTAAATTGTGTGAACACACCAACTTTTGTCCACGTTAAATGAATAGTTCACCAAAAAATGAAAATTCTCTCATCATTTACTCACACTCATGTCATCCCAGAAGTGTATGACTGTCTTTCTTCAGCAGAACAAAGATTTTTAGAGGAATATTTCAGCTCTGTAGGTGGTTTAATCCATGCCTTCAGAAGTGATATAATAGGTGTGGGTGAAAAACAGATCAACATTTTGGTCCTTTTTTACTATACATTCTCCTCCCTGCTCAGCAAGTGGCAATATGTACAAAGAATGTGAATCATCCAAAGCACGAGAAGAAGGTGGAAGTGAAAGTTCAGATTTATCCTGAACACAAATTTTCCACAATTCGAAGGTTTTCAATTTCCGGTCTCCAGTGTTTTCACTCCATTAGCATATATTCTTAGAGGGTAATTTGATGTTTAAAGTATTACATTTGTAAAAACTATCAATGTGACAATTTTTTTACAGACAGTGCCTCGCCCAAGTGTGTAGATGACATGAAGCGATGGTCAGAGATACGTTACCTTGCCATCGTTAATTATTCTGATTTATGTCAGCCAACAACGGCACAAGTTGAACCTAAAATTCATTTTTACACCAAGTAACACTTAAATGGTTGTTCTTCTCTGGATTGCTTGTTTAGACAGTTTTTACTTGGCGTCTCGCAACCAGAAATTCAAAACAGGCAATTATCATCATCATGGTGCTACCCAGTGGTTGCTCAGGAAAACTGTGTATAGTAAAAAAGGGCTTACATTTTTATCTTTTCACTTCAGAAGACAATGATTTAACCACTGGAGTCTTATGGATTATTTTATGCTGCATTTTGTGATTTTGGGAGCATCAAAGTTCTGGCCACCATTTACATGTATTGTATGGACCTACAGAGCTAAAACATTCTTCTAAAATACCTCATTTGTGTTCTGCAGAGGAAAGAAAGTCACACACATCTAGGACTGCATGAGGGTGAGTAAATGATGAGAGAATTGTCATTTTTGGGTGAACTGTCCCTTCAAACATTTCAGCTAATGACTAGTAGTTGACTTATTTAAATCCCTAACCCTAATATCAGCAGTAATAGTGATGCATGCCCTATAGCAAACACTAAATACTGGAAATCAGATTCACAACAGTATGGGGAATATTTCAACTATTTCCAGAGCAATTTTATGATTTATAGGGATGTATTCAATCACACCTCCACACATTAGGCCACAGCGCTTATATCAATGAACCCACAGTATAACTGATCTTTAAGTTTACATGTACTCGGTGTTATCTTCAGTGCAAACCAGATTTGCAAAGGGTATATATGAAGAAATCCCAGCCATCCGATTAGCTGTTAGCTACATTAGCACATGGTGGCACGTGTTTTTACAGTGTTTCATGACTCAGATCGCATAATAATAAAGGCGAGTACGTGTGATTTGGTGAGAATGACCAGTTGTGGGGTCTGTTGCTCATGAGGAGTGTGTGTGATCCGGGAAGATAAAGTCAGATCTGTTCCTGTAGGTTAAAGGTCATGACTGAAGGGTTAAAGCCCCATACACACACTCGGAACTACACTACAGCAGCTCCATCAACAAGAGACATCACAGGGCAAATCAAACATCTGCACAAATCTATATAATCGAAAGCTTAGGAAACTGCGCGATAAATCGTATTTGTAATTCAATGTGATCTGCATGTTGTTGTGTTTGTCAGACTAGCGTGGTTTTAGTAGTGTTAGCCTGCTCATTAACATCAAAACGCTGTAAAACTGTTTTGATGTTATGGAAATGCTTTATTATTGATATGGTTATCGTTCTTAAATAATCTTAAGAGCTCGTTGGTTCTAGTTAATAGCAAATAGACGCTATTAATAATCGATTTATCGCATGTATTCGGTTATGCTATTTGCTAGTATGCTAACTCGTGTTAGCAGGCCGGCTATCTACAGCTTTTACGTTTTCCTGTATTATTCGTCAAAATTGATGACTGAAGAAACAATAGGGTTTAATATGGTACAAATTTTAATTCTCTTACCCGGTAAAGTGTGTAATTATCCAGATATGATTTTGTTTTAATAAATTATCGTGATCTGACGGCTCACTGCAGCTACAGGAGGTCAGAGTTCGCGACCTGCTCGGAGGAGATTTGCGCATGCGCACTTGAATTCTCTAGCCATCATACAGCCTGCATTCAGCGTTCATGAAGCACTAGTTATGGCTTGTTTGACTAATTGGATTATATTTGACCAATTTTTTTAACGTAACATTTCAAGAAACGAATAAAAATATATAATAAGAATGAATAAAAAACATGAAACGGACACGATCAAAGGCAAACTTTTTAACTCAGTCTTCAAACAAAAACGACATCCTTTGTTAACGATATCTCTGCTTGCGTTTGCTGATCAGGATTTACAAATGCGTTGCAAAAGTTTTCAGTGAATTTTCGTTCGCATTTCTGGCACAAATCTCTTCTGTGGGCGGGGTTAACTGGGATGAGATTTCATTGGCTAGTGAGTTTTTGATTGACAGCTCTTTTACCCTGAAGATCGGTCGGTGGAAAGGGCTGTAGTTCAGTTTTGCGTGTAAAAGTGCGAGAATTTGCAAGGTCTTCATAATTAATGCGTGGTCATATATTTAGGCATTTGCTTTTGTATTATATCTGTATTTTGTTTATCCTAATTCTTTGTTGCCATAAGCTTTCAGGAGCAGCACTGACGAATGCCGTCACCATGACAACACACTTAATAACCCCATTGTCAGCACAAGCACTCAATCCATCACAGTTCCTTCCCACTGTATTATTATTATGAATTCTGATAAATAAAATAATAAAAAACAGATTATGAAAATCGCTATCAAGCATGGAGCTTGTTTTCACAGGATGTAGACCTTCAAGGGGTTTGCACTGCATGGGGTTTCAATCAAAATGTTTTTGTTGAAAGACATTTTAAATAGTGCTTCAAAATGTGATTTTTAACAAACCATCTTAATGATTGAATGGATTAACCTTGGTTAAAATTGTTGTGGAAATCAAATCACTTTATTAGTGCAGTCATGTAGTTACAGATACACAGAATACACAACACTCGCTGAACAATATGTACACATTATACACAATATCTATATTATATAATTAACACATTGTACACAATTTAAAGACAGCAAAACTAATAATATAGTCAGAATAAGGTGCTTTTGTAAATAATCTTCAAGTGAACTCGGATGTTTTTATAAGCATAAAGGATGTTAATATAAGAAATGGCAAACAGCTGGGCCCTTCCTAGTGTAGAATAATTCAGATCTGTAGGATTATCATTCAAACAGATTGTTCAGTTACAGATGCCACTGTAGAGGTTCACAATTCACAGACAGCCATTATTGATTTAATGATTGAAAGTGTTCATTAAGATGGCAGATGTTGAGAGTGAGCAGAAGTGGTCATGTGATTCTAAAATGGCAGCCCCCATGAGCGGACCCTCTCCACAGCCATGATGTGACTGGAGTATTCATCTTATGTGAGTGGTCAAGATTTTATACATTCAAAATAACAAATCAATTCTTTAAGAAGAAAACTTTGAGGAAAACAAATAATTAGTGCACCTTTAAGCAGATCCGAAATTTTGTCATTTAGGCAAGCCAGTAAATGTCATCAGCATAGCAATGGGAAGACACATCGTGTTTTTTGAAAATAGAACCAATAGGAAGCAAGTATAAAGAAAATAAAACTAGAGAAAGAACAGAGACTTGTGGCACAGAAGATGAGCTGCAGAGGACGAGAAGTTACCAAATTTAAAAACTTCTGTTTGTCAAATATGGCTTAAACCATTTCAAAATAGTTCCTTTGATACCCACACATTGCTCAAGATTGGAAATAAGGATGTTGTGGTCAACCATGTCAAAAGCAGCACTAAGATCTAAAAGGACAAGAATCACAGGAAATAAACAGACCTCTCCTCTCATATGAAGCCTTGAGAAGTCCGATTCATTTTCATAAAATAAATGAATTGAGTAACATCAACATATTGTTTCCTCTTGGTTTAGCTCATTGATTCTCTGTCAGAAAACAAAATTAATTCAAGTAAATTTCAACATAATAGAATAAACCTGTTTTTAAATCACCCAATAAAGTATCCTTATAGTGATTTTATATGGGTCCCTCACATGATTACTGTTCAGCTGTAACATGTTGCAGTCACATTACTGATTTATGTTGGTTATGCTAGTAGCTAACTTTTAGCTAGCAACTACATACATTAGCATGCTAAATGCTAACTACTCATTGCTTCTTGAGTAAAGCAACACAAAGCTTGTTGTTTGTGTACCTGTCCTCAAACCAAGCAAAATCTTCACTCTTCACCACAATGTTAACCCAGCGTAACAATGGTTTCTAAAGTCACAAAATACAGATCACAAATAATCTGTTGTTTTAATAGATCGGACAACCTTCATTTTCACGTTTTATACATACAAATTGCTTGTCCACATTATATCAACCACCCTAACCTCTAGAAGTGTTTAAATTCAGGGAAAATTTCTACATCTCAGTTGCTATAATTACATTGTATTAGCCCATATCACATGCACTGTATATTTGCATTATATCAGCCATGGGCCACCATGCTCTCTAGTTATCAGTAATGCCCCTCAAAAAACTACTTGTTCAACAAACACATCCTCAAGTGATTGTGAGACCAAGTTCTAACACACACACACACACACATCGTTTCATTACATTACAATATTTATTAAAATTAATTTGCACTTTACATTTACGTTGGCCTACTCCCTTGAAATCCTTAGATGCTAACAGATTAATTTAGGATGTGATCTACACAATTTTGAGATGCAACAATGAACAACCAGTGCCATGATGACCAGAAACATACATTTATCTTTAAAGTGGAACACTTAAAACATGGTACAAACAAAGGAATAACTTTTTTGACATAACAGTGTACGTAATGTTTGCCAAAATCGAAACACTCAAAAAACAAATGTAAACAAACATCCAACACACAAAAGTGACCATATGGAACCATATCAATGGAAAATTTAATTTCTTGGATGTGTTGACTTTAAACAGTGAAAAAAGATCAGTGGCTTGCTGTGCTTATAGGACCTTAGAGAAAACTGCAGTGAATATAATCATCAGTTCATTCCTGTTGTCAAAGTGTTAGGAGATGCAATCCTGAACAAGGTGCTTTAGAATAATTAAAGAGTGAAATCGTGTGTTATATCTTTTCCTGATAAGAGCACTAGCTTTTATTTTGGTGTTCACAGCCGATGTGCTATAATGTGTTATAGAAAAAGTTAAAAACAGTACTAAGTCAGTGAGCCAGCCTGGCACGGTGTCTTTCCTATCCGTAAATCATGGAGGCCCCTAAACATCCGGAACTATTTTAAATACACCTGCATTATATTACCATTTACAGAATATGTACACTTCCAGTTCGGTCCAGTATAAGGTTCAAAACATCAGTCAAAAGGCCTACTTTGTACAAAAGAGTTTTATAAAAAAAAATTAAGATAATTAAAAAGATTCTTAATAAAAAGGCAAACACCAAACATGAGCAGAATGAATTTCTGTTTAAATCGTTCCTAAAAACATTCTAACGTAAACCTTTGTGTAAATAGTTATTAAACCATTCTTACGCAAAACTTTACCTCAGTCATTCATAAAACAATTCTTAGACAAGTTGTCTTATTGACCGCTTAAATCGTTACATTGTTGCAAATGATTTACGCAAACACGTATATGACATATGATTTGCATATTGAAGGCCTCATGAAACACAAGCAGAACGAATTTGTGTAAATTCTTCGTAAAACCAATATTAGTAAAATGTTGCATCAATTAATGTGACAATTTACATAGTAATGGATTTATGAAGGATTTGCACAAACTCGTTCTGCTTGCGTTTCATGAAATGACATTTTAGAAAGAATGGTTTTGCGAATGATTTACCCATTAAATGTGGCAATTTACGAAAACGTGGTTTTTGTCGTAATTGAATGCGATAATGTAAGTAAAAATGGATTTATGAACAATTTGCACAAATTCGTTCTGCTTGTTTCTTTCTTGAATGAGGCCTTCTTTCTCCCAGCTTTCACAGTTGAATCTAAAATCTCCATTCCTTGTGTCATACTTGCTCATGCACTTTCAGACTCAACTATGAAGGACACCTGTGACCACATTTACAATTTTCCCCATCAGGCAAGAAATTATGCCTCCAATTATGTTCAAACTGTCTGTAGTTACAGTATGTATCATGTCAAACTCTAGTGTTCTATATATCGATTTTAAAAATGGTTTGTAGGTAAACTTCATGATCAGGAGTCAATAAAAGCTTTCATGGTTTCATGATAGCATTAAGCACCAAAAGGACATGGCACACAGAGGCAGTGTTACAAAACATTACATTAATATCTATGGATTAATACCTCACATTTTTAAAATACAGTAGAGGCAGTCTGATTAAACAGCCTCTCATTGTCATTTTACCTTCATTAGGTTGCTTATGATAGATAAACTGTATAAACTACATCTACCCGCATCCATTGCATCACAATGGAATTGATTTGTGCCTTCTTGACTCGCTGCCTGTGTCCACAGTCTACAGGCAGATGAAAACCCAGATGAGCAACTTTTAGAAAGTATTTAATTCAATCCAGACCAGTCAAAGTATCATGGCCTCTTGAAATGCTTCGATCCACCTGGAAAAGAAGAATAGATTCAGTTCAACTCAGTAATGTTTTCAGATGTATTATGCCTGTTAGGCCTGATACACAAGCAGCACATGTATGTCAACAGATGCTTCCGGCTGTGCAAGTTTGATGTTGCATTCCGGAACGTGTCTGCACCACTGAGATATATAACTGAATTGCTCATGAGGTCATATCAGTGAAGTCATTGCGCCTCCATATTGCTATGCCCAAACATTCCAATGTCCCTACTGACTTAACAGGAAATCATCTAATTTCAGCGAGTAAACATTAGTCATTCAATCACCATTTTTTATGCCAAATCACGTTCGACTGGAGGACAATGAATTAAACTGACAACACAGAGCACTTCAATGTGAAAACAAGCAAATCCCCGGCATTTAAGGCGATTTAGTATCCCGGTCTGACTTTCGGGGGTAAGGACGTGTTGTCACTCTAAATAAGCAGATATTACAACATGTTTTCCCACTTCCTTTGGTGATCATTTTGCTGCACTGATAGACTGAACACAGGACCAGGTGAATGCTCTGACATCGTGATCAGCGTATATCTTCTCTCTCATAAGTAATATTATCCAGATCAAGCAAATCAAACATTAAACGTAATTGTCGCTAGAGGGCAAAATGCATCTGTCATATCCACAAGGTGGAGATGGTGAAATGGGGGTGTTTTCGCCTGTCAGTCATTGACACTATGAGAGTTTGGGCATACTAAGATGGCCACTCGAACACTTCCGATGGCTTCAACTCCTGCTGGCAGTTTAACACTGTGTGAGTGATCCAGTTATATTTATATCTCAGTGGTCTAAGCACAATGCATTGCATTTTCAGTGTAGCCACAAGGGGTGCTATTGCATGTATTAGGGTTGGCTGATATGCAAACATTTTGTCACAACATTTTACATATTTTCAATATTTATTTATTAGTTTGTTTTTTTATTCCGAGGAACCTTCATTTCGACCAAACAGACATTGTTGCCAAATAGGAACGCACAATAACACAAAAAGTGAAATAAAGTAAAAATCTAGTTAAAAATAATCAAGGCATGTTTTCCACACTATCTTTCACTATAGAACAGCGGAAGAGCATTAGAAAAAATGCCATTTAAAAATGTATATGCATGTATATGAGTATTGACACTGACTACCACCCCTGGAGTCGTGAGTTTGAATTCAGGGTGTGCTGAGTGACTCCAGCCAGCTCTCCTAAGCAACCAAATTGGCCCGGTTGCTAGGAACCGGGGTAGGTAGAGTTACATGGGGTAACCTCCTTGTGGTCACGATTAGTGGTTATCGCTCTCAATGGGGCATGTGGTAAGTTGTATGTGGATTGCGGAGGGTAGCATGAGCCTCCACATGTGGAGTCTCCGCAGTGTCATGCACAACGAATCACGTGATTTGATGCACGGATTGACTATCTCAGAAGCGGAGGCAACCGAGACTTGTCCTCCGCCACCCGGACCTAGTAAGTAGCGGGAACAGGGCATTCCAAATTGGGAGAAAAGGAGATAAATAAAAAAATGGTCAGTGTTGGGTAATTTGGTGAGATGATTGACAACTTCATTGAAAAAGTAATAAAATCTGTAGTTACTTCCTAAAACGCTTTTCACAACAAGCTTGTTTTGTGCTCAACGAATTTAAAACAAATTTTATATTTTCCTCTTATTCACTGACTAGTGGGGTCGCACAGCCCTCAGCTGTCTCAAAACATATCATATACATCATATAATACATATTAATGTAAATAATGTTTGAAATGTATTTTACACACACACATATATACACACACACACTATGTATGTATGTATGTATGCATGCGCGCATATATATATATATATATATATATATATATATATATATTACACACACACACACACACACACATATATATATATATATAATTGTTTAATATTTAAAGATAACTATGTATTATTATTTCATAATTTTTTTTGACAGCCCTACATCCACATGTACACATTGACTCTAACTGGTAAACTGGCTAAAGGCTTGACATAATTTTCTGGAATTTTCCAAGCTGCTTAAAGGCACAGATAACGTGGTGTATGTAAACTTCTGACCAACAGAAATTGTGATAGTCAATTAAAAGTGAAACAATCTGTCTGTAAACAACTGTTGGAAAATTACTTGTCATGCACAAAGTTGATGTCCTAAACGACTTGCCAAAACTATCGTTTGCTAATATTAAATCTGTTGAGTGGTTAATAAATGAGTTTTAATGACTTATGAATTTAAGCATGTTTGTTTGGTCAAAAGGAACTTAAGTGGGTATTTAATTAGTTGTTATTAGGAATTCATAGAGATTTTTTTTGTATTATTGATGTTGTTTTATTGTTAATAGCTGTTTAGTTTAACATCACCATTATTGTGATTAGTGTTCCATAAGCGGTCAACGTGGATCCTGATTAAGCCACTTGAAGTTGTCCTTGCTCATGTAAATAGGCATAGCTGAACTGCAGCTTTATGTTCACTTTTTTGGGAAATCAAATTGAATATCTTTAGAGCCAAGTAAATTAAGAAGCAACAGTGAAATAAATGTTAATTTGAAACAACTTGCTATTAGTTGTTAAATCTTATTCGTGTGACATATGTTTTTAGGTAAGGCTGAATGAACTAATCCATTTGTGTATATCTAACAAAGGCTTCCAGTTGTGCTGAGATAAAATTATCAGAAGTTGAATTTATTTAAAATGTGTGATGTAAAAATGCTACGTACTGTATAGATTTTTATTTCAGTGAAATTTTGTCTTTGGGACATTTAATGACCAAATAAAAGCACAGTAAAATCAAAGTTACATTCACCATGTTTCTTCATTATTGTTTCGGCAGCTTTCTTCTTTTTAATCCCCTTTTCTCCCCAATTTGGAATGCCCAATTCCCACTACTTACTAGGTCCTCATGGTGGTGCAGTTACTCACCTCAACCTGGGTGGCGGAGGACATGTCTCAGTTGCCTCTGTTTCTGAGATAGTCAATCCACTTATCAAATCATGTGGCTCATGCCATTCTCCACAATCCATGCACAACATACCACGTGGCCCATAGAGAACGAGAACCACTAATCGTGACCACGAGTAGGTTACGACATGTGACTCTACCCTCCCTAGCAACCGGGCCAATTTGGTTGCTTAGGAGACCTGGCTGGAGTCACTCAGCACACCCTAAATTCAAACTCACGACTCCAGGGGTGGAAGTCACCGTCAATACTCACTGAGCTACCCAAGCCCAGGAGCATGTTTCTGTTCTTAATCTGCTTGCATACCTCTGAGCGGTGGGGATATCCTCAGCTCTGAAGATGTAGTGGAGTGTGTTTTTATGGTAAAGTTTAAACTGTAGTTTTTGAGCCGGCCCAGTCTTCTCCTCTCTGAGGAAAAAGCCCAGCAGCGGCTGACTCTCCAACGCTGCAACATCCTGACAAAACACAAAATCATCATCACATGATGCATTTCATTGCGTCACACACACACTTGTTACTCTCATTACTAAAATGAAAATTGCTAAAAAGCAGTGTTGGGAGTAAATCATTTAGCAGCAGCGAATATTGACATTAATTTTGAAACTTTTTGCATCTAGCTGTGTAGCTCAACAAAATGACTCAAAGGTGTTCCCAGAATGTTTTGCTCAACATTTAATTTAAAAAATATATATTTTTTATATTTTACTAAGTGTAGTTTATTACTATGAATCCTGAACGCTTCCCCAGCGCTGCCTGATAGTAACATTGTTAAAAAGTATTGTCATCTTAAATAACTTGAATGTATTTTGCTACTTTTTGTTAGTAGCCTGAAGTGTAGCTATTGTCCCTACATTATCAAAAGCGTAGCCTGACTGTAGCTTAACTAGGTTAAACTATGAGTAACTTAAAGCATCCACAACACTGTCTGAAAGATATCACACAGATATGGGCAACGTACTTCGCTAGCAGCATACGTGTAGAGAACTTTGTTCTTGATAACAAACCACAGTCTCTTCCAGGGCTTCTTCTGACCTTTGGATCTTTGTAGGTATCCACTCATAGAAGAGTTTTCAGTGTTGGCTGACACCTGTGAGCGAGATGACATTTAAATAGTTACATATTAATATGACATCAGTGCTGTTGTAGAAACAGTCCTCACTACAGTGATAATATATGATATAAACACAGCATGCGATTTGCTACTGGTGTACTAAAGGTACCTCTTTCAGTGCTGAAGGAATCTTCTTCTGTTTTCTAGAAAAAGCAAATGTGGAGCTCCGCCCACTAGGTGAAACAGTTACATTGGATTGGTCACCTAAGAATAAAGCAAAAGTGATTTTTTGATGAAAATGATTTGTGCTAAGATTGATTGCGTTGCTATGCGACTGCAAGGGTGATGGGGGCATTAATATGTAGTTGAAAAGGTGTTTGAGGTTTTTTTAAGTGTGTGCATTGCTGATGGGTTGCCAAGGCATTGCTAAGCTCCTGCTAAGGTGTTCTGCGTGTTTTTTAGCAGGTTGCTATTTGGTTGCTAGGGTGTATGAACGGTGGGGATGATTTGCACACTTAAAGGGATGTTAACCCAAATATGAAAATTCTCTCATCATTTACTCATGCTCATGCTACCCCAGATGTGTTTGACTTACTTTCTTCTGCAGAACATAAATTAAGATTTTTAGAGGAATATTTCAGATCTGTAGCTTCATTAGGCTTCAGAAGGTCTTATGGATTACTTTTATGCTGCCTTTACTGTATGTGATTTTTGGAGTTTAAACATATTGGTCTCCATTCACTTGCATTGTGAATGGAGACCAAAATGTTTAAACTCAAAAAAAATCACATAAAGGCAGCATAAAAGTAATCCATAAGTCTCCATTGGTTTAATCTATGTCTTCTGAAGCGATATGATAGGTGTGGTTGAGAAACAGATGAAAATTTAAGTCCTTTTTTTTACTTTAAATCTCCACCTTTGACCAGCACTGACCAGTAGGAGGCTGAATGTGAAAGTGGAGATTTATATTAAAAAAAGAACTTAAATATATATCTGTTTCTCACCCACACTTGTCATATTGCTTCAGAAGATTTGGATTAAACCACTGTAGTTTTATGGATTACTCTATGCTGCCTTTAAGTGATTTTTGGAGCTTCAAAGTTTTGGTCACCATTCACTTGCATAGTATGGAGCTATAGAGTTGAAATATACTTCTAAAAATCTTTGTTTGTGTTCTGCAGAAAAAAAGAAAATCATCCACATCTGTGATGGCATGAGGGTGAATAAAAGAGAATTTTCATTTTTGGGTGAACTGTTCCTTTAAGGTTAGAGGTCTGTGTGAGCAGAAGTAATGAAACTTGCCTTAGAAAACACCACTAATGAAAAGTATGTGCTATAAATAGCACTATTAGTTGAGAAGGCGGAGTAAGAGAAGAGAAAGAAAGAGAATAAGAGGTGGGAGACAGCAGGAATCTCATACCCTTGTGCTGTAGTTTAATATAGCAGTGATCACACACTCGGGCCAGCTGATTCTTCAGGTATTCCAGGTAATATTTATTAGAGGAACAAGCCTGGCACACCACCTGTCACCAAATCAGTCATCAGATCTATCCATACACTCGACAAAATAGAACACAATGTCTGGGACTGACTCTTCGATCTCTGACCTTTCCGCAGGCACGGCAATGGTGACGTCTCCAGGTAAGCGTGAACTCACAGGTGCAAATCATACACATGGTCGTCCGCAAATCTGGGATCCAGATTGGAGCTTTAGAGCCCAGCGGAAGACCATCGTCAGAAGTTCCCTCCAACTACACAGAGAAAACCCAGACACATTAGACAAACAGATAAATTACTATTTAAGCCAAGTCTATTTCAGCACAAAAACATGCACACATTTTATATTATAAATAATGCAGCTCTATAGACTCCTTCAAGATATCATTCTGCAACTATCCACTATTTGTTTTATGCAGGCAAGGATTTTCCAAATCTTAAATAATAAACATTTCGTATTCTCATTTTACTTGTCAATTGGACTTTTGGGCCCCATTGTACTTTTGATTTTATTTATGTTGGGTATTTATTTATCTTTCAGAGAATTAAGAATTTGACATTGGACAGGTTTAAACTGTTCTGGGGTATTGTTTGTGAACATTTTATGCTTATGTTGTTTAGTCTACAGAAGACTTCGTTTGAACAGGCCTTAGAACGTTCAACTGGATATCACAAACAAACACACATCCAGTATATTCTGATTCCATGAAGCACAATTCAGATTTATATTTTAAGAGCTATGATTAAACAGTGAGAATACATGTTTGCATGCAAGTAAGTGACTTTAGAAAGCACAATGGATTGGAGCATGCAATTAGGGTACAATAGGAATCAGAAAGAACTGAAATATTGACATTAAAAGGAAACAGTGAGAATTTGCATTTTGCTCCAAATGTTAATGATATGATTAATGGCATATAACGAGAACATGCATTCATAAGAAGATGGCATTTTGCCTGAAAATGTTTTTAAAGAACTATAATAAAATGGTAGAATGCAGAGAGTGAGAGTATGAGCTTGCATGCATGGTTTGTATAGTTTAGGAATGGTAATTAATGGTAGTATGCAAATAGTGAGAATGTGCGTTTTGCAAAGTTAGTGTAATAATCAGAAGAATAAAATAAGTTAGAATGTGAGTTTTGCCTGCACAGTTTGTTGTTTTCTGCATTGCAATGAAAGAGAAGATAGCTTTCATAGGAACATACAGTACATGAAGATGAGAGTAGAGATTGACCGTTATTCGTTTTTTAATTACCAGTTTAAGTATCCGAAATTTCTGCTTTTAGGCATATTAACAACATAATTATTTATCACTAACCTCTGGTGAACAGCTTTAAAAAACTGATATTGTGTCTACAAATAATTATTTGGACTAGTTTAGGTGCAATATGTAAAGCCCCACACTTAACCTAATTAATATTTAAAATGTAAAGTCTTTTGTTTTAAATTACTGGTAAACCGATGATAAAGAACCGATAACAGATTAAGTGGAAAAGTGTAAATATCAGTTAAAAATATCTCTAGATGAGAGCACTATTCATTTGATCTAATCCAGATATTCAAAAACATACATATAAAATCAACGCACGCATGCACGCACGCCCCTACCTCTTGGCTTTTGCTGGAGAAGAATGAAATCTTTTTCCTGGTGTAGTCATCTATTGCTTTAGCGATGGCTTCCAACCATTCATCTCTCTCTGTGGCTGAACTGCAAGTCATTTCAATTAAAATAGTTCCAAATATTTCATTCTTTTGGTGATTTAAAAGTAATTAGCATCATGTATAATTATTGATTCCACTACTGAAATAACTTTGGACCCAAAACTTCACAACTTCACTTGTGTGGTGCATCAGAGCTACACCCCTAGTGTATGTGAGCATGTCTTACTTGGCAGACAGTATGAAGGAGCGCTCCACACTCTCAATGTTTAACTCATTCTGATAAGCCTCCTGACTCGGCTTGCTCACCTAAAAAAGACGTGAGACACAAATAAAGATTACATCTCCCGTAGTGTGTTTTTAGTGTGTGTGTGTGTGTGTGTGAGACAGTGGGTATTCTGACCTTCATACCAGCCAGAGAGAGCATGCTGTTGACTTTATACTGGCCAGACTGCACTGGTGTTGTATACAGCAGAATATCATTAAACTGTGAGAGAAAACTGATAATCACTGTCCCAATTACAACAAAGCATTACACCACATTACATCACATGTAGAAATTGTATGCACAATCACAAGTCATATGAAGAACTAGCTCATACAGTAAATGACCTGCTAATATGGACATTTCATCAATAAATTAATCCATTTAATCACAATATGGCCATACCATATACACCGATCAGCCACAACATTAAACCACCTGCCTAATATTGTGTAGGTCCCCCTCGTGCCACCAAAACAGTACCAACATCAGAATAGCATTCAGACATGATATTCTTCTCACCACAATTGTACAGAGCGGTTATCTGAGTTACTGTAGACTTTCTCAGTTTAAACCAGTCTGATCATTCTCTGTTGACCTCTCTCATCAACAAGACATTTCCATCCACAGAACTGCCGCTCACTGGATGTTTTGTTTTTGGCACCATTCGGAGTAAATTCTAGAGACTGTTGAGAGTGAAAATCCCAGAAATAATCAAACCAGCCCGTCTGGCACCAACAATCATCAATGTGATTATCTAATCATCCAATAGAGTTGCAGCAGTGCATAAAATCATGCAGATACGGGTCAGGAGCTTCAGTTAATGTTCACATCAACCATCAGAATGGGGAAAAATGAGATCTCAGTGATTTGGACTGTGGTATGATTGTTGATGCCAGATGGGCTGGTTTGAGTATTTCTGTAACTGCTGATCTGCTGGGATTTTCACACACAACAGAGTTTAGAGTCTCTAGAGTTTACTCAAATATACTCATATACTATATACAGTATGTACAAATACAAATCTGTTATATAGAGTGCAAGGGAATGTAACGCAGAAGAGTTAGGATATGTTAAATAATATAATTGACAAGGCTGTTTATTGCATGTAATTATAGTATAGTTTTAACTGTTCATGAGATGGACAGTCTGAGGGAAAAATTGTTCATGTGCCTGACGGTTCTGGTGCTCAGCGCTCTGTAGTGTTGGCCAGAAGGCAACTGTGAGAAGAATATCATATCAGAATATTATTCTGAGATGCAAGTTGGCGTTGTTTTGGTGATACGAGGTGGACCTACATAATATTAGGCAGGTGGTTTTAATGTTGTGGCTGATCGGTGTATACTATAAATGCTGTATGTCAAAACTTGATATACTGTATATAAATTAATATATGTATTTCTTACCAGGAAAAACATTCTTGGCTGCATAACTTTTCTGGAGAGTTTCATCAGGGTTCCCTCCTTTAAAAAAACCTGCATGTGAAACACAGAAACACAGTTTGTTAGATCAGCAACACAGATTGCAGGTGCACCAAATGACTGCATCATGGGTAATGCGGTCTTTCTTACCCTGCCAGGCTGTACAATTTCATGATGACCATTGAGACTGTACTGAACCTGCATCAGTTTCTGAAAGTTATCCTGAATACAATGAGATGCGTGTTAGAAGTCATTCATATTCAGAATCAGAATGAATTATATTGTCAAGTACTGTATGCTTCCACATACAAGGAATTTTTATTGGTGACAGAAGCTTCCAGTGCACAAACAAGACAGAGATACTAAATATATATATATTTATAGTATGTACAAATACAAATCTGTTATATAGAGTGCAAGGGAATATAACGCAGAAGAGGTAGGATATGTTAAATAATATAACTGACTAGGCTGTGTATTGCACGTAACTATAGTATAGTTTTAACTGTTAGTTTTAGGGAAAAACTGTTCCTGTGACTGATGGTTCTGCTGCTCAGTGCTCTGTAGCGTCGGCCAGAAGGCAACAGTTCATAAAGGTAGTGGGCTGGGTGAGTGGGGTCCAGAGTGATTTTTAGAGCCCTTTTCCTCACTCTGGAAGTGTACGGTTCTTGAAGGTAGGGCAGGGGGGCAACCAACAATCCACTCAGCAGTCCAAACTGTCCTTTGTAGTCTTCTAATGTCTGATTTCATAGCTGCACCAAACCAGACAGTTACTGAAGTGCAGCAGACAGACTCTGAGAGTAGAACTGGATTAGCAGCGCCTGTGGCAGGTTGAACTTCCTCAACTGGCGAACTAAGTACAACCTCTGCTGGGCCTTTTTCCACAATGGATCCAAGGTGGGACCTGTGAGATGTTAGTGCCAAGGAACCTGATTGACTCCACTGCTGCCACAGTGCTGTTCAGAATGGTGAGCATGGTCAATGTTGGGGTGTTCCTCCTAAAGTCCACTATCATCTCCACTGATTTGAGTGTGTTGAGCTCCAGGTTGTTATGACTGCACCAGTGAGCCAGCCGTTCAACCTCCCTGAAATGTTAATGACGAGGTGTTTGTGTGGTTGTGTGTTTGTCGTACCCCTTGTTTCATAATGTCGTTTGCATGGTTTGCAACTTCCTTCACCACACCAAGAGCAGCTGTGTAAACCAAATCAAACCAGCAAAGTTTCAATTATTTTAAAGGCCTTACATACGAGCATCAAATCAAGTATGAGAAAATTGTAAGAACAAGTATATTAGCCAAGATATCACTAGATTTTTGTTACCTTTTGCTGACATATAAGAATAATGCACTACTGTGTGCATTGTATTATTTCTAAGGTAAAATGTGAGCTCTCACTTTGTGTGTCTTTGTAGTCGGACGAATCCTCAGGAAGGTTCTTCAAATAATCTGAAAAGGCATGAAACAGAAAACTGGAATATTAAAAAAAGGGACAGAGATCTGTTGACTTTGACATTTCCTCCTGATCCACTGCTGAGTGTATTATGTACAGTTGAAGTCAGAAGTTTACATACACCTTAGCCAAATACATTTAAACTCGGTTGCACTTGCAAACTGTAGTCTGGCTTTTTCATGGCGGTTCTGGAGCATTGACTTCTTCCTTGCTGAGCAGCCTTTCAGGTTATGTTGATATAGGAGTCGTTTTACTGTGGATATAGATACTTGTCTACCCATTTCCTCCAGCATCTTCCCAAGGTCCTTTGCTGTTGTTCTGGGATTGATTTACACTTTTTGCACCAAACTACACATCTCTAGGAGACAGAATGTGTCTTCTTCCTGAGCAGTATGATGGCTACATGGTCCCATGGTGTTTATACTTGCGTACTATTGTTTGTACAGATGAACGTGGTACTTTCAGGCATTTGTAAATTGCTCCCAAGTATGAACCAGACTTGTGGAGGTCCACAATTATTTTTTCTGAGGTCTTGGCTAATTTATTTTGATTTTACCATGATGTCAAACAAAGAGGCACTGAGTTTGAAGGTAGGCCTGAAAATAAATCCACAGGTACACCTCCAATTCAGTACACCTCATATTAGAAGCTAATTGGCTAATTATATAAAGGTTTGACATTATTTTCTAAAATGTTCCAAGCTGCTTAACGGCACAGTTAGCTTAGTGTATGTAACCTTTGACCCACTGGAATTGTGATAGTCAATTAAAAGTGAAACAATCTGAACTGTTGAAAATATTACTCATGTCATGCACAAAGTAGATGTCCTAAACCAGTGGATCTCAACACAGGGGGCGCGCCCCCCTCATTGGAAGGGGGCTGCAAATTGTTTTCAAGAAAAAAAACAGTGACAGGGCATCATTTGGGTACTTGTGTATTTTATTGCTTTTCTAGTAGAATGTGCATAAATTAAAAAAGAAAAAAAAAAAACCTGTACTATGCCCTGAAGCTTGAAGAGACAACTGGTCCTGTTGCAGGCAAGCACAGTTGCTTACCTATGTCAGATAAAACAAAAATGGTAATATTAAGGAGGGCATTCTTTTCTGTCAGTCTCTTCCAGTGCACACAACTGGCGAGGCATTGTTTGAAGTTCTGGATGGGTATATAGGATACAGGCATGTCATTGGATTAATGTGTTGGGATATGCACAGACGGGGCCCGTTCAATGACTGGGAGGGTTAGCGGTCATGTCACTCATTTCCAGCATTTAGCCCGATTAGCCAAGTGGACCCACTGTATGATTCATCATGAATCTCTCGCATCAAAGCAAATGCCTCTGAGTCTCTGGATGCCTCTGAGTCTCTGGAGTCAGTTTTAAAGCACGGCCATTAAATGCACACTCGTTTTCCCTGCTTTGTCAGGAATTGGGAGCTGAACATGAGCAGCTCCTATTTCACACTGAGGTTTGCTGGCTCTCCAGAGGTCGGGTTTATCATCGCCTCTACGAATTGTGTTCAGAGGCGAAGACGTTTCTTGTTGATGCGAAGTCCGACCTCGCACGGTACCAGGACGACCCCCTGTGGTTGGTGCAGTTGTAATACATTTTAGACATTTTCGGTCGTAATTTAAGTTCATTTGCTTGGGTCAGAGATCCCTTCAGTTGCCCAGGAAAAGACCTTTCAGTTGACAAGGAGGAGCAGTTAGTCAAATTAAAGAGCATCACCTCTATAGCTCTTGCTCTCTGCCTTCGTTTTGGTTGAGTGTGATGACTGAATATACTCAGTTGTCTGACACCGCCGTAAATTTACTTCTTCCATTCGCCTAAAATTATCTGTGTGAGGCCGGGTTTTCAAAATTGACTGCTTGAAAACAAAGTACCAAAAACGGCTCCAGGTGGAGGATGACATCAGGCTTGCGCTGTCCAACATTGAACCGTGAATTGCGCTTCTTTGTGAAAAGAACAATGTCATGGCTAACAAGACAAGCCCTGCGCCATAATTCGTATGCAAATGTTTTAGAAGTGCAAGATGTAAAATAGTACAAGTTATTACAACCTAGAGTTGTCTTGTTCAAAGTATATAGTGTTCGGAAACATTTTTGATCATTTAAGCACATGTTCCATACCTGTCCATTATATAGTTTTATAAAAAAAAAATCATGAGAATCATAAAAAATTTGTTTTAATGACTTACATTTATTCATTTGGCAGCTTTTATCCAAAGTGACTTACAAAAGAGGAAAACATAATTGAATCATCTTAAGGAGACAATGGTATGAAAAGTGCCATATTACAAAGTTTCACTATCATGAGAATCATATTCAAAACAGATTAAATGCTACAAGAATTATTTTTTTAGTGACTCGTTAAGTGCTCATAGAAAAGATGTGTTTGAAGTAATATTTTGAAGACAGTTTGAGTCAGCTTCACGGATGGAGTTGGGAAGGTCATTCCACCAATGTGGTATGATGAAACTGAAAGTCAGGGAAAGTGTTTTGGTGCCTCTTTGTTTTGGTACAAGGCGACGTTCCTTAGCCGACCGCAGGCTTCTGGTGGGCGTGTAGTTCTGCAGAAATGATTTTAGGTATGCTGGAGCAGATCCAGTGACTGTTCTGTATGCCAGCATCAGAGCCTTGAGCCTTGACTTTAACCTAAGTGTATGTTAACTTCAGACTTCAACTGTACTCATATAAAGATGTATGTACCTGTAAGCAGGAGTTGGTATTGAGGGATCCTCTGCACTGGTTTCAGCAGGTAATGTTTCAATGCCAGACTAGCACAGCGAGGACTCATCTGTGAGAATGAAAAATCAAACATCAACTCAATGTTCACTAAAAAGACCAATATAAACAATATCATAAGAATATTATGCAAATGTTTTTGAAGAAATTTTAAATGCACAAATGTGTATTTTTGCAAGCAACAATTACTAGAACAATTTCACAAACATACCTCAAACTGACGTACAACGTTGGCAAAAGGAGGATTTTTGCGACACTGTTCATCCAGCAGAGCCACGTTACGGTCAAACTCTCGTATATAGGTGGAGTACATCTTCAAGTATGGACCCTTCTGAACGAAGATATCCGCCAACCTCTGGTGATCAGACCTGCAAGAGACACCCAAAAATTATGCCAAAAAAAAATCCAGTATTGAGCATTAAGGGGTGTGCAATAAATGTTTAAATTGCTATACAAGGTATACCTGTTAAATATTCTTTATAGACCGTATATAAACTACAGAGCCCCTTAGAATATAGGGAGGGAATTTATTTTCTGAAATAGCCTTACATTCCCTCACAAAAATATCATGCAATACCTGACAATAAGTTTTGCTCTCACTCGAATTGTTGGCGCTCCCTTGAATAGTTTGGGTTCACTTGCAATAATTTTTGTGCTCCCTGGCAATAATTTACACACTCTTACAATAACTTTACCAATGCTAACAATATTAACGATGGTTTTACTATAGTAACCATAGTTGAACTATAGTATTTGTAGTTCAACCATAGTGCCCACAAAATTGACCATGGTTTTACTAGAACAACCATATTTAGTCCATTACATTCATGGTAAAAACCATATAAAAAATACAGGAAAACCAAAACTATTGTAATAAAAATCATAATTTAACGCATTTTAGTAGGTTAGTTTTACTATAGTAACATCATGGTTAAATAATTACGAGGAAATGCAAAATTATTGCGTGAGAACAAAACTATTTTAGAAAATAAATTCCCTTCCTGTCCTCTAAGAGGCTCCATAAAAAACTCTCTCAGCATTTGTCTGCATGTGTATGTGTGTTTAGTACCAGTGGGCTACTCTCTCCTCCAGTTCTTTCAGCAGGTCTTTATTAAGTTCATAAAGTTGAGGCAGATAGTACAAGATCTGATTCAACACTTTCTCCTCCACTAATGGCTTCCCGCTAGCACGAGTTGCTTTGGCAATCGCATCCCGGAAATCCTGACACAAAAACGTAGATGTTAACCAATGCCAAATTCCAATGTACAGTAATAAAACAAGCTAGACAAGATCAACACACGAGTAGCTGACATTAAATGCCCCGCAATAATAGAAGTTTCCTGCTACATTTCATATAAAACTGTTAAACAATATTTTTTGTTTGTTTATTTATAACACATGCCATTTTATTACCTTATATTAACTGAGAGACTACATGGAGTATTTGTGCTTTTAAACATTATATTTAAAATGAAAAGCTGAAGGCTAAAATTAGATGATCAACTTCTAGCAACTTGAGACAAAAAAAAAAAAGATAATGGACACAATTCAATTATCCTCAAAGTCACATACTCAATAATCAACAAAACATTTCCTAAAACAATCGGAGTAAAATCAACAAACTGGCAGCACAGTCTATCAACAACTTTAACAGGAAGTACAGAGGACATTCTCTCACAAACACACACACACACACACACACACGTGTCTTTAGGACAGCTGTTTGGGGTCACGGCCAAACAAGTGGGTTAGAAGGAAATTTCTTTCCGAAAACTCTGTGTTGATCTCTTATTCCTTTAGCACAGTCTCTTCTGACCCTCTCTTCCTCCCGTTCTTCCTCCGCCGTCTCTTTCCTCTCAATTAATTTCACTCATTCTGTGACTTTGACTACTGTTACAGTTTGTGCATTTCTCTGGACTTATTTTTGTAGCTTTACTACTTTTAGCAACTGTGCTGTAAAATGAATGAATTAAAAGAGCCATATTCAAGCTAGTGCAATATGAATCATTATACGTCAATGAGTCTCAATTTTTTCATGCAAGTACGGTAAGAGATTGGTCTTGCCCAAAGTGGGTTGGCAAATCATTAGATGTGGTTCTCAGACGTCCAAAGCGCAATTATCTATTTCTCACAAGAACAGCAAATGAGCTTTAGCAGCGCTTTATTTACATCTCATTTACACGCCCACAATTAGCATGAGCAATGCTACCTACAGCCAGTTGTGCGTTGTCCTGGTACAAAAACGTAACTTGAATTTCGTGCTTTAACAAAATTTGGATTAGGCGTAAAGCATGGTTGCAGTGCTTAGTGCTGCGCCTAATGGAGGAATGAATAAAGGGCCCACAACCTCTCACAAAACATTTGAAAATAAAAACGGGAATTACAAAATAACCAAATGAATTACGGTACAGAGAAATCGGGGGGAATATAATAATTTATGTTTCCTGAGTGAGCAATTAATAGCGTATACCGCCGTCATGTGACAAAAGAACGAACGACTTGGACCTAATCTAACTTGAAACTAATTATTTCTGTTTCCTGTACAGCGCCTATGCGGTTATCACGTAACAACAAACGAACAGAGGTTGTGCAATGCGCATGCGCGACCATCTCAAACTTAACAAATCACTCTCTGAGACTACTCATTCAAATTTTACGAATCGTTCATGAATGACCCATCACTGCACAAAATGAGAGCTGGTCTCACAGGATGCGCACTTGACAGCTGGGAGGGACAACAGGAAGCAGGGCTCTCAAGGCGTGCTTTTCAAAGTTTCAACTTCTTTTAACTTGACCCAGAGTCTTAAAAACACGGTGTTTATGATGCTGAAAACCAGCTGACAAATCAAAATAGTGCAGCTGAATCGTAAGAACGGGTCTTGTGTGAACTGGACAGAATGACGCACTCAATTGCAAAATCAATTGCTCTTGAATGTATGATAATGTTTAATGATATGGGAATAAAACAAGCAATATTTTGACTTCTAAAGCCACTTTTTGTTTCGTCTAATCGATGCTTTACTCATCAGCCACAATAATGCATTCGATTATTTCAGATTGAAATTAATTAAAATCCCTAAAAAACATAACGGCCCTAAAATTGGCTTCATTTTTGCCTACAAAACATAATACCTGACTGTGTTTTTCGTTATATTCAATCATGATCTTTTGCTCATCCTAGTCTTGCATTCAACACATAACTACTCATTAAAGTCCAGAAATACTCAGACTCAAATATTGTTTATAATGTTCTACAATACACAAAATCTAACATTTTTCCTGATTAAAATCTGGAAACAGTGAGAACAGTGATGACTTACAATGTGAAGCAACTTTAGAACATCCACAAATCTGTTGAATACACACACACAATGAAAGCAAACTCAGAAACAGAAAATAAATACTCTGTACAAGTGGTCACCACAAAGATATGGAATGTGTTAATATACACAGCACAAATGAACAGATCGTCATGATGTAAAACACTATGATCACTGATAATCACAACACTTACACTTTCTCTGAGCTCATGATCTCCATGGCGATGTGGACCACCTTGTTCTTCTTTGCCCTCTCTATCTCCTACAGAAACACACATTAAATGCTGTTATGATCTCAAACCAAATTCCGAACTGATATTCGTTACAGTGCCATTAACTTACACAGTTGCTGCATCCAACCATGATTACAGACAATATAGAGCCTCGAATGAAAACAAACGCCCTGTAACTCCCATCTGTGTGTTTGTGTGTGGGTGGCTGGCTGATGTTGTTTTGGGCTAGTGAGAGGCTGCAGTCTTTATTTGGATCGCGTGTCTGTCTCAACACAAAAACAAAGTTTGAGTGAAAGGACCGTTTCACCGATCGGGGTGTGTCTGGGGGTCTCTCAGGATTATCTCCAGACAGACCTTCTGCTGGACGTGCCTGCTCGAGACTGATGCATTCATGTGTTTGAAGTCACACCTTTTTTTTAAGAAAGGAATCTGCCTTCAAATTCAACCAAGTACAAGAACTGCCATTCATAATGCATTGAACTTGCATACTGTCATGTACTTCTGAGTGAAACAGAACATTCAGTAGGACAGAATGTTGAACAGGACTTGTTATGAACTAGGGTTGCAGTGGTATGAGATTTTCACGGTATGATAACCGTCTCAGAAAATATCACGGTATCACACAATTACTATTATCAGTGAAAACAGAAGGCTTATTTTATTTATTTATTTATTTTTGAGCAAACACTTTATTATAATTGAAACTTGAAACCATTTATTTTATTGAAGTATGTGTAAAAAAATTCTCCCTTTTGAAAATAAAATAAATAAAAAAAAGGCAGCTCACAGAATTATAATAATAAATCGAATTATAAACATGATAATAATAGCATGTAACTATAACATGTTATATAACTAAAGCATGTTAGTTTATATGTTAAATGAACTACTAAATGAAAAATAACATCAGCTGTGTGAGATTTTGAAGTAATGTCCTCTGATTATTAACAGTTAACATATACTGCTCCTGTCTGTACCTTTAACTCAGTGCTTCTCAACTGGTTTTGCTTCAGGACAGATTTTACATTGGACATCGTGTCGTGACCTGCCATAGATTAAACATAACCTGTATTTTATGAATCTTGGGTTGCATTTCCTTTTTATATTGCATAGTTTTGTTCATGGTTTTCCAGTACAAGGACATGCCTCAAGTGACATTATTTTTGTTGTTGATGTCAACGTTTGACTTTCAGCACACAACTGAATAACACAGGCTGCATGACTATGATAAATGAATACTGCAACAGTTAGATTAACATACAGGTGTGAAGGGACTTCAACATTTCTAAATTGCACAAATAATAAATACATATACAGATTTGTCTCTGGCTTGCTTTTGCTCGCATGTCAATGATGCCGAGATCTACTTTTATATTTCATTTAATCACTGAGAAGGGTTACCTGCAAAATTATTTGCACCAAACATCACAAGCAGCCTCAAGAATGGACACAGAGTAGCCGTATAACACTTTTCCTTGAGCAGAATATTACACTACAGTTCGCTAAGTTTGTTCAAAGGGGAAAGCGAGAGATAGAAATAACGCACTCACTTGCATGGTTGCCAGATTGCACAAAACAAGTATTACATTTGGCGGAATATTTCCAATTTGCGCAGTATAAATCTCAAACTGGGGGTGTTG
Source organism: Moxostoma hubbsi (assembly GCA_032164185.1). NCBI lineage: Eukaryota > Metazoa > Chordata > Actinopteri > Cypriniformes > Catostomidae > Moxostoma > Moxostoma hubbsi. Next base: position 21,801,545 of record JAVLUX010000043.1, read on the forward strand.
CGTCTCTTATCTGGCAACCATGAGCATGATAAACACTTGTGGAGACGCGTTATGTCCCAATGCAAGTTGGGAAAAATAAAAACACTTTTACGATAAATGAGCCGCGGGCCACATTATACCATGTGGAGGGCCTGATCCAGTCCGCGGGCTGTAAATTGCCCATGTCTGCTTTAGCTGTTTGTGAGATTATTATTAAATCTGCCTCGGCAGTCCTAAATAGTCGATCACTTGGGCGGCTGCCGAAATATCTACAATGGGAGAACCATGGCATTGCTCTTTCCTGCTGTCCGCGACCCAGTCCGAATAAACCAGTTGAGAAACACTGCTTTAACTCACACACACACTCATGTCAGACCGCTTCGACTCGCTTCTTTCTGACATTTTCTCCGCTGCATTTGTGTGTATGCGTGACGCAAGTTGACGAGTCTGACGGGAAGACGAGGAGGAAAGGAGATGCGCAAGCGCATGTGAGATTCTCCGTCTGGTTGCATTTTTTTCTCAATACCGTAGATAAGCAAATGTACATGGTATGATAACCGTCAATTTTCAAACCGTGGTATACCATGAAACCGGTATACCACTGCATCCCTATTGTGAAGCATTGAATTTGATCATGATCAAATTAAAAGTGATATAATTGGTAATTTTTTTTACCCACCCAACTAAAAGTAGTGAAGCTACTAAATTAGTTTTTCCAATAGCATGACATTAGTTCAGCTATTTTTCACAATACTGTGGCTTTTTCAGTAACAAGCTCCATTTTTCAATGATTAAAAAAAATGCTGTAGCGCCACAAAAACGCAAAATTTGTCATATTGTATTGCGAACGTGGAAATGGGGCTGTGGAAGTAATCAATCATGCTTACATAAACCGTCCTCTCTCTCGTTCATGTAATGCTGGGAAAACCAAGTAATTTAAGTGAATCGGTTCTTTCGGAAAGTTTATGTAAATTAACCCGTTATAATTATCAATTTTCTTTAGCTTTGGGAAATCCTGATTTAGTGAGTAGGTTATTTTGGACAGTTGATGTAAATTAATTAAATCAAATAAATGATTCACTGACCACGTTTACAGGCACTTAAGAAAATGTTTTATTCCAGGGTTTTAGCAGAAAGAGGCGTTCTGAAATGCCATGTAAAATAAAAAAGCTGATTCCATTATGCCATTTAAAGGATTAAGAGAAAACAGTTTTACGTTCCAAGGTTACTCTTTGAAAACGCAGTTTAATGTGGTCATATGAATGCATAAGCGGCATTCTGATGGGTGTTTGAAGAGTGCTCGTGCGTGGAAGAGACTGGGATAACAAACGTCATAAGATCGAGCTCAGCAAAAGGTCAACACAGAAGAAAGAAATCAACATTTCTGGGAGTACAGTGGGAAAAAAAAAAAAAAAAAAAAAAAAAAAAATCACAAACATTACTATACCAATTTATACACAGATATTGTGTATCCCTCACGTTCTGTGCTCGTACATTGGGGGAATCAGAGTTTCATGTAAGATGGAAACCCCACTATTGAAGCACAATTCTTCTGCAGAAAGTTAAGGAACCAAACACAGAAGCAACTTTGAAATATCTGGAAATAAAACAACGCAACAGAGAATAAAATAGCCAAGTCTTCCTTGGATTCTATGTTTACTATTCTGTCTTCTTATTTACACAAGCGTTATGAGAAAATGACGTTGCTGTGGAGAAAGCCGCTTGGGGATGTATACGGGAGTAAAGAGTACGCAGTTTATACAGTGCATGTAAACCAGAACACCGTTTTCTCGCATATAACCCGCTTTCTGGTGTCCATCTAAACGTGGTCACTGACTCGCTTAAGCACCAAACAGCCTTAAAGGCACTTGGCTTTTTTTTTAAATTAATTTTTTATATTTAGTGTATTGCTGCCGTTTATCACTATATTTTGATTCAGTTATATATAATAGGGTGTGTTCTAGTTTGTGCATTTACATTTATAAATTTATGGTCACTGGTCATCTTCAAGCGCTTATCCAGGACCAGGTCACAGTGGCAGCATCCTTTCCCCGGCCACATGCTTCAGTTCAACCAGGGGGAACCAAAAGGCGTTCCAAGGCCAGCCAAGAGATATAATCCCTCCAGCATATTTTGGTCTTCCCCAGGGCCTCCTCCCAGTTTCACATGCCCGGAACACCACTGCAGGAAGGTGCCCAGGAAGCATCCTAATCAGATGCCTGAACCACCTCAAATAGCTCCTTTCAATGCAAAGGAGCAGCAGATTTACTTCAAAACCTTAGGGTGAGACGGCCACCCTGTAAAGAAAGCTAATTTCTGACGACTGTGTCCGTGATATATTTCTTTAGATCACTACCCAAAGCTCATGACCATAGATGAGGGTTGGAACATAGACCAACTTTTAAATTGAGAGCTTTGCCTTCAAGCTCAGCTCCCTTGTCACTACCACGATCCGGTACAGCAACAGCATTGCTGCAGCCATTGCACCGATCTGCCTATCGATCTCAAGCTTTAACTATCCTTCACTCATTAACAAGAACTGAGATACTTGAACTCTTCCAGTTGGGGCAGCTGCTCGCACCCCACCTGAAGAGGAATATCCACCCTATTCCGGCCAACCGCTTCACACTCGGCCGAAAACTGCCTCAGCGCACACTGGAGGTAACAGTCTGACGATGCCAGCAGGACCACATTGTCTGCAAATTGCAAGGATGCAAACCTGAGGCCCCCAAACTGAACACTCCACACCTCAGCTACACCTTTAAATCATGTCCACGAACAAGATCAGGGACAAGGGACAGTCCTGTCGGAGTCCAGCACCCACTGTGAACAAGCTTGACTTAATGCAGAGAATGCGGACACAGCTCTCGCAAAGGTGATATTATTGAAATCTGAAATCAGAACAATATCTAAAAAGATTTTTTCTTTAAATAGCTTTAATAAAGTTAGCTACTTTTTTTTAGTAGTTTGTAGTTATATAATAATTGAAAGACTTATTAGAGATGCTGTTGAGAAAGCTGAACTTGTACCGAACCCGGAACATTCCTTAAATGGCATGTGCTCACCAACTAGAATCTGGCAATGCTGGTTTGTGCATCTGTGTAAAGTGCATTACCTCTTTATCTTTTGATTGGCTCATTTCCTCCTTGCTGGAGTTAGAGCTGTTATCCTCTTCCTCATTAGAGCTCAAACCATCCTCTGACAGATCACAGCTCCCCGAACATCTGACATAAAACACAAAGTAATTTTCTGTTCATGCAATCAAACATACTGTGCCTTTCTGCACAAATATCTGTGCTCACAATTTCAATTGTGTTTTACATTTACAATATCAAGCTTAATGATTACCATTGCTGACAGAAATTAATTTACAAATTTGTGCATTTTATATATATATATATATATATATATATATATATATATATATATATATATATATATATATATATATATAAAGAGAGAGAGAGAGAGAGAGAGAGAGAGAGAGAGAGCGAGAGAGAGAGAGAGAGAGAGAGAGAGATTAGATAATATATATATTAGGTCAGGTGAATAAATCAGTTATGAGACACATAGCAATAGATGATGGCAAGCCAAATTAAGATGAACTTAACTTAAATTTAGGTCTGATTCAAACACAAAGCTATCAAATGACTAATCAAATGAAAATAGCACTCAAGTCATATAGACTAATTTTATGGTGCATATTGACAGCGCATCTCTGTTTTATCATGTTTTTACAGCATTAACATTTAACATCATTAAATGTTACGTAACTACTTTGTTCTCACTGTTGAACAAAGATGCTGATTGGCTCAATATATTGCGAATGATCAAGTGGCTCCATATACTGTAATCAGAAATGGGTATAAATGATTAATAATCCTTATCTTGGGGGGAGTCACGTGACGCCAAGGTGTGAGGGTTGGATGTGTGAACACACTTTGCTAGTTTTTAATACTTTTTATGTCATAAACCAGTGAGATTCGATACACCATGATTCTTAACTGTTTTATGAATTCAATGTCAAAGAAATCAAAATCCTTGGGCACTGGAGATATTAAAAGACACTTACGTGCTCAAGCTGATACCCCAGACAGGGCCGCAGACCAGGGACTCAATTTGGACGGTGCGGCGGAAGAAATTCAGCGGCAATTGGCGAGCATGTCTGCAATGCTGGTGAAGGTTGTTGCAGACTTGGAGGATCTGGCTGTAATATGTCGATTGATCACTTCCATGGAGACGAAATTCTCCGAGTTCGTTACAAGATTGTCGGACATCGAGAAACGGATCAATTATCTGGAGTCTTCGGAGAGGGAATTAGCTGCTAAACCGCTAGCAACCGAGACAGACTTGCAGCACGTTGGGGAAAAACTGGAGGATTTGAGAATCGTAATCGACGAAACAACATCCAAATTGTTGGAATTCCTGAGCATGAGGAAGGCAGAGATATGGTGAAATTCCTAGATGAGCTCTACCAGAGTCTGCTCATCATAACAGGCCATAAGCTGGAAATCAAGCGAGCTCACAGGATCCCAGTTCGGAGATCGGCTGAGGGAGACAGGCCATCAATTCTGGCCACATTTCTGAGATCATCCAATAAAGATGTGGGCCTGTCTCACTGAACATACACTCGACTGCCCGAGGAAGCTGGGCACCTTCTTTGTTTCTTTTTTGCTGGTTATGCCTAGCATCTGAAGTTTGTTTTGAGTAATATCATTTGTTTGGGAAAGCTTGTGGATAAATCTGCACATTTTTGGTGCTTATGCCTCCTGTGGCATGGAGTCCGTTTTGTGGAACATCTCTTGCAGGACATTGGAGTGATTGGGTCTTTTGTTGCACTCATTTATCCGCCGAATGGGCCATCTTACTGAATATTTGTTTGAATATTTTAAAATAAATGTATTTTAATTTTGAGCTGGTTCCGCTAGCGGCTTGAGCTTGTTCTGTGGAGGAACACAACTGCGGGACAGTTATGTGGATGAATCTACAAGTTCTTTGTGTTTGTTCCGTCTATTGGCTGGAGACAACGGACTTGAGCAATCCGACGGCAAAGTTGTCGCGGGGGCTCTCATAGGCGTACATGGACTTTGAGTTTAGATGGATGGATTTTTTCTATTTGTTTGGTTTTGGGGGAAGTTCAGGGGTTGATTGTTGCACTAATGTTGGAATATTGTCTTTATAATTTTGTTTTTGACACACAATCAATGTAAAATGTTAGTATGAGTAGATTGTCTCTCTCCACATGGAATGTGAATGGGTTGGGTCACCCCATAAAAAGAAGGAAGGTTATTTCTTTTCTTAAACATAAGAAATATGATATAGATAATGCATCTTTCCCTGCAGGAAGCTGAAAATTTTGGGAAGATATGGGGTGGCCATTTTTTCTTTAGTGCAGGCTCAAGTAAGAGCAGGGGAATTCATTACATTGATAAGTAAACATCTACAATTCAAATGTCTCAAACAGAGTAAAGATAAATTAGGAAGATTAATATTGTTTTAGGGGGCAAATTCAGGGGCAAAGGTTGAATTTGGCTAATATTTACGCACCTAACGCTGATGATCAGGGCTTTTTTATAGATCTTGAAGGGATGCTGCAAGCCGCTGGCACCCCTCATGATATAATATTGGGAGTAGACTTTAATCTGTTGATGGACTCAGTCCTTGATCATAGTAAAGGAAAAGTGTGTAAGCCAACTAGAGCAACATCGACGCTTCACAGGATTTGTAAAAATCGTGGTCATAGATATTTGGAGACTATTGAACCCATCTGGTAGGGACTATACAGTCTATTCCTCAGTTCATAAGATTAATTCGAGAATCGATTTTGAAGTCCCTCATTTCATCTGTTGTTTATTGCTCAATTGGAAACATCTTAGTCTCAGATCACGCCCTGTTGAGTTTAGAGATGTTGCCAAATATGGAGAAAAATAAATCATATAGTTGGCGCCTTAAATATATCCCTTTTGCAAAATCCTTAATTCCAACAAATGTTAAAGGCTGAAATCAATGTTTATATGGAGACCAATTGGTCACCTGTATCCTCTGCGGGTGTGACTTAGGAGGAACTTGAGACAGTTCTTAGGGGTTGGATCATCCAGTATGTCTCATTCATAAAAAAATCCAAAACACGAGAACTTGTGGAGTTGGAAAAGAATATGAAGCAGAGCTGAAGCGCCGAATGTTGTCTGTTGTCTGAACTGACCAGATTAAAATACAGATATAATACCATTGTCACGGAAGGTGGAGTTTTGGCTATTCATGGTAAGACAGTCATAATTTGAATCAGGGGACCAAGCAGGGAAGCTTTTGGCTAGATATTTAAAGCAGAGAGAGTCTTTTTCTACCATTCCCTCAGTGAAATCTGTTGGTGGTTGATCGAAATCTGCTGGTGGTTGATCCTTGAATCGATTAAGTTTCTCTCGTCGAATTTGCAAAGTCTGGGAACAAGAAAATGTTGTGGTTCTTCCAAGAAAGCCATCCTTTACTCCTCGCCTCACGTAACACAAGATCTTTATAGGTTGATCTCAGAAATATGGCCAGAATTGATCGGGCCTGTCTCCCTCCACAGATCTCCGAGCCAGAACTCTGTGAGCTTGCTCGATTTCCAGCTTATGGCCTGTTATGTCAAGCAGACTCAGGAAGAGTCCATCTAGGAATTTTATCATATCTCTGCCTTCTTTGTCCTCAGGAATTCCAACAATTCGGATGTTGTTTCGCCGGTTACGATTTTCAAGGTCTTCCAACTTTTCCCAAACACACTCCAAGTCTGTCTTGGTCGCTAGCAGCTAATTCCCTCTCCAATTACTCCAGACAATTGATCCATTTCTCAACATCCGACAACCTTGTAACCATCTCAGTTTATTTCGTCTCCATGGCAGTGATTGATCAACGTATTACAACAAGATCCTCCAAGTCAGCAACGAACTTCGTCAGCATCACTGACATGCTCGACAGTTGACACTGAATCTCTTTCACCGCACTGGCCAAATTGAGTCCCAGGCTTTTGGCCTGTTGCTCTAGGGCTTCAGATTGAGCACATAAGTGTCTTTTAATGTCTCCAGAGCCAGAGGATTTTAAATTCTTTGACATATTGTCTTCCTAGAACAGAACAGTGTGTACAGAATCTCAAACATGTTTATGAGATAAAAATTATTAAAACTGGCAAAGTGCGCAGAGATCGCCGTTCACACGTCCGACCCTCGTATGGCGCCACACGACTCCAACATCTACTGGTGGTGACATTTTTACCTCGGCCATTGATATTAATAGTGCTTTTTAAGAATTCTATCTTGATCTCTAAATTTCCACTTCATCTACTGATGACGATATTAGAAACTTTGTGGAACCATTAGAACTCCCTAGACTGACGAATGAGCAAAAAATTCCCTTGATTCTGAGATAAACTTGGAGGAACATGGTGAGGTAATTAAGGCCTTGCATACAGACAAGACTCTGGGGCTAGATGGCGTTGCCATGAGTTTTTTAGATCTTATTCTACAAAATTGGCTCCACTTTTGCTAGAAGTTTATACAGAATCATTAAAGAATGGAAAGCTTCCGCCAACCATGATGCAAGCCCAGATCAGTCCGATTCTTAAAAAGGACAAAGATCCAAGTGAGTAAGAGTTACCATCCAATTTTCCTGATCAAGCTAGATGTAAAAAAATTAACATATTATATTTGATATGTTATAAATTATATGCAATTGTTTGTTTTATATAACATACATATATACACATATACATATACATATATATATCTAAAAGTTATGACATCTCTTATACATATAGATCAGGCCAGGTTTATTCGGGGCCGCAGCTCTTCTGATAACATTTGGCTTTTCATCATTATCATGCGATCAGTGGCGAACGATTAGATTCCGGTCGCTGCCATCTCACTTGATGCTGAAAAGGCATTTGATATGGTAGAATGGGATTATCGTTTTAAGATTTTGGAAATATATGGGTTTGGGAATAATTTTATTGGATGGATTGAGTTACTTTATAGACACCTGGTAGTGGCAGTACAAACAAATGGATTAATTTCAGATTATTTTACTCTGGATAGGGGCACCCCGCAGAGTTGGCCTCTTTCTCCATTATTGTTCTGTCTTGGCCTGGAAGCATTAGCAGCCGTGATAAGCAAGGAGGATGATTTTGCGGCGCGTAAGCTTTTGCTTTACGCAGATTATATTTTATTATTCGTCTCCGACCCCACGCCTTGCTTCCGCAGAATTATTAATTCCTTTTCTAAATTCTCTGGATACAGAGTCAATTGGTCTAAATCCGCTCTGACAGCGTAATGGATTTTCAGCCAAGCACCTTCCAGACAGGGCATTAAGTATTTGGGTATTTTTTCACAACAAATTTGTAGTTAGAGCTAATTTTTAACCTTTAATAAAAAAGGTTTGAGCGATGTGGGCAGGTGAGCTTAATTACATTTATCTTTGATTGGGAAGGTTAAATGTTATTAAAATTAAATGTATTCCAAAATTCAACTACCTGATACAATCTCTCCCTATAGAAGTCCCCCTTTCTTATTTCAAGCAATTTGATAGCTTAGCAAAGTCTTTCATTTGGAATGGTATATGTCCCAGATTACATTTCAGTAAGTTGCATTGGCCGATTGACAAAGGTGGGCTAGGCCTACCCAAGATTTTACATTTATTATTATGCATTCGGTCTCAGACATTTGGCCCATTGGTCGCTTCCACCGGAGAGAGCCCCTCCCAGGTTTTGTATTGAACAGGAAGTTCTTGCCCCTATTTTGCCATTGAAAAGCCTTCTATCAAACTAACCAGAGAAGTTAAGTTACACCCTGTTATCTCGCATATTCACACAGTGTGGACAAAAGTGTCCAGTGTTTAATTCAAACATTTATTGAAATGCTGCTTGGGAGCATATGGCTGAACACAATTATGTATTAATAAGTCCCCTATCTGCTGGACAGATTGGATTGTGAGGGAGGTTAAAAAGCTCAGTGACCTATATGAGGAGTGTTGAGATCCTTTGAAATTATCATTCAACATTTTGGGATTCCCAGGTCTCAATTCTTTAGGTATTTACAGCTGCACCATCTGCTCTGTACTATTATTGGGAGTAGCATACACCCCCCCACCTAAAGCGGCAGATCCACTGGGAGTGGTGATTACTGCTTTTGGAAAAGGTCATGAGGAAACAGTGTATTACTCCCTGCTAATTCGGGGGTGGGGAAATTGACAGGTCGATGTACGGTTATAGGATACACGTAACAATGTGGCTGAAGGGTCTTTGGTTTAAAGATGCGATTTTATGATGTGACAGTATGTCCCAAAACCTGCATCCTTTTTTGCTACACACTGAAGAGTAGATACTTTTCAATCACAAAAAGAGTGCATACTTCAAGGGCATAGTATAAACAGGCGATTTGGAAGAGTTTTTATTTTTGTGTGAACCATTTCTTTTTCAAATTGCACAAGGTCATCCTTTCTGACAAGACTGACAGGGTAAAGTACTCTCTAACACACTTTCTCTCCTCTTTTCTGGTTCCCTCGCTCTCATTCTTCCTCCTGCAGCAGGAGGACAGAGCTGCTCTTGTTTACAGCTTATATAAACTCTCTCTGCAAAGAGACGCCACACACACACACATCCATACACAAACCCAGAAGGGTACAATCTCTCTCTTTCACTCTCACACACACACACACACACACACACACACACACACAAGTTTGGAGTTTCTATCGTGCCTGGGCAATTAGTGATATTTAAAATATGAGTTTAACTCTATCGCATATTTAGGGAAGCTCAGAGGCTGGATGGTGCCCAAATCTCACTGAAAAGTTGATACCTTGATAATGGCTAATATAGGACTGGCAAACATACATACACATTTGCCAATCATAGACTTGTTTCATATAAAGCAAATTATAATTACAAACAAACCTTAAAAGAAAACTTTTAGCCAATAATAATAATTTTAAAAAAAAAAATATATATATATATATATATATATATATATATATCCCCTTTTTCTGAGTGAGAATTTCCTCAGATGTCCCCAAAGGGAAGTTTTGGCATATTCAGATTTCACACACACAATGGTTTCACTCCAAGTGCTTATGCCTGATGCCTATTAACCAATAGAACTCAGCAACTAACGCAATACTAACAGAAAATTCCAAATGTTTGGAATAGAATTTTAGCTTACTGCTTATATATACTGACTACAGTATACTGCCTAAAAATACAGTATACTGCCTACTACTTTTTTTAAATGACCTAGGTTCAGTCATGACAACTCTCAGAAAGATTTAGCATGTTAATGTGAGAGTTACACATCGATAGGATGTTGGTTTTGGCAAACTAGATCTGCTATGCTGCAGCTGAAGAGCAAGCGCAAAGACTATGATACTGCTAGATCATACACAGACATGCTGAGTTAAACATGTAGACATACTACTGCTGCTGCTGTACAATTATACAAACTTAAGTCATGCAGCATTAAGCATGTATGACATGCTGCTACACAATTAGACATATACAATCCCGGTGTAGCAGCTCTAGACATTTGAAGCTGGAGAGGTGGAGGGTTTCAGAGAATAACTCTCGCAGCGTCATGTAGTGAAACTGGCTTATCTGAAAAAGTGAGCAATTTAAATGTTTGATGAAGAGACAATACACAAGTTAATTGGCAACACGATTACTCCGAAGAACCATGTGCCGAGTGTATGCTAGCTAATGGGGCTTTTCCACTGCACAGTACAACTCGACTCAACTCTGCTTGCTTTTTTGGGGCTTTCCACTGTGGATAGTACCTGGTACCTGATAATTTTTTTAGTACCACCTCGGTCGAGGTTCCAAGCAAGCCGAGCCGATACTAAATGTGACGTCAAAATCCTGCAGATCACCGATTGGTCAGGGAGAATCGTCACTACCAGTGTCACTGGATTTCCGACACGTGACATCAACCCACTAGTTTTAAAGTTATAAACAGCGATAACAGTATAATTTGTTCACGCAACTTTCAAATTGGGAAAAAATAAATGGCTGTGCGCAAAACCACACCATGATCAATAAACGAGGTGCAGACAGTCCACTCGTTAGCAATGAGCAAAACAAAAATGTCTCTCAGGAAGTGTATCAGCTGTTGGCTGCATACGGCTACCACCTACCTACCAACAGTGTAGAGAAAAGTAAAAAAAAAAACTTAAATGACTACAGAACCATCAAGGAAAAGTGTAAGTGGTTCAACCAAATGGACGCCATCTAAACTGGTGAGCAATGGGGAGGAGAGTGCCCTGGACTGGCATTGATCCACAATGGAGGATGTTATGTTTTGTTATGTTAACTCTATACTCTGCTTGAAAGCTTCACTTTATTTAGTTGACCAGCTACTGGAAGCTTTCTTCTAAAACAACCAGGCCAATTTAACTGTTACGCTTGTGTAAAATCACCATGCTACAACTGATTTATGCAGCACAATGAGCTAGTAGCTAACAGCTAGCGTTATTGTCATGTTATTGTTTTGATCAGTTTGTGTCGCGTTTAAGATGATGTCACGGCAGTAGAGGAGGCGCAACTATGACGTATAATAATCCCATATATAATTAGCCTATATAATTTGACGTATAATTAGCCTATAATCCCACCCACTTTGAGATGGCACTAAACTGCAGTGGAAATGCAAGCTCAGAAAGTAAAGAGAGTAGAGACGAGGTGAGTTGAACTGTAACGTGCAGTGGAAAAGTGCCATAAGTGTGCTTTGGCCAGCTTGGCAAAATTACTTAATGCTAATTAATTAAATCTTTATGTGTGCCTTGGACTGAACAGCTAGGGACCTGACTCATAATGTGTACCTGGACCAGGAATGACCAGAGCTTATTCAACAAGTTACTTCACCTAACTATGTGTGGATTTATTTAAACTAATGACCTAAAATATTAATGTGTGCAAAAGCCTCTTTCACACGCCAGCGGTATCGTGAGACGATGCAACTTCCTGCGACACAAGCTGACAAGATGAGGAAATTTAAACTGTGTGTGCCAAGCTCAGATTTAGCTAAGGCATATTTTGTTATAGATACACTCCTAAGTGAAGGCCAAAGGCAGACCTTACAGTGCAAGCTGATAGAAGAAAATCCCAGCAACCACCATAGCATTTTCAGAGAAAAATTCTCGCAGAGTGCTGTAAGCTTATCTGCAAAACTGAGCAATTTCAATATTAATCATGAGAGAACACGAGTTGATTGGCTACTTGATGACATGTCAAATGACATATCATCTTCCACCACATGAGCCGACTGGCTAGACATATCACACGTAAGCAAATCGATTGGCTAACAGATAACAAGTTTAAAGAACCTATCAGCTAGTGCCATGTAGAGTTTCATGCCAGAACTTCAGTAATTTTACAAGGTTAGTTCGCAATTTTAATCTGATTCCATGTTAAAACGTCTTAACTCTTGGCAGTCATGTTACAAATGATGGATGGCATCACTTCCAGTTCATTTACAAGGAAGTGCATCAGCTCCTGAAGTATCTTTCCCATTATTCTTTTTCCAATGGGATTTAATAAAGTAGTTTATAAAAGAGTTCTAAGCTATGAACCAAATCAGCCAGCTCTGAGGTGAACCACACCATTACAAACTTTGATTTGAAGCTAAACGAATTTAAAAATCTGACAAAAAGACAAATGGTACAAGACTGTATACTTAATGGCTTTTATGAGGAAATGAACTACAATCCCATGAAGCACTGTGAATGACGTAACCAAATTAAAAACGATTTAAAACTATTGATTTTAAGTTGTTGATTATAAGTAGAGAAACAATATATTAAATGTTTTTGTATTATATTCAGATATATACAAATAAATAAGTAGTTTAAGAGTGTAGGGAGACCGAGTCGAGTGCGTCAAACACAGTGCATGAATTTTGCAGCTGTTTATTTGCTACGATTCTCTTATTGTTGGATTTTCACCCTCAGGATTATGGATAATGTATTTCTTTACCAGGAATTCTAAACACAATTTTTATTTGAAATTATGGCGCTCATGGCAGGTCTGTCTTTAAAGGTTATCGTTAATTTTCAATTCCCCAATAAAACCAATTTTTCTTCACTAACAATATTGTTGCACTCAATAGTTTAAATTTGTAAAGTTTTAGTCATAGTAATAGTCTATTGATGAAAATGTCCTTTAAATTTAGGCCTAGTCAATATTGTCTTGTCTGACTAAAATGACTCATTTAAAATCAAAATAAAAAAGTTTAATTGATATGAGCAAAATTACAAAAACAATTGTCACACTGTAACAGCCCAAACTTTAATCAAATATACTAACATTTAGAAAAATGTATGAACATTTATTAATAGTTTTAATTTTATTTAATTTTTTTCTCCCCAATCTGGAATGCCCAATTCCCAATGTGATCTAAATCCTAGTAGTGGCATAGTGACTCAATCCAGGTGGCGGAGGACGAATCTGCGCATCTTATCAAGTGGCTTGTTGAGCGTGTTACCGCAGAGACCTAGCGTGTGTGGAGGCTCACACAATTCACCGCGGCATCCACACACAACTCACCATTAGGTGTGTGACGATACACGCGATTAGGTCTCTGCAGTAACATGCTCAACAAGCCACTTGATAAGATGTGCGGATACGTCCTCCACCACCTAGATTGATGAGAAAATCTCATCCAGTTATAATATCGTGAGATCTCGTGGCACTAGATCTCGTCACACCCCTACTCACCATGTGCCCCACCAATAGCGAGAACCACATTATGGTGACCACGAGGAGGTTACCCCATGTGTCTCTACCCTCCCTAGCAACTGGGCCAACTGGTTACTTAGGAAGCCTGACTGAAGTCACTCAGCACGCCCTGGATTCGAACTCGAACTCCAGGTGTGGTAGTCAGCGTCTTTACTGGTCTAAACCTTGAGCTCTTCAAATAAAAGCATACTATGAATGTACAAGTTACTGTATTCTGAATTCTTCATGTTTTAGAGACATATTAATTTTCCGTATTTTGGCTAGTTTAGGATATTGTGTGTAGCGCGTTTTTATGGAAACTGCAATGCCTTGCACTTTCTGATACTTACAAAAACAGCCTATACAAAACCGAAACAAGCAAATAAATTGAGGAATTTGTCATCTTTCCGTTTGGCGGGTGTACCTAGAAACTGCTGCGTCATGAGGTCGAGTGACAGCGCAGAGAGAGCGTACCAATCAAATGATGGAGTTAAAGACATTCCCGGCCAGAATAACAACGTGGAAGAATGGACTGAAGAGACTGAATTTGTTATTAATATTAATTTATAATGAACCATGTGAAATTGCAGCAGTGGTGCTAATAATTCAGTAACGGTGGTGTGCCTTAAATTCATATAGGTGAAACACTGCAGTACAAGGACCACAAAACTCTGATTTACCTAGGTTTAGGTCTTTCATATGGGGTAAAACCCTTAATCACAACAGCAATACATTACATAAATTCTTTGATCTTTCGGTAAATAGATGTAATAGATGTAGTACACATGCTAGGCATACGGTTGCTATATATGTATGCATTCTCATATCCATGCACTTGGTGTTGAGAAATGGGCTTGTGACGCTTTACAGTCAGCAGTTGCTTTATTTGCATTCAGAATAAGATGAATCATATTTTACTGACATGATTTTTATTGCTAAGCAGTTGGAAATGTTGTAATGACAAAGCATGATCATGAGCCAGAAGATCTGAGTTTAAAATTCAGAGATTGAAAAAAAGTGTGTGGGAGAAACAGAGAGCAAGAGAGAGAGAGTGAAAGGTTATTTTCCAGTGGCTCAGCTCTCTTCTCTTTAGACATTTCCTGCTCTGGCCACTGAAAATTACCCACAGGAAAACAGCCCAACCTGGACTCCAAGAGTGGACTGTAACCCTCCCTGATTCAGCAGTCACATTCACACACACTTACACGACCACACAGACCAAACTACGCTAAAAGTAAAAAAATATTTGTTGTTCAGCAGGATTTAAGTCTTTGACGTTTTATCCAACACAGAGCTGCCAATTTGGTTATTGCCACTTCACTTGGTAAAAGCTGTAAACCAATGTGGTAGCAAGTCAGACCAGCTGATAATGATAAACAGACACAAAACTTGTGGAGCCCCAGTGCAGAATGTTATGTGCAGACAAATCACACAATGAAAGTTCTGCTGTTGAAATCAAACTTGCTTACCAAAATTCTAATCACTGCCCCCAGTGGCCAAAGCTGGAAGTGTTGTTAAATATATGAGCATCAGTCTCCAGGTGATATGTCCACAGAGTGGCGCCAAAAGAGAGATGTATTTTAAGTTGTAAATTGTATGTAATACAGTTACCATGAATGGATATTTCATTAACTCTAACCCAAACCACAACCCTTAACCTAACTGTCTGTCAGTGGAGTAAAAATGTCATTTTAGAGCAAAAATACAACCTCAGAATCACGCTCTTTATAGTTTTGTGAACAGGATTACATTCTGGTTTCCATGGGACTAGAAACAGTGTCTCGGAGATTGCTCCTGCAACACACTTTCAGTAGCACTAGAGGGAAAGTTTAATGTGATGGTTTAAATTAGGCAAAAATGAATGATGGGGGATTGCACTTGTCAGTAATTCGGCAATATGGGATTGATCTTTCAAAAGCAACCTACCGATTTCTTGTGAGATCATGTTGGTTATGTGATCAAGAGTCTTTCATTTTTAGGTTATATGATGTATTTATGAACATGTATTTAGTATGGGTCTTAATGTTTTTAATGTATTTGCGGTGGAAAGTTCACAGGGGATAAACTATCATTTACAAACACTGCCTTACTGAAAGTACCCATCAAACCCTCGAATTTATTCCATTGGAAATGATTCCATTGGCTGAAACTTTTTATAATTTCTTATGACTACTCACCTGCTTAGAAATCCAAAAATCTTGCTTGTTGATCTACTTAGTCTTAACCGTTTACATTTATGAATTTGGCAGATGCTTTTATCCAAAGTGACTTACATTCTAGGGCTCACCGTGACAATCGTCCCACAGCAGTGTTAGATATGCTCGTGATGTAAAAAAATCAACTTGCATAAAAGATCTTACGAACATTTATATACATTATAAATGCATAAAATAACGTCATTTAATGAGTAAAATAAAGTATTAGATCTTTAGTAACTGTGTTGTGGATTATTTATCATGGGGACGCATTGTTTTGGTAACGGCATGTTCTCAAGATACGGATATAGAGTGAAACTCAAGCCAAACAATCACCACGATTAGGTGTATCAACTATTTGTCCCTGACTGAAGTGACAAACTCACACACAGGAGAGTTTATTCGTGATAACATGTCAACAAACAATATGAAATAAAGGGCTCGTGCTCGTTTATGCTCTCCATCTAGAACTCAAGCTTCGTTGTGCATTCGCACAATTGCCTCATTTAAGTTCTAATATTATATTATTGTTCTTGATATAGCCGATTATGCTCATATATAGGTTACATAAGACACGTTTGAAAATAGTTTTTTAAAAAGCTCTTCAATTTACTGGGGCAACAATACTCTCTTTAGTTACCTGTTCATGCTCTGCTGTCTGCTCGATTCATTGTTGATGTAAGTTATTATAGAGATATATTTATTGTTGATGGCTTGTATATCTGTAAATGCATTAATCATCATTAAGAAAAATGTACGCATTAAGCGCTTTTAATAAATCACGTTTACGCGTTAATTTCGCACAAAGACTACATTCCCTAGTTTTAAATTAAATATCACACCAGGGCTAGACATTGACAGTAAAGCATTAGTATGTGCACATGGTCAAAAAGAGTATACTATGAAAACTGCTCGACCACGCGACGAATACGCTGTATACCCTGCCCTTCATTAACCACTTTGGCATGAGACGTTTTGGTAGCATATTCTTCCAAAAAATTTAAAAAAAAACAACATATGAAATAATCAAATCACGTCAATGTGATACCACACGATATGATCCAGACAATAAAAAATATCTATTGCAATAATTGTCAGACTTGACTACGGCTACATTCTGTTAATCATTCACTTTGCCTGCTAAGATACCATACCCTGACTGTAAAGTAAACTGAAATCAACCAATTATTAACAGGACAGTTCAGATCCATTATGATGATTAACTATGACTGATGACGCTCATGTATACACTTGCAAGCACAAACTCACCTGTTCACCTCGCATGGTTCCTGCTCTTCATATACTCCTGTATCGGAGTCCTGGTTGGAGTAAACCCATGGCAGGTTCATGTACTCTGGAATCCTCTCATATACATTATCATATTCAAACCCCCAGTCCGCCTCACTATCACCCTGAGCTACTTCCCCATCGCTAGGTGCGACCTGGTTAGAGGGTGTGTCCTTATGGTCCTCACACTCTGCATCAGCCCGAGTGCAATCTAGGGACTGTCCACTGCGAAGCAACTTCGGAAGCAAGCGCGCACACACGCGCAGTTCTAAAAGTTTTCGCAAACTACGACGTCCTTGTTCGGATCGCACCAATGGCTCAGTAGATCCGGAACCATTGTCCACTCGCTGAAGATCAGCTGAGGAAAATGACTTTGCCCTCTGTTTGACAAATACAGGTCCCACACCTCCAGCTTGTGGTTGGCTGTTACTACGAGTCGGTTGGTTTCTGCTAAAGAGAGGAATGCTAGGCAGGGCAACCCGCCACGATGGTTTCTCCTGAGGAGGAGCGGGGAGATCTCTGAATACAGGAGGGCTGGATTGGGGTAGTGGAGGAGGCATATGCGTTTGCGGAGGGGTTTTTTGCTTCCGCAACAGAGCGGATGCGGGAAGGCTATTCCGTTGGGGCTTCTTGGGCATGACCTTCGGAGACCTCTCCTCCCCATCCGAAGGGGTCTTGGTTATTGCCGCAATTTGTGTTCCACAGCTGAGCTTAATCTGTTTTGGAAGACTCCGGGTTATTGGGTATTGAGCGAAATCTCCATATGCTCCGGCATCTTCGTCATCATCTTCATCATCCTCACAGGTCTTAATCTCAGAACTGTGAGGCTCCAAGTGACAATGCAAAGGTAGAATATCCACAGACGATGAGGCCATTTGTGGGAGGGACTTATGTCGAGGGGGTGGGGCTGGAGGTTGTGACTCCTCATTTGTGTGCAGGTAAACTAGAGTTACGCCATTTGTCGGAATGGAATAATGGGTTGAGTCTAGGTGAGAAGGCGTGTCTTCAGTATGTTTACTGAGAGAAGAGTCTATCGTGTGCAAAGGATCTGTGTTGCGTGAAGAGTCAGTGTCCGTGTTTTCCGTGTCCTCTTTAGAGGAACATGTATTTAGGGGTGCGTCTGTGTGGGTGTAACATGTTGAAGTGTTGGCAGGATTTTCCGATGATGTGCCTGTTTGAAATAGTTCAGAAATTTCTGCAAGTGTATCTGCTTGAGTATCCTCCGAAGGTGCAATTTCCACAACTTTCTGCCTAAGAAGTGCCCTCCGAGGGCGTCGCGGGTGAGGTACAGGGAGTGGCTTGCTAGGTGGTGCTGGGACACAAATGCCAACAATTCCACTGGAGCAGGAGCTAGCAACGGAATTCCCGGTCATGTTCTGCTCCACAAACTGGTCTTGTTTTTGAAGGGGTTCAACAAGGCTATGTTGTTTATGCTTAATGCCTTCTAAAGTTTGTATTTCTGTACCTGCTTGGTCCTTTTCTGGTGTAGGAGTATGTGTTTCTTCCCCTTTCTCTGTGGCAGTGTGAAATGAGTCTGTGGGAGTATGTATTTGTTCCCATTCGGGATGGGCAGCATGTTCCCATAGGTCATTGTAGAACAGCTGTTCTTTTGGGCTGTTGCCCTCTTTGACAACAACTACCTCTGCTGTTCCACTTATTTCCTTTGAACCCTCTGATTTGCTGTTGCCAAGGTGATGACCTTGAGGGCAGGGAGGTATAATGTAATGTGATAGGGGTAAGGGGAGTACAACGGGACCCCCGTTTTTGGAGACAGGAGGATGCTGGGTATGGTAGGGATCTTGCCTTGTCTGGAGAGGCTTCTGAGAAACCAGAGGGTTGACTTTGGTGAGGCATGGTTTGGGGGCAACAGCAGGTTTTCCTCTCTTTATCGCAGAAGGTGAGGGCAGCAAAATCTCAGGTTTTGGGGCGATAGGGGGAGGAGATGGTTTCTGTGGTTGAACCAGCTTGGGTTTGGGGGCAACCGGCGGTTTCTTCATTCCTACATAAACTCACACAGAGAAAGAGCAACATGAATTCCATGAATAGACATACATTCCAAACGCAAACAGCAGAGCACTCCTCGATTATAGATCACCCCTGAGGTCAAGACTGAAATATAGCATATAAACAAACCATATGCAGACCTCTCTCTGAACCCAGAATATATCTGAACATCAAAACTAGTTGTTATTTAGAGGATTCTTTGATTTTAGGACTGTGTGACATCATGTAAATGAGTCATTATGATGTTAAGATCTTGTAATCTATCAGAAAAATGTATATAAAATGTATACTTTAATATCTCCAAAAACACATAATACATAAATCTGAGGATGAGACCTCAATACTTCATATCTGCATCAAATCTGCTTATTTTGCAATATATGTGGAGCATGTTAAATTATTTTTTCAGAATAATGGAATAGAACCGAATCTGAAAATTATTTGCATGTAAACTTGGTCACTGATGTGTTATAGAATTTTCACAGGAGACTGGTAGAGAAATCTGATATATTGTCATTTATAAACATAAAATTTTAGTTAATTATTAGGGCTTATAAATGTACATATTTTAAATTCCACTATTCTAGAGAAGAATTACGAATCTGTAAACGTACAGTCTATGCATGCATACATACATGTAATAATATGTAGGATTTGGCAGAAATATATGCAAAATATGTGTGCATGTGGGAATACACTGTATATACACTGATCAGCCACAACATAAAAACCACCTGCCTTATATTGATATTGTGTAGGTCCCCATTGTGCCACCAAAACGGCTTCAACCCGCAACTCAGAATAGCATTCTGATATGATATTCTTATCACCACAATAGTACAGAGCGGATATCTGAATTACTGTAGACTTTGTCAGTTCAAACCAGTCTGGCCAATCTCTGTTGACCTCTCTCATCAACAAGACATTTCCATCCATAGAACTGCCGCTCACTGGATGTTTTTGGTACAATTCTGAGTAAATTCTAGAGACTGTTGTGTGTGAGAATCAGCAGTTACAGAAATACTCAAACCAGTCCGTCTGGCACCAACAATCATGCCAAAGTCCAAATCACTGAGATCAAATTTTTTCCTCATTCTGATGGTTGATGTGAACATTAACTGAATGTCCTGATCCATATCTACATCATTTTATGCACTGCAGCCATATGATTGGCTGATTAGATAATCACATGGATGATTGTTGGTGCTAGACAGGCTGATTTGAATATTTCTGTAATTGTGTGAAAACGGTCATTTTCGTAGTATTTCCAAAAATATATTGCATTTATGAACACATATGTGATACTTTTACCCGTTAAACCCCTAAATTAACATTACCCTATCCGTTTTACATGTGCTGCCATATTTCAGCATTCTATATGGTAGATATTACGGTTACAAGAGGATGTAGATTTTTCAAAGGTGAATGCTAATTCTTCATAAAATTAACATGAGACATACGCTTTCGGATAAATTTGTATATATATATATATATATATATATATATATATATATATATATATATATATATATATAAAATAATTGGTCGATGCCCGCTTGAGGAAATGCGGTCTTCCCATTCTGTGGGAAGCGATCCAACAAAAATCCCGGAGGCGCCCTCCTCCTCAACCGGACTGAGCAGTTACTCACTTAAATGAGCGAGAGGGTTCAGCAGCTACAGAGCTCGTGTAATGGTTCGAGACGTTTCGCGGACCCGTGCACGAGCTCTTGATCAAATAAAGGAGCTCGCGAACTCTTGAGCGGCACGCGAGACGCAGTCATCAGGCGGATACATTTCCTTACAGCCTTGGAAAGAAAATCCCGGGACTTTTTTTCTTCATTCCCTCAGTAACCTTCATTAACAATGCCCATATTGACCATAAAGTACCAAATAAAAGTTGTCCTCGTCCTAAAGTGGCTATGGGCGCGTGAGCAGCGAATAAATGAGGAAATATATATAAAGAATTGTTTAAAAAGAAGGCTGATATCAAACCAAAGTATTCCGTGCGATCTCCTTATAATCCAGGGGAAAAACCTGGATGAGCTGTAAACAGAATGGCCACCCAGATCTGCTTTTTTTGAAAACGTGCCATGTTACAAACACATGCAAAATTAGACACAAAATATATTGTATTACCTGCTTCATCCAGGCTTCTCTTGTTGTGCTTGTTTGGGGAATTCGTCCCGTTAGCACAAGATTAGCCTCATACAGAGAATAGAAACATGAGGCTGCTACTTCAAAAAAAAGTTTCAAGGGTTACAACACTAGGAAAAACTCACGAAACAGATTGACATTGCAAAATTTTTACCATAATTGCACTTAATATTCCACGCCCCTGCATGGTCAACAGAAGTGGCTGATGTTTATTCATCCAGGAAACTAACCTGTACTCATGATCCTCAAACGGTTCCCTTTACTCCATGAATGAGCTGCTTTCAGCAAAGTTCCTTTAGACTCGGGTCTTCTCCTCTAGCAGGAGCCATTGCAAATTCCCCCAACAGAAGGGCAACTTGCTATCTTAAAAAGATCATCCAAAGTCTTTGTATTCCTAATGAGTCGGAACGAGAGCCATGCTTTCCATACTTTCACCACCGCTTTTGTAAAGCTGCCTGGAACGGCGAGTTCAGCGCGTTCAATAAAAACTTCCCCGATCCGCCGCTAGAGGGCTGTCACGCTCCGAGTCATTTTAACGAGTCGGTTCTTTTGAACTATTCGTTTCAATGAACCATTTCGATTCAGCGATTCGCTGCACCCAGCACTAATTAGTGTGTTTTTGTGTTTATGCCACATAAGAAACGCATTGTTTCTGAATTCTGGTTGTTAAATGTTTATGATATTTATGATACGCTTTGTTTTGTTTTGCCACAACAAATATTTCTGCTTGCTAAATGTACATGAAACATGTTGATACACATCATAACTTTTGTTTTGCTCTGTGGTTAGCCATATTACAATTTGCACAATTGTGCACAGGAGAATATGCCTATTGCAAATATAACAACCAAATATGATATTTGTGGTTTTAGCTGCTTTTAGCCCATTTTTATTTAAAGGTGCACTCAGTAATTCTTTGAAGTATTTTGAAGTATGGCTTACACTGACACCTAGTGGCCTGGATGCTGAATCATTCAAACACAGTAGGTTTCAGTCACCAATGCCATTGTAGAAATTCACTATGCACAGTAAACCAGGATTAATTTAATCCACGAATTAATCGTGTCCAATATCAGAGCGATTACTGATAATAAGTATGAAGTATTCAATAGATATGTGATCCAAACATGGCTGCCCCCATGAGGCACCTCTTCTCCATGTAGAATAAAATAGCTTTTAAAAGGTTACTGATGTGACTGAACTCTTCATCTCATATTAGTGGTCATGATTTTATGCATATGTTTTCAAAATTACTATTAATTTCTTTAGAATCAAAACTTTTTAAATGAGGAAAAAAAATACTGAGTGCACCTTTAAAGTAAAACGCATATGGGCCCATTGATAACCTACAGACAGTTCGGTTCAGCCAGATTCAGATATGCAATTCACTTCGATCAATGCATTCAAAGGAACCGATTCATTTGAATTTCTTTGCAAGGATTCGTCACTACATCGAGCACAGTTTGTGAGCAAAAAATAAAACATTTGAAGATGTTAATAATTATATTTAGGGTAGAAATACAAAAGGAGTTTATGATGACCATGTTAAGGACACACTGGGTTGAATTCATCACTGTTCCTAATTGGGGCAGATGAAAATATGTCTTTGTGAGTTCTGAGGGGTGGCATAGGTTTGGTTTGAAAGTTGGTAGGGACGTATTGCAAGGATAATATTCAAAATGTTGGTTAAAAATGTTGTAAAAAAAATCTATGAATTTCAAGGACTGTATGAACGATACCAATAGAAATGTGGCCCTGTAATCTCCAGAAACTGATTTTTTGTATTTATTATCTTACAAACAGGTGCCACGTGACAACATCAATTATGAGCTGTTTCAGAAGCGGTAGGACAATAATTTACACATGAATAAAACTAAGAACCTTTAATAGCTGTTAAAATGAAAATAAAAAATATTGTACAAAGTTAAAACATTTTATTTGTGGTAAAATTGTCCGAATGGTGGTCTGGAAGTTGGTAGGCATGTCCCTATCATCCCAACCAAAATCTACATGTGTGGAGGATATGTTGCAGAGAGGGAAGAATGAATTTCTAATTTTACAAACAAAGTCGAATGAATAGGGATTTTTGGGATAAAGTAGGACTGGCATTTAGAGTATTGGCCTAGTAAAATAATCTTAGGGTGTTTTATCAGGCTATTATTAAGTTATACAAGCCTAGGCTACTCCTAATCACACAATTACATGTTGCTGTTTTTTATAGAAAATTAATAGCAATACAAACCATAAACATGTTCAATCAAACACACTGAACTCATTTAAATATAATATAAATATTATAAACGACAAATCAACTGGCATCAGCTAGTATGTCAAAATCATTAAAGACACTCTTCCTGGGTTTCGTGTTCTGAGAAAATGCTATAGACACGAACTAGGTGAGTTTAGGTTTTAAACCACTCTATTTTGTCAAATAAATTTGATATTTTAGTGGGAAGAAAATTAACAGTCCACATGTTCATGCAGACTCATTTTCAGATAGCCCGGTGGGTGGCGGTATGCTGCCCACAGTAAAGTAAAAGAAGAAGAATGCTCACGAGTCTTGGGAATTGTAGTTCAAGACATGGCGTGTTTCTGCGAATTCAGACGGAGCTGTACAGATCCCGCCTTTCATTCATATCGACTACAATCCCAGCATGCGCAACTGTTGGACACATATGGCGGAGAGCTATGACTGAGGATTTTGATGAAGAAGTTGTGTTCGAGGTGAGTTTACCTTCAGTATGCGTGCAGACAGACAGACAAGACAGACAGCAGCTGTTCACTTTGTTTCATAGAAGTGCTGCTAGCTGCCTGCGCTTATCTACTCACAACACTCCTCCCGGTGTATCTATACTAGACTTTAGAGCTGCTTACAAATCACCCTGACTTCAAAAAAATATTTTATTAAAAATAAATGATGTATATATGGGGTTGCATTCTTTTGTGTTCTAATATGTTCAAAGAAGACGCGTATCTGATGTGAGGGTGTGTTTGACAACCTAGTGAGCTGCCCTACCTAGGGTGCGTCTCAGTCAGCCCCCTAGTTCAGTAGTCAGGGCACTGATCAGGGAGTCGGCCATTTTGGCCGTCTCATTCGCAAAATCCTTCCAGAGGATTTAATACCCAGTAAGCTGCCTATCTAGACAACGTTTTTGATCACCATAGACTTTGTCTCGACCTAGTGCTGCCTACATTGACAGCATTTTTGGGCATCATACTGTAGTCTGTGTCTCTTTTAGGCATGATGGGCTGCATTCAAAAACTAGTGAGCTGTTTACATAATAAGCTACCTACCTTGGCAACGTTTTGTACATCAGTGTGTTCAAAATCTGCTGAACTGCTTATCTATACAGTAATATTTAGGATTTTTGTCAACTTTGGATTGGCTGTGTATCAGAATTTAGTGAGCTGCCTACCTTGACAACATTTTTGTGCATCATCAGATGTGTCTCAAAACCTAGTGTGCTTCTACCCTTGACAACAATTTTTGGACGTTGTTGGTGTGTTTTAAAACCAAGGAAGTTGCCTGTCCAGCGTTTTTGGGCATCATAAACTTTGTCTCAAACCCTAGTGAGCTGCCTACCTTGATGGCATCATAGGCTGGATCTGAAACCCTAGTGAGCTGCTTACATTGACAGCATTTTTGTGCATTAAACTGTTGTCTGTGTCTATTTTGGGGGTCATGGGCTGCACTTTAAAACTAATGAGCTGCCTATTTAGGCAACATTTTGAGCATCTGTGTGTTTAAGATCTGCTGAGCTGCTTATAGTAATTTGGGGCATGTTTGTCTCTTTTGGATTGGCTGTGAATCCAAATTTTGTGATTTGCCTATCTAGAAAGCATTTTGGGCATCCTAGGATCTGTCTCAAGCTAATTGCCTACCTAGACGTCTTTTTGGCATCATTGCATGTGACTCAAAATCTAGTCAGCTGCCTACAGGGACTTAATTTTTGGTCATTGTAGACTGTATTTGAAAACCTAGTGAACTGCCTGTCTAGACAGCATTTTGGGGAATCAAGACCTCAAGTCGTTTTTTCTTAAGAAATTGTTACATTTCTAGTGCTACGTTTCTGAAGTTCTTCCCAGTTAGGGAGAGGAATTGTAATGCAGTTAATGATTCCAGTTTGGTTTCCGATTCCTCTTAGTGATTCCCTTTCCATGAACAATTCTTTTAGTACTACTGAGGAAGAAATATTTGGAAACAATAAATGCAATTAATAATTTTCTGCCCTTATCAGACTTTAACACCCTGTTACAAAAATAATGAGAGATTCATGTTTTCACAGAATTCTTGCAAAAGGTACAGGTACACAGACTAATTACAAGAACCCTGGAGTTCACAAGAGCCGCAAAAGAGTCAAGATTTGTCCAGGAATCAGACAACACTTGTCACGCTTTATGCTTTGCAATATACTGTAGATTTAAATGAACCAGAGTCATTTGATTGGTCATTTGTTCAGGAATTAGACACTGGTTTCACTGGATGTTCTGCACTGCTAATTTCAAGAACCATTAATGGAACAAAAGGTCATTAAACATCATTTGAGTCCTGTATTTTTATTACATTTTTTAAAATCTTGGTTCCCAACTCTGTTCCCAGTTGACTGAATATTTAGACCATCTCTCAATAAACTGAACTGAACTGGGCTGTGATTCCAGAACCCATGTTTGGTACCCTCGGGTTCATCTGTTTTTATATTGGGTGGCAAGGTTCTCGCATTTCGGAAATATCTGGATATATGCTATATGGAAGTATATCAATAACAAAAGATATTTCACTATACTTTATAATTGAGATTTAAAGGCCAGGTAAAGTCATGGAAATTACTGGAATATTAAAAAGTCATAGAAATACCCTTAGTGAATAGACCTTTTTTATAGTTATGTTTAGCTCTAGCCTAATTTATTTCATTGGAATGAAATTGCTCTTTGTGAGTGCAAGATAGCGGCGTGGTAGCACGCAGCGGTCGCTCCAGATCCAAAATGGTGCTATTTTTGTTAAGTAACCCGAATTTTGCAGCACATGGACATCGGAGCAACCAGTTTGTGTTCGTGTCTACCATTGCCAGACACTGCTCAAATATAGGATTCATGTAACAACCAAGCTGCATGATGACCTGCAGGAGGCGCTACGTGAACTCTGCTTGCTGCGGAGACCAGGCCTCCAGTCCTCAGCGTCGCCTGATGATGGGAGAGGACATCGTAAACGGTGTGCGAGGAAGTGGAAGCGTGGCAAGAGGGCGGGGGATCATGCTAGGCTAAAAACAAACCCTAGTCGGCCGACTCTCCCATCTATCCTGCTATCAAACCGTTTGCTCCCTGGACAATAAACTGGACTAC
Source organism: Moxostoma hubbsi (assembly GCA_032164185.1). Classification (NCBI taxonomy): domain Eukaryota; kingdom Metazoa; phylum Chordata; class Actinopteri; order Cypriniformes; family Catostomidae; genus Moxostoma; species Moxostoma hubbsi. Next base: position 21,828,233 of record JAVLUX010000043.1, read on the forward strand.
ATCCGACTCCAGCAGGCTACACAGCGTGAGTTTAGAGACTGCTGCATCTTTCTTTTCACAGAGATGTGGCTCAGCGACAGAGTTCCGGAAGCCGCCATTCATCTAGACGGGCTCACCTTGAACTCGCGATGGTGGTTTGTGTGTTTACATCAACACGGAATGGTGCAATAACTCTATGCTAGTCTTTTGCTACTGCTCATTGCTGGTGGAGCTTGTGACTGTTAGATGCAGACCTTTTTATTTACCACGGTAACGGGGCGGTTAGCCCCGCCTCCACCTCAGCTACTCGGGCCACATCTCTGTTATGCTAATTCCAGCATACAGACCGCTCGTCAGATGCACAAAACCACTTCAGAAGCAGGTGAAAACCTGGCCAGCAGGAGCCATCTCTGCTCTTCAGGACTGTTTTGAGTCTGGCACATGTTCAGGGAGGCTGTAACATATGGCGACTCTACCAACTTAGAGGAATACACAGCATCAGTGACCAGCTACATCAGCAAGTGCATTGATGATGTCACTTTCTCCGAGACCATCACCACACGCTCCAACCAGAAGCTGTGGATGACTGCGGAGGTGCGCGCGCTGCTGTGGACCCGAGACTCCGCCTTCAGAGCAGGCGACAAGGCAGCCCTAAGAACAGCGAGGGCCAAACTGTCCCGGGCCATCAGAGAGGCCAAGCGCGCACGCGCCCAGAGAATCCACGGTCATTTCCAGGACAGCGGTGACACACGTTTTATCAGTTGACTGTGACAAAGATGCCTCCCTTCCAGATGCGCTGAACGTCTTCTACGCTAGGTTTGAAGCACAGAAAGACGTGGTGGCGAGGAAGACCACCTCTCCTCCCAACGACCAGGTGCTCTGTCTTACCACGGCTGATGTGAGGAAAACTCTACGTAGAGTCAACTCACGGAAGGCTGCTGGACCAGACAACATTCCTGGCAGGGTGCTCAGAGGATGTGCAGACCAGCTGGCAGATGTTCTTACCAACATCTTCAACATCTCTCTGAGCAGCGCCGTCGTTACAACGTGCTTCAAGGCCACCACCATCGTCCCCATGCCAAAGAAGTCTTCAGTGTCCTGCCTCAACGACTACCGTCCCGTTGCACTCACACCCATCATCATGAAGTGCTTTGAGAGGCTCGTCAGTTTGCGTATCGTCCAAACCGTTCAACAGACGATGCCGTTGCCACCACCCTCCTTCTGGCCCTCACCCACCTAGATAAAAAGGACTCATATGTTTGAATGCTGTTCATAGACTTCAGCTCAGCATTCAACACAAACATTCCCCAGCACCTGATTGGAAAGCTGAACTTGCTGGGCCTGGACACCTCCCTCTGCAACTGGATCCTGGACTTCCTGACTGGTAGACCTCAGTCAGTCCGGATTGGAAACAGCATCTCCACCACCACCACACTGAGTACTGGGGCCCCCCAGGGCTGTGTGCTCAGTCCACTGCTGTTCACTCTCCTGACTCACATCTGTGCAGCAATGCACAGCTTGAATCACATCATCAAGTTCGCCGATCACATGACCGTGGTGGGTCTCATCAGCAAGAACGACGAGTCGGCATACAGAGAGGAGGTGCAGCGGCTAACAGACTGGTGTAGAGTCGACAAAACAAAAGAACATAGAGTGACCACTCTCCGCTGAACATTGACGGCTCCTCTGTGGAGATCGTCAAGAGCACAAAATTCCTTGGTGTTCACCTAGCGGAGAACCTCACCTGGTCCCTCAACATCAGCTCTATTACCAAGAAAGCCCAGCAGCGTCTCTACTTTCTTCGAAGGCTGAGGAAAGCACATCTCCCACCCCCCATCCTCACTACATTCCCTCACGGCCAGACTGTGTAACAGCTTCTTCTCACAAGCCATCAGACTCCTCAATACTCAGAGACTGGACTGACACACACACACGCGTGTCCTGAGTTGCATTTTAATTATTGTCACTTTATACCTGGCTGCTACCTCAATAATTGCTATGTGCATAGAACACTATCTCATAGTATGTTATGTTTACATTTGGCATTTTTAGAAACTGTCATCTTTTGCACTACTGTGTACTGGTCGGCGCTGCATTGTCTCTTACTGTGTCTATTGTCCTGTTCATTGTTAGTAATTTATTGTACTGTCCCGTACTTTTTGCACACGTTTGTACGTGCACTTTATATAGGTATGTTATTTAGTCTGTGTAGTCTCGTGTGGATCTGTGTTTGTCCTATGTTGTTTTGTGCACCATGGTCCTGGAGGAACGTTGTCTCGTTTCGCTGTGTACTGTACTAACTGTATATGGTTAAAATGACAATAAAAAAACACTTGACTTGACAATCTCTATAAAATAAATTCTTGTTGAGTAATCATCAATGACTGGAACAGTCATGGAATTTCATTGGTAAAATATTTTGAAACCCTTTTTATTTTTCATGTTTATTTAGGCAGTTGTTCACACATTTGTACCCAGATGTCTGTGTACTGGACACGAGGACAACTGGTTGTGTTTTTTTCTCTGTCATATGTTTTGTGGGGCCAGATATAAATAGTTGTTGAATTCAGTCTTCCAAGATAAAAACTAGGCTCTCATTTGGACATGCGTGTCCTGAAATTAGGTCTTTTGCCTCAGGTCGGTTCATGCTTTCTCACATCAATACACGCACTCGCCAAAGTACATGACGGGAGGCAGGTTACCTCAGCTCAGGATTTAGCTGAAACGGGAGTAAAGAGTTATAAAGCCCTTTTAGTATCTCAAATCCAGTGGAAATGGTAATCTGGGCATCTGAATCACTGGTTGGGAATTGGGACTTGTGAGAGCATCGGGTCTACATCCTCCGTTGAGCGATGAAACGTTTGCGAAGATGTGAGATCAGAGAGGTAAGGGAGGATGCAGAGAACAGGAAATTATGATAGAGCACAGCCTTTAACTTCCTGTGAGGAATATCTGAATCATAACCTCTCTGTGTTTCTCCTCCCTTTCTGTTACGTACATTTATTCACCACATGTTTTTTCATGAAAGAATGGCAAAGAAAGCTAATGGTTCAATGACATGTTTCAGGCTTTACTGGATGATATTTTGATGCCTGTATTATTTTACAGTTCATTACCATTTATGTTATTAAATTATATAAACTTGATACAGCATACATTCTACAAAAGTCTGCTTTTCACTTTATAATGTCTTATAATCTAAGGGCATTGTTTGTTTAAAGCGGTGTCTTTTTCGCCCCTCCAGAACTCTCCGCTGTTCCAGTATTTGCAGGATCTAGGACACACAGATTTTGAGGCATGTTCTCCTGTTTCTCAGGAGGAGGAGTTGTACGCTGGAGGCGAGGAGAGGCCGTTTCCACAAGACATCCTCTCTCCGGCCAGAGTGAGTGTCAGCGTTTACCTTTCAGCACACAAAGCGTACAACAATGACTTTCTAACTACAATCTCTCTAGAGCCTCACCTGAGCAGTGAAAAAGTAAAGAACTGGTGTTTTATTGACCATAAAACTAAAACGTGTTGCTCTAAACAAAACCGAGAGGATTAGATGCTAATCTGAAAACTGTTTCGTAACTAACAGGTTTTGAAACGCACATTGAGAGATCAGATTAGAATCAGTCTGATCTTAAAGCAATAGTTGACCTGAGAATGAAAATGATTATTTACGCACCCTTATGTTGTTTTAATTCTGTTTCACCTTCTTTCTAGTATGGAATAGAAAAGGATACGTCTCCAAGTGTCGCTACATTAGTGGTGCTTTTATGATATTTTTGGACCTTTTTGACACTTATCTGTCCCCATACTGCACCTAGGCAACACATCTCTCTGGGAGAGGCAAAGCATCTGTCTGTATTATCGTAAAAGAGGTTTACACTGCTTTGGCTGCTTTGCGACATATTTATAACATACATGTCTTCTCGTCACACAACGAATGAGGAAAAAACACATGAAATCTGTTCTTACAGGTCTACATCACTCAACACACTGTCTGCACTGGATGCGACCGATGATGCGACCTGTTGCAAAGACTTAAGTCTTTTTACACTGGACACATTTGTAATTCTTAATATAATGTTAATTTAGCAAGAACCTTGTATAGATACTAATAGCAACAGAATAATATTTAAATTAGTTTATCAAAGACAAGAAACCTTGCGATGGCTTATTTGTTTGTGGTGCGACGAGATGGATGCATCCAGTGTAGATAATTGGAGCAGTTTGCTTTTGACGTGACACAACTCTTGCGTAGATGGCGTCAGGTTATAACATTTTATTCTGTGTTGTATTAAAGAGATAGTTCACCCCAAAATGAAAATTCTTTCATCATTTACTCACCCTCATTTCATCCTAGATGTGAATGACTTTCTTCATTCTGCAGAACACACATGAAGGTTTTTAGAAGAATATTTCAGCTCTGTAGGTCCATAGTTAATGTAAATGTTGGCCGGACCTTTGAAGCTTCAAAACACACATGAAGACAGCAAAAATGTTATTTTTTTACTACAATTTCTCTTCTCTGACCAGTAGGTGGCGATATGCAAAAAGATTGTGAATTGCCAAAAGTGCCTTTTTATAGTAAAAAAAAAAAAAAAAAGGACTTGAATATTGTTCTGTTTCTCACTCTGTTTCTCTATCATATCTCTTCAGAAGACATGAATTAAACCATTGGAGTCATACGGATTACTTTTATGCTGTCTTCATGTGTGTTTTCGTACTTTAAAGTTTTGGTCACCATTCACTTGCATTGTATGGACCTACAGAGCTGAGAGATTCCTCTAAAAATCTTCATTTGTGTTGAGCAGATGAATAAACATATGGGATGGCATGAGGGTGAGTAAGTGATGAGATAATTTTCAATTTTAGGTGAACAATTCCTTTAAGTGGTCAGGGGGTTCAGTCTGAAAACTAAAAATTGCAGACTCTCAGACTGATGCCTGGAACACCAAACGACATGGTCAGGTGTCACTAGAAAGTTAGTTATGTTTGCATTTAACACAAAAGTGCTGTAAGTAACCAGGAATTTAGCTCTAAATATGAGCTATTTTCAGCTTTTAACATTTGAGGTGATATTATTGACATTTGCGGGCTTCGTGGAGCCTGCAACGTTCAAATAAAATAATGTCAAATGTTAAAAACCGCTGTGATGACATCAACCCCTGTTGTTCAGTGAAAGCTGTTTGGGAATGTACTGAAATTCCACTTAATGGTAGAATGGAGTACATTCCAGAGCATGGAGTCCAACAAACTGACTTTTATGTAATGTATGTACACTATGAACATTTCCACAGAGTAAATCACATAGTATTTAGTTTGAAATAGTCCTTGTTGTAAAGTATGAACAATCACAAAAGTGCCTGTATGTGTTCCCAGTCTGCTATGTTTGTGTGTGTGTGTGCGTGTCTCCCTCCCTCTCTCTCACACACACTCTTTCTCTTCTTCAGTTGTGTGACAAACGCACAAAGCATTTAGAATGTGTGTGTTGTACAGCAGCAGAATACTAAAGACATGCAGAAAGAAAAGAAGACAAAACACAGCAAAACCCCCCTCTGAAACTTTGAATTACAACACGCCACAAAGAACATCTTTCTTTTCAATGTTCTTTATAAACTATTAAACTAATGCATGTAGGTCATATTGATGAAAACTGCAGACTACACCACAGTGGGTTTGCTGCGGCTGCCGATCGTGACCCAGACGCGATCAATAATCATCCACTGTTGATCACACTGAGTGAACATAATAACAAGAGGCCATATTAAATGCATTCAGCATCCACAATACTGTCAGGGAACATCATAGAAAACTGTATTTGCTTTCTTTTTTAAATGTGTTTGTGCTATGTAGACATACTGTAACAAATGTAGTTTCATATTTTGTTGTGGTGGTTTGTCTGTGTTGAAGAAGGCCGGGGTTTGGAGGTTGGTTGATGGTCTGCGCAGCCTGAGTCCACTGCACCAAGACAGCGCCACCCAGTGGCAGGAGCAGCAGCTGGTGAGAATGAAACCTTTCTATTTCCTTCTGTTTGTTTTTCCCTTCACAGAGGAACAGCTCTTAACTCACGTTCAGTGTCTGTCTACTGTTATTGTGTTCAGGTAGTGTAAAACATTACTAGCTTTCACTGGGATTTCAGTCACATCTAAAATGTGCATGACTATATAATCGTGTGAGGGAGGACAGTTGTAAGTCTGGTCAAATGTTTTGGTGCTTCGTTGTATTACTAGATTCTAATTCAATCCAAGTTCATTGGTTGACTACACATGGTACTGTAACTGTCCAATTACATTTTTTAATTAAATATAAAGAAAAGCAATTGGAAAATGTGTTTTTAATGCAAATTGAATGAATATATATATATATATATATATATATATATATATATATATATATATATATTATAAAAACTAAACTAAAAACTACATTTTTAAACATGTAAACATTATTTTGAAAAACTATTTTAAAAAATCACTTTACAAAAAGTTCATGCTTAAAAGGATTGACAAATATTTTTGATGCAAATATAAATAAATAAAATTAAATAATGTTTTTGTTATATCTAACTACATTATTAAACATGTAAAACATTGTTAAAAATATTTTAAATATTAATTTTATGTGTCATTTTGTAAATAAAAATTTCAAATTCAGTGTAAAATCACTATTTATAAATAGTATTTTATTGTTCACTTTAACTACATTTTTAAGCATTTTTAATAATAATAATTTCATAATATGTTTTTTGTGTGTTTGTCTGTTGTTTGTCTATTTTTATTTATTTACATTTTTTATTTTCAAATGAAAAAAAATATAATTGATTCCTTCATTTTTAAAGTTGCAATTCCATAGTGTCTACTTCAATAATTCATACTAATCACATCACTTTAAATGTATAATTGATATTTATACTATATATATGTGTGTGTGTGTGTGTGTGTAATGATGTGTTTTAGCAGACTTTTTTATATTTGCAATGTTTTATGAATTATTGTACATTTATAACATTACACATTGTATTATAAAAAACAAGTTACCACAGACGTGATGAGGTTTCAAATACAGCTTCTGACATAGTGACCGTAAATTTGCCGTCTTCTCTCTTCTGAATGTTTTAATCCACTGCTCTCAATTCTTTTCTTCATTTGGACATTTGTGGATACTTAATAGTGCAATTTTTCTTTTGATATTGGAGCTAATGGGTAAACAAAAATAGTTTTTGCTGTGGTCTCTCATTCACTGCTATCAAAATTTACCATCTTAAAACCTGTAAGTGTGAAAAGGGTCCATTTATAGGGGGTGTACTAGAATATGTACTGAGATTCAGAGACTAAGCAAAGATCTGTCAGTGGATTAGACAGCACAGAAATCCAGTATTACTGCACAGTGCAGATGAATCAGTGGATTAGATCATTAGGTTATTGATTGTGTTTATGTGCGTTTGTTTTTCCTGCAGGATGCTGCCTTCCGCCAGTATTCCCTACGCTGTCTGTTATCTCAGGACGTGCTGTTGCAGGAAGATGTTGAGTTGATTGAGCTGTTGGATCCGAGCGTGCTCTCTCTGGGCTCAACTGATACTGTCTGCCCCAGTGCCAGTACTGCTGTGCCTGCGCCACGCTACCTCTCACCACCATCGATATGGTACACATACATCAGTGCCCATTTAAAGGAATGTATCACACAAGAATGATAATCCTGTCATTATTTACTCACCCTCATATTGTTCCACCTGAATCCACCATAACAGTAGTCCATTGATTTGATTGTGTTTTTTGGTGAACATTCCTTTTAATAAACACTTGGAATGTGTGGCTTTGTGTCTGTCTGTATTTACAGGGATGTGTCAGCTTTGGTCGGGCTGTTAGCCATCCTGCTCGCCGTCCAATGCTCAGACACTGACCATGAGCTGGCCCTGCGACTTTGTGTTGTGTTAGTGTGTGCAGTGTGTGTATATCGTGGTCTGTGTCTGTGGCATAAGGCGGGTCTACAGCGTCACGTTCAGTCTCTGGCCATTCAGCTGGAGGGTTTGGTGAACAACAGTCGAGCTCTGACCAGCCTTTCCCGCAAATCACTGCGACTCATACAGGAGACTGAGGTCATCTCACGAGGATTCACACTGTAAGTGGCCTAACACAAACATGTACACTACCTCATGTAATATCTGTATATGGGTCATTGACAAATAAGGTGGTCTGCGGTGATAACTGAGAAATATTTTATAAAATTCTGTATAAACAAATATGTCAGGTTTGTAGAAATGTAATTTTTGTGTCCATTTTGGTTTCATAACATTTTGGAATAAAGAATCATAAGAATCATTTTATTTATATAGCACCTTTTAGCAATTAACATATACAGTAAATCCCAACATATTCACATAGTAATAAAACAGACACGCACAGTAAAACAGCATATTCATATAGTAATAAAAGCCAGTCTATACAAATTAGTTTTTAAATGAGACTTTAAAAACAGATTCAGCAGATCTAATGTTCAAGGGTAGGCTGTTCCATAATTGAGGGGCCTTCACTACAAACGCACTTATCACCTATTGTTTTGCATCTGGATCTTGGAACAGCCAACAGTTGATGATCCAAGAGGTCTAACTGTTTCATAAGGTCTTTAAAGTTCTGCTAAATATTCAGGTGATAAACCATGTAATGCCTCAATTGTCATTAATACAATCTTAAAATCAACCCTAAAATGAATTTGTAACCAATGCAAAGAAGCTAAAACTGGAGTGATTTGATTAAAAGACCTTGTTTAATTGTAGCTGTGCTTAAGTACGTTTATTTAGAGTTGAAAAAGGGCATTACAATAATCAAGGCATGACTAAATAAAAGCATGTATAAGCTTCTCTGTATTCTTTAAACTAAAGACATGTGGAAATGTTTCTTAAATGATAAAAACATTACTGAACTAACTTCCAGATGTGATATAACATTTTTAAATCAGTATTAAAGTAGACTACCAAGACTACCTGTTTAAGCGATGACTCAGTCTGACTTTTTCTAAAACCATAACAGAGTATAATGATCTCTGTTTATCAGTATTTAACTGAAGGAAATGACATGCAATTCAATTGTTTATATCTGCTATACAAGCTAGAACATTTAAACTAGTCAGATCATTGGGATTCAACAACAAATACAATTACAGGTAACCTGCATAGTAATGAAAATAAATATTGTTTTTTCGAATCACAGCACCAAGCATTAACACATATAGTGAAAACAATATTGGCCCTAACAGTGATCCTTGCGGAACACCACAATTAACTTTTGAAAAGGAGGACATCTCATCTCTAACAGACACTACAAATGTCCTATTTGTAGGTAACAAACGACTCTAAAGCCACCCCAGATATTCCCACCCATCTCTTGAACATATTAAAACTGAATGATCAACTGTATCAAATGCCACAGTTAAATCAAGCAATAGTAAAATGGAGTACTCTCCAGCATCCTCTGCCATCAATAAGTCATTGTTAACCCAAAGAAGGGTAGTTTCTTTACTGTGGTTTTCTCTGACTGAACCTGACTGAAATTTCTCAAGAATATTGTTATCCTTTAATACCTCCAACAGTTTTTTTTAGATACTGCATTCTCTATTATTTTAGAGATAAAAGGTCATTTTGAGATTTGTCGATAGTTATACGCAACCGAAGGATCTAATGAGGGCTTCTTTAAAAGCGGTTGAACTAACACATTCTTTATCTCCTCTGGGACACATCCTGACATGAGCAAGCTATTTATAATAATCAACAAATTAGGGCCTAAAGTCCCAAAAACTTCCTTGAAAAGTCTTAAAACAACATCTGAATGGTAACTTTATAGTTTCAACTGATGTACAATTTTATAAAGATCCTGCTCTGAAATAGGAGAGAAAAAATCCAACAAAGTCTCCTTACAACTTTATTTTTTAACACATGGTAGTGGAAGAATAATTGATGCCCTTATGTTACAGACCTTATTAACAAAAAAAGATTAAAATGTGTTACAAACTCTCAGACAAGTAGCACCACTAGACACAGGGTTGATCAAATTAGTAATTGTATTAAATAAAAACCTAGTGTTATGGCAGTTAGTAGTTATCAATTTAATTATTCTTTTTTGTTACATGACAACAGAATCGCTTCTTGCATGCTGTTACACCACCTGACTTTGATTTGGTAGACAATTAATATATTAGTAATATATCAAAAACACATTTTATCATTGTTATTGTAGTTATGTAATTCTCTATTAGTTTTATATATGCTGTGTTGTCAAATAGTTAATTGCAAAAGTAACCGTATTTTAGAATTGTGTGTTGTTGTTTTTTTTGTGTGTGTTGTATTTAGAAGTAATATGCAAGTTAAAGTTCGACCGTTATAAAGGTTTTGCCGATTGTTACCAATAGCTACTTTTGGAACTATTGGTAGTCTGCAGAAATTAACACCGACTACAATATTGAATAATTAATCCTTATTAATTATAAAGAAGAAACATTTATTTTGAAGAAAACATGTTCAATAAATCGGTCGATAAATCGGTTATTTACTTTTTCCACCACTTTAGTTATCGTATCGGCAACATCTAATTTCAGTCGACCTCTAATGTGTATTGTTGTGTGTAACAGTGTTGTAGTATTATGAGTGTTGTTTTGTGTGAGTTTTGTTTGCCCTAATGGTTCTCAGACGTCTGCACAGTTGGATCATGTTACACTTGTCAAGTTTATTCGACAGGGTGAGTGGCGCCTGTCCCTTTAACAGGGCGGGGCAGCTTCGCAACCAGCAGCTGATTGGTCTACGGAAGGCGGCCTATCAGAGTCTTCGCTGCGCATTCAGAGCTTCACGTCTCGCCACATGCGTCATGCTCAAATCATATCCTCACACAACAACTTTGAAATTATTATTTGCTTTGACATTGATTTTTGACCTTTTCATTTAATTCACTTTGATAAAAGTTTGAGTTAATTTCCTTGACTATGTCTGCTCTACGTTTCCATTGAACTCAGAGATTGACAATGTCACCAACTACGTATCCACCGTGCCAATCAGAGAGCTGGGTCTCGGTCTGGGGGTGGAGCATCTTTCTGACGAGCAGGCACAAGAACTGACCAATGATTACAGCCTACCAGCTCTCAAGGTCTTTACTCACACTAGGGCTGGAATTTTATTTCTTTATTCTTATGATTTTGGCTTCCAACGATTACGAAAGCAAGATAATCAAGATAAAACGATTATTGTGCCGTATTCTATTTTGCAATGAAACACTTCACAATTATATCTTTAAAGCAGCTTTGTTAAAGTACAAATACTAAGGAAGCGGGTGACAAAAATAAACTCAGAAACTGGCATTTCTCTGTGCGGTCAGCACCGCATCTATGAGTTGAGTGAAGTGACTGGGGAAGAGATGGAATCTTCTCCTGGCTGATCCACACTCTGGCATGGGGACGCTTGTCACGCTTGTCACTCACGTGTGATTGCTGCAGCTAGATTATAACGTGATGGCTCGTGACATAGATCATAATATATGTGTCACATTCTGTGTATATCACATGAAGAAAATTGCCAATTCGCAGCTCTATTAAGAAGAGAAAGTTTGTTTTTTGGGAGTTAAAGATGGATCGAAGTGAACAAAGTTGGTACAAAAACATTTTTGGGCTAAAAATCATATCAAAAACTCCTTTAAAACATGTACAATTACAATAGGAGCTACAGTATTCTGCAGAAGAAAAAATTGTTATCGGAGAATATTGGATACAATATTTAATCAAGGCTTGACATTAACGCTTGTCCGGGACTAGTGGATTTTTGAAGATGCAAGTACAAGAGAATTTTACTTTAATTTTACTAAGCAGACTGATTAAAACATCAACAATGAAAAAATAACCGGCTATATTTGCAATAGCCTAGGCCACTTATGTCACTTATTAGGTGTCTAGTGATCTAGTAACAGTTTAATCTTAATCTTAACACCCAACAGGTCATCCCGTGAAGTCTACATCGTCTGCAAAGGAAAGATAGAAGCATTGCCAGCGATGTAACTCACCATGGACACACCCTGTTCGACTCTTTTCCATCAGGCAGGCAATACAGGATAATACAGTCCCGTACAAACAGACTGAGGAGCAGCTTCTTTCCAAGAGCTGTAGCCTCCACTATCCCTATACAGGATCATTGTGTCTAGACTGTTGGAGCATTACAATTTTTAATGTATGCCAAGCACTGATGATGACTTGCATTCTTGGGCTAAAAAAGAAGCAGTGCAATGAATAAAACAGAACGCGGGTGTCTCGAGGCACGTTTTAAAGGTTGAATTTCCTTTTAAATTGAATTTGACAGCATCAAAACGGGCGTCGTTACTGCACAAGACACGGAAAAGACAGCGAAATGTGACACAATGGTAAAAGACATCCGACTAGCACATGCTTGCATAGAAAAAGATGGATGTGTTCTGAGTGAATGGCCCAAAGAGGCGCACATTAAGATTGTTGCGATATTCATAATTATGCTTATTTAATATCGCCAAGAAAATCATTGCAAAGATATTGTAAATGTTCTATATATTGCCCAGTCCTACTGTTGATATAAAAACACTCTAGTCTCTTCAATTCCCAAAATCACATTTTCATTGGTTTGCAGATGTTGTTCCAGTTGTGGGTGGGACAGAGCTCTGAGTTTTTCCGGCGATTATCTCTGCTACTGTCTCCAGGGAGGGAGGAGCTTAATTCCAGGCTCAGCCCCCTCATGTATAACAGCGTGCCTTTGATTACCGACTCTCTGCATCGCACTCTGGCCGGCTGCCTTGGTGATCTTCAGCGCAGCTACGATTTCCACCGCTACTTTGAGACGCAGCACCAGTCACTGGGCTCAGGACGAAACGGACGTGCTCAACAGAAGTGTAGAGAGCTCAATTCTGTGCACACATCTATCCGAAGTTTACAACTTCACCTGAAAACACTCCTGAATGAGTAGGTACCGCTTAATTTGTGTTTTTTCAATGGTCAATGCTGATATCAAGAGAGAAGTGTGGCTAAAAGCCAATATAATGCTATGTATTGTGTAAAATGCAGATTATTAATTTCAAATACAACATTTCTGTGAACATTTAAAATGTTTAAAAAGCTTGAAAATTCAATCTAAAATGAATGAAAATTGTATTTGAAGTTAAAATGTGCTGTGTCAATTGACAAGATTGTCGGTACATTTTGGAACTGACAAATTCGTGAACGAATACTTTGGCAAAGTTGTACGGTTATCAGCCGATTCCAATAAAACCGATAAATATATATAGGTTTGCCACTAGTGTGAATAAAAGTCTGGTTTTAAGGTTGCTTTCACCATGACAATAAGGAAGAGACTGTTATAAAGGCCAGTCAAATCAGTCAGTTGATATTTGGCCATTTTATTGCCGACTGAATGCCTGCTTGGCCGATTAAAAGTAGTAGTTCCCACTTGTGTCGCTTTCAAAATCTGTCAACAATCTTGGCAATGCACATTTACAGTTTGAAATACTTAGAAATATAATATTTAGTAGCTACTGTGCAAACTAAATGTTAATGTCAGGTTTTTTGTTTATCTCATTTGAAATAATTAAATGAAATATACTGTATCTTATTTCACCATTAAATCGTCCACCAACAAATTCAGTCAGTTTTGTTCTTGTACATATTGAATACATGATTCAAACATTCACAGTGTAGGTTGGAAAAGTATGTGAACCCCTAGGCTAATGACATCAACAAAAGCTAAGAAGAGTCAGTAGTTGGCAAACCTGGCATCCAATTAATTCAACGAGATTAGAGGTGTGGGTTAGAGCTACTTTGACTTATAAAAAGCACTCATATATTTTGAGTTTGCTATTCACAAGAAGCATCTGCTGACGTGGACCATGACTCGCAAAAAATATCTCCAAAGACATACGATCAAGAATAGTTGCTTTGCATAAAAATGGAAAGGGTTACAAAGTTATCTCAAAGAGCATTTGCAGTTTGACAAATTTTCTATAAACGGAGACAATTTAGTGCTGTGGCTCATCTCCCTAGAAGTGGCTGTCCAGCCAAGATGACTCTAAGGGCACACCGCAGAATGCTCTGTGGGGTACATAAGAACCCTAGAGTGACAGCTAAAGATTTAAAGGAATCATTTGAACCGGTTAACTTCTCTGTTCATGAGTCTACTGTATGGAAAACATTAAACAAGCATGGTGTCCATGGCAGAACACTACAAAGGAAGCTGCTGCTTTCCAACAAATATATTGCTGCACACCTCAAGTTTGCCAAAGACCAACTTGACACTCCACAACGATACTTGGAAAATGTTTTATGGACTGATGAAGTAAGGTTGAATTGTTTGGGAACAAAACACAGCACTACGTATGGCGTAAATAGCGCAACAACAAGAAAACATAATCTCATCGGTGAAGTACAGTGGAAGATGCTTCATGATTTGGGGCTGCTTTGGGACCTGGACAGCTTACCATCTTTGAGGGAAAAATGAATTAAAAAAATTAAGTTTATCAAGATATCCTACAGGATAATGTCAGTGTGGCTGTTCGCCAGCTGAATCTCAGTAGAAGTTGGATGAGTTGGAAGTAAATCCACTACAGAATGGCTTAAAAAAAAATCACCATTATGAGTGGCCCAGTCAGAGCCTAGACCTTAAACCAATAGAAATGACCTCAAGAGAGACATTCCCACCAGACATCCTAAGAATATGGCTGAGTTGAAGCAGTTCTGCAAGGAAGAATGGTCAAAAATTCCTTCTGAACTTTGTGCCGGTCTTATCCACAGCTGCCAGACATGCTTGGTTGATGTTATTGCTGCCAAATGAGGATCGAGTTGTTTTTAAATCCAAGGGTTCACTTACTTTTCCACAGCACTGTGAATGTGTAAAGGGATGCGTTCAATAAAGACATGAAAGATTATAATTGTTTGTGTTGTTATCTTAAGAAAATTGTGTGTCTATACTTGTGACTTTGATGAGATCTTACGACCAATTAATGCAGAAAACCAACTAATTCCAAAGGGTTCACATACATTTTCTTTCCATAGTACATATAAATCAAGGTTTCAAATTTAAATGCTGTAAATGTATTGTTCATTGTTAATTCACATTAACTAAAGTTGTTAACTAATATCAGTGAATGCAACCTTGTTGTAAATTGTTACCACATTTTTGTACTTTCTAAAAAAACACACAAAATGTAAACGGATGTGAACTCAGTTTAACACACCTGTTATAATTGACTTTGCTCTAGTCTAACTTGATGACACTGAAGATTTGGCATTTTATTGCATCACAGTGATTTATTTCTCATAGGGTAATTATTCTGGAGGATGATTTGGAGAAGTTAATGGTTGCTAAGGAGACGGAGGAGATGACGTGCACAGGCTATCAGGAGCTGAAGGACCGGCTGCAGGTGCTGCAGCCACACATGCAAGCCAGCACCTGCTGCTGGGATGAAACGCTCGCGCTGGTGGAGCGCATGCTGCGCAAGGTCTCTAGCTGCCCAGGTCAGTGGTCATCCTCTCGGCCAAGCACAATAGTCGGGATTAATGCTTTTGTGGTGCACCTTTCATTGGTTTTCAAGTCTGATTGTTTAAACTGATTGGAATAATAAATGGTCCAATTTGCAGGTTATTCTGAACATTCTTCCATTGCTGTCTTTACTGAAAATGTTTAATGATAGTTTGGTTGGGGGCCTAGGTAGCTCATAAAGTAAAGACGCTGACTACCACACCTGGACTCGCGAGTTCAAATCCAGGTCGTGCTGAGTGACTCCAGTCGGGCTTCCTAAGCAGCCAATTGACCCGGTTGCTAGGGTGGGTAGAGTCACGTTGGGTTAACCTCCTCGTGGTCGCCATAATGTGGTTCTCGCTCTCGGTGGGGCGCGTGGTGAGTTGTACGTGGATGCCGCAGAGAATAGCATGAAGCCTCCACAAGCACTATGTCTCCGCGGTAACCTGCTCATCAAGCCACGTGATAAGATACACTGATTGAAGTTCTCAGACACGGAGGCAACTGAGATTCGTCCTCCACCACCCAGATTGAGGCGAGTCACTACGTCACCATGAGGACTTAGAGCGCAATGGGAATTGGCCATTCCAAATTGGGAAGAAAAGAGGAGGGAAAAAAAATTACAGATTGGTTAAGTTTAGTTATAAATAGGGCTGCTAATCATATACATTACATGAAATGCTTATTAAATAATCAAATTAATTTCCTAGATCAATATTTGCTTAGAAAACCCTGAAATTTTGAAATTGTTGAATTGAGAATGATAGGAAAATCTAATTTTACGGAATTTATATATAGGTCAGGGGCAAAATTAAATGTCATTTTATGTGTATAATGTTAAATTGAAAATCCTAATTAAAAACTATTTAGTTTAATATAGTTTAAATATGGCAGTAGAACTACCTTATGTTTGAGTGTGTATGAGTTCTCTAAATGACGCCCACGCTGTACAATAGGTGCATCAGCCCTTGCATGTTTCTGTAGTAACAGCATGCTTATTTTTAGAGTTCCTTATTCAACCATTTTCCTTCCCTGCAGATATTTTAGGGAGCATTAGGGAAGTGGGAGGGCAGGGTAAAAAAGGAAAGAGACAGAGATGTAGTGGGTGATGTTCTTTACAGAATTAGGCCATAATGCACAAGTCTGTGAAGTCATTAAACATGTGATACCCAGTGCCATATGTCATTTCATGACGTTCTTCTGCGCTGGTGGTTGTAATGCAGCAGGGTCAAAGGTCATCTCTACAGATGTTTGATGTATTTTTGCATGCTAACACCCACTGGGTGGCAAACAACTGCAGATATTTTCAGAGCATTCATTAGCCGCTTTTCCACTATCGGCCAGTGTGAGCCAGGGACATAAACTGGTCAGTCGGGGGTCAATAGCCTCAGACCATGAGCCGTGAGTCCAAAATCAATGTGCATTCCCTCCATCAGGCCAAAAGCCCTGCAGCATTGCCCTGAAACCCGCCTTTAATACACCACCCTGGTGCAAACATCACCCCCCCCACCCATTTCACAAGCTAAAACAAACATGCATGTTATCTAGTTATCTAAGATAATGTTGACAACTCACTGACTTTATCTCCCATAGTGTCCCGAGTGGTCTCTCCACGAACAGCATGACAATGTCCCAGCACACGTCCATGATCTCAAACCATGAAAAGTTCTTCTTTTGGGCACGCTTTGTCCATTATTCATCTTAACTGATTTGTAATGAGATGATAGGTGTGTGTGATGTCACACAAATATGTTGTCACCCAGAGATGGACAAAGTTAGTGATGAATATTCCGTTTTATTAAATGATATCGGTCAATGTGTCAAAGTTTCTTTATTACATCACATCATTTTCCAAGCATCTGGCAATGGAATTCATTTATGGTCTGAGTTCGGATAATTCAAGTAGGAATATCCGACTTGAATGAAACGCAGCACGAGTGTCTCGCTAAACTCCGCCTTTGACTTTGACTGCGCCTCAATACCCAGTTGGCCTTCTTTGGCCCAAGGGTAATCGGTGTGCCAGAGGTCATTGGCCCCAAATAAGCCCAGGTGTCAGAAGCCAATGTGCTACTATCTGCACCAACGTTTCAACAAACAATAAGACCATTGTTTTGTATGTGCCAGGGGTGTAAAAACTGAAAAAAATGAAGTTTGCTTAACATAAACACACTAATTAGATCTGTTTATTTGTGTGTTCATCAGAGAGTTCAGACCAGCCAAAAGAAACGGCTGCTCCAGAGCCACCTCCTCCTGCCCCCATTACACACATACAGGACAGAGACCCCATCCCTGAGGAACAGGTACAGTCTGGTTGTGTCTGAAATCCATCACATTGTGAAAGTAAAGTGGGTTGTGAATGCCATTTCTTGCTGACTTGAAGCAGGGCTGGTACTAGGATGCAATCTTTGAGGGGACATTTGACCTTTACGATGGGTTGTCGGTTCTCTCTTTGTCTAACCGGGAGTGGCCCTCCTTGGACGTTTCGCTGTCTAACTGGGGTACAAAGATTGTTGCCCCAAAGATTTGCCTCGAGTCTCCCCAGAAACTCTGCCCCTACCCTGACCGACGGCAAAACTATCAAGGGACACTCTGATCAGTGCTGCCCCCACTAAACATACAAGTGCCCCAGCATAGATCGCATCCTAGTACCGGCCCTGGTCATCATCAACAATTATTTGACTATTGAACAAATTCTGTGTGATTTAAACTGAGGCACAAATCAAAACTAACATTAATTATTTTCAAAGATTCATTATAAGCAATTCATTCTGTGGCTTATTTTGGATAAATAAAAGATGTTTTTCTTGGCCAGGAACTGGAGGGGTATGTGTCGGATTCTGACTCTGAGACTGAGTGGAGAGGGACCGCAGATGTGCTGTCGCCGTGGGAACAAGAGCGTCAGCGGCATGAACGAGAAGAGTCGAGGCGCGTTTTACTCGAGCTGAAATCTGTCCTTGGAATTCGAACGTCGGATGGAGAGAGAGACAAACGCAAGCGTCTGCTGTTCAGTGATCAGGGTACTACACCCACAAACACACCCACAATTCACTTCTTTTTTTTTTTTTCTTTTTTTTTTTAAATCTACCTTTTTTAATTCTTTATAGGCCATTTGTCTAAGATGCACAAATTTGGTGTGTATCATCTAAAGATGCTCTTGACCAAAACATATAACAAAAGAAATCTTGATCTTTTAATCATTTATAAGACATGAGTAGATAACATTTTTGGGTGTGGCCCATAGTGACTGATTGGCCTGTATCTTCTGAGTGCAATATCCAAATGAAACAAAACTGGTACACATGGACAACAGGACATTCTGATGGTACAGGCCCAATTTCCCCAATTTCGGGTGCTTGGGGGCACTTAATAACTTAAGAAAATCCTAATGACCATTTCAGCATTTCGTTTGGTGGCACTGAAATTATTAGTATTCTAGTCAAAAACGAATACATAAATGTGCTTATTAAAGTGCCGTGTGTGTGTGTGTGTGTGTGTGTGTGTGTGTGTGTGTGTGTGTGTGTGTGTGTGTGTGTGTGTGTGTGTGTGCACCTGAGTGGGACCATTCCACCAAGTTTAGGATCTGAAGAGCCACAAGTGTATTTTTAGACTCTCGAAATTTGCAATTTAACATTAAATTTACTTTAGACTTTTGTTTTGTTGGACGAGAAAAACAAGTTTCATACCATGCGACCCACACTCATTTTCCGACGATTGAAAATGGGACAAATTTAAAAAAAAAATTAGAATAGAGCAAGATTGGGAGCCATAATATTTCACGGATTAACCTTATAGGGCTTTAAATATTAAGATACCAAAAGGAAAAGCTTGTTCTGAACTAGAATCTAAAAGGATATTACAATATCTGTAAAGTGATAGTTCACCCAAAAAATGAAAATTCTCTCATAATTTAATCACTGAGATATGCATGACTTTCTTCTATAGAACTCAAACAAAGCTTTTTAGAAGAATATTTCAGCTCTGCAGGTCCATACAATGTAAGTGAATGGTGACCAGACCTTTAAATGTCCAAAAAGGAAAAAAAAAATTAAAAATTAACATTCTTTGTGCATATCACCATCTACTAGGCAGGGAGGAGAATTTATAGTTAAAAAAAAAGTTCAATATTGTTCTGTTTCTCACCCACACGTCATATCTCTTATGAAGATATGTATTTAACCACTGGAGTTTTATGGATTAATTTTATGCTTCCATTTATGTGATTTTTGGAGATGCAAAGTTCTGGTCACCATTCACTTGCATTGTATGGACCTACAGAGCTGAAATATTCTTCTAAAAAGCTTTGTTTGAGTTCTGCAGAAGAAAGTAAGTCACACACATCTCTGATGACATGAGCATGAGTAAATGATAAGAGAATTTTCATTTTTGGGTGAACTATCCCTTTAAAACTTCTGGAGTTTTAGGCACTCCAGCTTTGAGAAACAACAGTTTTTTTTCCCATTCTGGACTCACACCATTGGCATATAATGCAACGAAGGGTGCCTAAGTCAACTGATTTGACTAATAGACATACCTATCTTTTATGTAAAAATTTTATTTTATTTTTTATTTTATTTATTTATTTTTACCTGTAATTTTGCTCAAACTCATTGGCAAAAATTGTCATTGTGACACTCCCCTTGAAAATAATTTATTTCTCCGTAAATATTGATCCATGGCATTTGATACTTTGGCTTTCATCATCATTTAGATTTTCTTCCTAAAAAAGTCTGAAATTTGGTTCATTTGACATGGAATAACTGTCCAGTATTCAGCAGTAAGTTAGTATTACATTCTGAACACAGCCACAGTTTTAATGAATCGTTCTTTAGATGACTCATTCAGTAGAGTAAAAACAAAAATTCCAAAATCTGTTCGGAAGGTTTGTTTTATTCAGACAATGAATCAGTGAACAAATCAAGAAAAAAATAGACTGATTAAACCACTTGCATCATGAAGTCCCTTATGCATCATTTCATTTGTTCTTTATTGAAGCAATAATAAATACTGCTCTTAACCACTATGTTTTCGAGTTTTATTGTTAAGTGTATAATTTAGTAATGTTTATGTGCTAACCTCCACACTTGTTTTTTGTTCTGCTAGCTGCTCTGGGTCCATTTGCTAAGGAAACATCAGAACCAGATACAAGCTCTTTAGAGTTGAGTGTTTCAGCTGAACCAGTGACTACCGCAGGCAACCATATCATCCAACCATCACAAGAACGACTGATGGCGGAAGAAGAAGATGAGTATGATAGAGGACAGCAAACTGAAAATATTAGCAGGGTCGAGGAAGTAAAATATTCAGTGACTGAATTTTGCACTGGAGATCCAGAAGTACCTGGAGCAGCTATAGATGTCAGTGGGGCGGAGACTGTGGTGGAAACGCAGCTCTTTCAATCAGATGGGCTTATTGATGATGGGCAGGATGGGACACACCCACTCACACCCAGAGTGCCCACCCTCTCTGTGACTGACAGACTGACTGAACTGCATGGCTCAGAGGCGCTCAGTTTTAGCTCCGCCTTGGCCGCCCAGGTTGCGGCACGCTCACATACATTCACACACATGCAGGAATGTACTTATGGGGACTCGGAGGAGGAAGAGGAAGTGACATCACAGCAGACGAGAGAAAGTGAGGAGGACTGAAACGGCATTTTGCGACATCCGGGATATTTATTCTCATCTTTTAGTTTTATTTATTGCGCTTGATTTCAGGTGACAGACATCATTGGATGTAGCTAATGTGTGTGCGTGTTTGTTTTGCTCTTTTGTGTCTGTCTGTGTCTGTCAGTGTGTGTGTGTGTGTGCGCGCCTGTCAGTCAGTCAGTGGGAGGGCTATGTGTCTCATGTGATGTCCCATGTCCATTATCCTCATGACAGGGCTCTGGTACAGACTCATTAATACACAAAATAACAGACAAAAACTTACACATTTATTCACACACAAACACACATACACAAATCTACTTACTTGGTTTCTTGTTCCTTTTTAAATAAAATTTCATGAAGGTCCTTACTCAGAATAACCTAAACAAACCAATTCTTGGAGTATTCAATTAGTAAGTTTGGCTTAATCGCTCTCAAGAACATGTTACGATTACAATTCAACCCAAAATCAAGAGAAATTATATTTTGCATAAAGAAAAGGAAGCCTCATTTTCATTACTGTAATGTGGAAAAAATATGTATTTTATAAGAATATTCAACATGATTCGGTACTGCACTAAAATTAGAAGGATTTGTTTTCATGTTACAATAATGCAAATAGTGTTTCGTAGTCTGATAGTATTTCATTTGTACAGTAATGAGAATAATAATTTTTCCTCTAAGTAATGAGAATCTTATTATTTCACATGATGTTTTGAGAAAAATATATTTTTTTCTCATTACAATTATGAAAATGAGTATTTTTCATTACAGTAATGAGAAAATGTAATTGCAGTAATGAGAATTTTTTCACATTGCGGTAATTGTTGTTTTCACATTGCGGTTAATTGTTGTTTTCACATTGCGGTTAATTGTTGTTTTCACATTGCGGTAATTGCTTGTTTTTACATTGCGGTAATTGTTTGTTTTCACATTGTGGTAATTGTTGTTTTCACATTGCGGGTAATTGTTGTTTTCACATTGCGGGTAATTGTTGTTTTCACATTGCGGTAATTGCTTGTTTTTACATTGCGGTAATTGTTGTTTTCACATTGCGGGTAATTGTTGTTTTCACATTGCGGTTAATTGTTGTTTTCACATTGCGGTTAATTGTTGTTTTCACATTGCGGTAATTGCTTGTTTTTACATTGCGGTAATTGTTTGTTTCACATTGTGGTAATTGTTTGTTTTCACATTGCGGTAATTGATTTTTTCACATTGTATTTTTTTTAATACAGTAATTATTTTTTTTTTTTTACTTTATATTTTTTTCTTATTACAGTAATTAGAATAGTAGGTTTTTTTTCCATTACAGTAATGAGAATGACTTTTTGCATTGCAGTAAGTATACGATTTTATTTTCACTTAATACAGTAGTGAGTGCATTTTTTTCCCATTAAGGTAATGAGAAATGCACTTAATTGTCATGTAAATAATGTCAAAACGCAACAATGTTAATGGTCCTAAAAATAATTTAATTTTGGGATGAAATAGGCCCCAGATGTTTTTTTCTTGGGATTCACCCAATTCTTTTAAAAAGAGAGCAACATTCTTGAAAAAAGTTTTTCCTCTTGAGAAACCTTCGATTTGTATATTTGTGTCTGTACTGTCATTCTTCGGGGAAAGAAATAGCTGCCCTGATTTTCATTTTCACATCAAACAGAGTTTCTGTTCAGTAGCAGCTGGACTTATTGCTTTTATGAAATGAATGATAAATATTTGTAGACTTGTTACAGCAGTTCCAAGCTATTAAATGCCTTGAAATTAACAATGCAGTATGATTTTCTCTTTATTTACGGTGGATCTATTTTTCCCCAAGGGAATTATAAAAGTTCATATACTTACAATTTTTTATTAGTTATTGGGACTTTATTAAAGTAACCAGTACTGGTCTAAAGTCAGTTTAAAGACTCGAGGCTGCCTTCGTCTTTCACTGATCCCAGTTGACAAAAAAAACAAAAAAACTCTTTGGGAAAGGTAAGGAGCTGCAGTTGAACTTGCCTTAAACATTTTCCTCTGGAAGGATGGGTGCACTTTA
The DNA here is from genome assembly GCA_032164185.1 of Moxostoma hubbsi. Taxonomy (NCBI): domain Eukaryota; kingdom Metazoa; phylum Chordata; class Actinopteri; order Cypriniformes; family Catostomidae; genus Moxostoma; species Moxostoma hubbsi. The sequence continues at coordinate 21,851,388 of JAVLUX010000043.1, forward strand.
CAGTAACAGTGAAATGTTGTGTGGGACAGAAAAGGTCATTGATAATGTTGCCCTTTAATTATATGGCAATGTTTGTGTGGAAATGTTTTATGTCTACCGCTCTGCATTCATTTTCCTTCAGGGATATGCATGACTTTGAGACTGTCCAACAATCGTCTTGACCATGGCAGAAACTGTCTGTGTGTGTTTGTCCTCACTCAACACCAGTTTTGCCTTTTCTAAAGGTTCAAGTTTTTCCTCTCTCCAAAAGTGTTAAGCTTGCATTTCGTTTGTGAAATAAATAAGTACATGCATATGTGTGTTTGTCTTTTGTGATGCACATTAGGACCAGGTAAAAGTTCTTTCAGAAAAAGAAGACTTCCATAAACGCTGAAATCATGAGATGACTGAACCATGACAACAGAAAACTGTCATCTAATGTGTGACCCATATGGGCCTTCATATAGTGAGTTATTCTGCCATCTACTGGACAATGTGGGATACTCATGAAGCTTGTTAAGATCATGTCATATTTCACCCCAAATTCAAAAGAAATTCATTACATTCTGTTATGTTGCAGCTTTACGCTAAAAAGCTTTAAATTATTTATTTTTTTTCACATAAATCTACACTTCATACCCCATAATGACAAAGCAAAAAAAAAAAAGATTTTTGATAACTTTGACATTTTATTAGAAAGAAAAAACTGAAATATGACAGTGACATAAGTATTCAGACCCTTCACCCAGCACTTCATTGAAACACCTTCGGCAGCAATTACAGCCTCGAGTCTTTTTGGGTATGATGCGACATGTTTTGCACACCTGGATTTGGGGATTTTCAAACTCTGTGTAGTTCGATGGGGACCGTCAGAGGACAGCTATTTTCAGGTCTCCAGAGATGTTTGATTGGGTTAAAATCCGGGCTCTGGATGGGCCACTCAAGGACATTCACAGAGTTGTTCCTAAGACACTCTTGTCATGGCTGTGTGTTTAGGGCCATTGTCCTTTTGGAAGGGAAACCTTCTGCCTAGTCTGAGGTCCTGAGCGCTCTGCATTCAGTTTTCTTTTAACCCTGACCAGTCCCCCCGTCCCAGCCGCTAAAAAACACCCCCACAGCATGCCGCTACCGTCATCATTCGTCTCTGTTGGGATGGTATTGTGCAGGTGATGAGCGGTGCCTGGTTTCCTCCAGACATGACGTTTGGAATTGAGGACAAACAGTTCAATCTTCATTTAATCAGACCAGAGAATCTTGTTTCTGACAGTCTGAGAGTCCTTTAGGTGCTTTTTATGTGTGTTGCACTGAGGAGAAGCTTCTGTCTGAACACTCTGCATAAAGCACAGATTGGTGGAGTGTTGCAGTGATGGTTGTTCTTCTGCAAGTTTATCCCATCCCAGGAGATCAACAGTTACAGAAATATTCAAACCAGCCTGTCTAGCACCAACAGTCATCCATGTGATTCTCTAATCAGCCAATCATGTGGCTGCAGTGCATAAAATCATGCAGATATGGGTCAGGAGATTCAGTTAATGTTCACATCAACCATCAGAATGAGGAAAAAAATGTGATCTCAGTGATTTGGAGTGTGGCATGATTGTTGTCGCCAGACGGGCTGGTTTGAGTATTTCTGGGATTTTCACACACAACAGTCTCTAGAATTTACTCAGAAAGGTGCCAAAAACAAAAAAACATCCAGTGAGCGGCAGTTCTGTGGTTGGAAATGTCTTGTTGATGAGAGAGGTCAACAGAGAATGGTCAGACTGGTTCAAATGGACAAAGTCTACAGTAACTCGGATAAACGCTCTGTACAATTGTGGGGAGAAGAATATCATATCAGAATGCTATTCTGAGATGCAGGTTGGCACCGTTTTGGCAGCACGAGGGGGACCTACACAATATTAGGCAGGTGGTTTTAATATTTGGGCTGATCGGTATAAATATACACAGTATTTTGCAAAAGTCTGAGGCACATAAGATGTTTCACAAAAGCATTTGTCTTAAGATGGTTCTTTATATCTTCAACTTTAGTGTGTCGATAGGAAATATAAATGTTAGACTCACAAACATCTCTTTTGCAAATAGAAAAGATTAGAATAGGAGAACAGGGAGCCCTGCAACAGATGTCATGACCCCCACAAAACCCCCCACTGAACATCGTGTCAGTCTGAGATTACATAAAGAGACAAAAACAATTGAGACAGACTAAATATATAGAAGACCTGTGGAGAATTCTCCAAGAAGCTTGAAACATCCTATCTGCCAACAACCAAGAAAAATTGTGTCCAGATGTATCTAGAAGAATTGGTGCTGTTTTGAAGGCAAAAGTGGTCACACCGAATATTAATGAAGCTTTTTTATGTTTACTGGACTTTGTATGACATTAAGTGATAAATGAAAACTATTTGTCATTATTTTTGAAGACATCCTCACTATGCAACATTTCCCACAAGTGCCTTAAACTTTTGCACTGTACTGTTTATATTTATACATTTTGACATTATTCATAAGCAAATGATCCACTGTAATGCGAAAAAAATATTGAGAGTAAGTATGCATTATGGTAGTAATGTTTGGCCTGCTTTATTTATGCTATTTCAATAATGATAATAATAAAGTAATTGTGTGTGCACAGGGTTATTTGTTTTAAACAGTTATTACATCAGATTGAGAAACAACACTGACATAAATGAGGATTACAACCAAATGTCAACAAATTGTAATGAAAAAAAAAAATCACAAGTAATGAAATCTTAATATATACACTATATATATAGGGTTGGGGGGTTACTTTGAAATGTATCCCACTACAGATTACAGAATACATGCTGTAAAATGTAATTTGTAACGTATTTTATTAGATTACTCAAGTATCAGTAATGTATTGTAAATACTTTGGATTTCTTCTTCAGCACTGGTAGATTTATTTCACTTGTTTTGACTATAATAAATCTGCCAGTACAGTAAGACAAAATACACATGTTAAAAATACATTCTCTGAAAAACCTAAATATTTTATGCAGTGTTGTTTCTAAAACAATATTAATCAAAATGATCTTATTTTAAGGATTTTTACATATTTTTACAGGAAAACAACAACAAAATCTGATCAAGAATCAAAGGTCTTACACACACACACACACACACACACACACACACACACACACACACACACACACACACACACACACACACACACACACACACACACATATAAAGTGTAAACACATAATTATTACACATAACTACTACATTGAAATTGTGTCAATGTACATTACGGTTACTTACGAGTTTTACTTACACTATACAGCTACATTAGAATATGGATATTTAATAAATGCGTTGGACTCCACGTGGAATAAATTAAATAAACTAGCACTTTTTCTGCGCACACTTTCATTGAATGGCTTACCAATTAATTAACATTCCCCTCCCGAATGTACAAATGCTATGATGGCGAAGGTTTGGCTCATTAATATTTATGTGAGTGATGTAACACTATTAGGCCGATGTGATTTGTCTAAATGCAGACGCGCCAGCGGAGGCATGGCTTATAAATATAAATTAAGTTACGTAAATGAACGATCTGGGAATGCTCACAAAAGACGTCTGTGGAATTACCTTATTAATATTCATGAGCAGGGCCTTCGCCGTAGTAGTTCGCATTCCGCTGATGACGCTCTTCACATACTCAGCTGATTCGGCAGCTTTTCTCCGCTCGTCCTACACACGCATCGGTCTCTCGCCACTCGTGTCCGCAATCATGGAGGCGAACGGCACCGAGCAGCTGCCGGTACAGTTGGGCATGGACACGCTGATCGTGAACGGGCACGCGGCAGAACGAGAAGAAACGGACCCCGCCAAGAAGAAGAAGAAGAAAAAGAAGAAAAGCAAGTCAGCGGTTACCGGTAAGTGTCATATTGTAATGAGAGTGCAGAGGCCCCTTTGTAACTTACACTGCTGCTTTAAATACTCAGCTGTGAACTGTTTAAAGTCTCAGATTATGAACTCAAGACAGCAGGATCTGTCCTACATGCTGCTGTGTTTAGGACTAAGCATCACTGAATCTCTAGTGGTCCCCTAAAAAGTTTTTCATCCTTTGGAATTTCATTATAATGTACTTGAATGCATTGAGATCCTTAAGAAAAGATTCCTTTTTTATTTTCTGTTTTAATTAATATTTATCATTTGTTATTTTATTTTCATTTTTATTAATATGTACCATGTATTTGATGTATTATTTGTCATTTATTTATATGTATTTATTTTTTATTTGTATTCATTTGTATCATTTTATGTTACTTTTATATTTTGTATTTTAATTTTGTTTTTTAGATTTAATGTTTATTTGTATCATTTGTCATGTATTGTTATGAATGTATTATTTTAATTTTTTAATTCATTTGTATAATTTGTTGTTTTTATTTTTTGTATGTTTTGTTTATTATTATTATTATTATTATTATTATTACAAATGTTTATTTGTTTTTTAGATTTATTTTATATTTACTATTTATTTTTATTATTTGTATCAATAAAGCTCATTATGATTCTGGTTCTGATGTGTTTTTTATTTTTCATTTTCATTTTAATTAATATGTATGTACCATGTATGTTATTTATTTTTAGAATTATGATTTTTTTATTTGTATAATTAGTATTTTATGTATTTCTATTTTCATGTTTTAATTCATTTGTATAATTTGTTATTTTTGTATTAATTGTTTTACTTTTTTAATTCATTTTTAAAAATGTATTATGTATTTAATATTATTTTTTTAATAGTTTATATAATTTATTAAGATTTATACTAATTTTATTTTTCATTTTTAATTAGTTGTATTTTTATATTTTTTATTTATTTTTTAATGTATCATTTTTTGTTTATTCATTATTTATTCTATATTTAATATATATTATGAATTATTTATTTTGATATTTTCTCATTTATTTTTTGTTTTTTATTCATATTTATTTTGTATTTGTGTCTTAAAACCTTGTGAGTTGCCTACCTGTACAGCATAATTACAAATGCACCTGTAATGCCTAAAAATGATGTGTAGATAGGCAGTTCAATACGCTTTGAGATTATGATTCCCCAGAATGCTGTAGGCAGTTTGAGACTACACTGTTTGAAAAGAACAGCTTAAACCAGCCTAAGGTAGTTTCCTACCTTATCCCCCAAAATGTTTTCCACTGGTCAAGCTGGTGTACTTGTCAACTGGTCAAAACCAGTTAAGACCAGCAAACCACATTAGGCTGGTTTGAATTATTACGTATATTTTTTTCCTAGCAGGATAAAATGCTGTCTATGTTGACAGTTTAGTAAGTTCTGAGACTAAAATGCCCAAAATTGCCATCTCGTTTGGCAGCTTGCTAGGATGTGAGACTTTCATGCCCATAAATGCTAAGTTGGTGGCTCACTAGCTATCGTTTTGAGGGAAGGTCATAAAAACTGAAATGAATGTGCCAGAGTTTGCTGACAGCTGGCAAAAGTTTGGTTATGTCATTTAATGTAGTAATGTAAGGAAACAAGTTATATTTTGAGAAACACTGATTTGTGAAGTTATTCTACACTTTAGATGCCGTCTGCTATGCATGCAAGTACTTGCATCAGATCTTACCGTATGTGTCATCCTACCAAGGTTATACTGTATGATAATGCAGATACTTCTGTGGCTTGTCCTGTGCCAAGTTTGCTTTCATATGGACCAGTATAGGAGATGCAGTTGTGGACAGCTTCCAAACTGACAGCCGTTACTCACTTCCGCTCACAAACATACGCAGTGTTGATGAAGATTGCAGCTTGTGATGCATCTGGCACACTTAGCACTTTGCTTATGGGGCCGCTGCACCTGTGTGTGTGTGACTTTGCAGTAGGACAGGTCGAGCAGGGGGAGGATGGAGAGGTGGAAGTGAGGAAAACGACAGAACAGCAGAACCTGGAGGACAAGGACAGAGAAGACGACGGTGAAGAAGGTATTCTGCTTCTAAACACTCATTTATTTAGCAGATAAATGAACTAACCTCAATGTTTCTCAGAACGAATCAGTTGTCTCACTCACACAGGCTGTGTTTGGAATAGCTGACTACCGTACTACACCTGCAATTTCTGTAGTATGTATTATGTAAACTGTGCATAGTATGCAAATGTTCTTTATGCATAGAACATCCAGATGACCTTACATTTGGGTGAATCTTTCGAAAAGGACACATTTCACACTGACAAAAATAAAATAAATAATATTTTGCATTAATAAAATTAAGCAAAATATTACTGTAATGTGTCTGTACTTCTTACTTGACAGCCCCTTGACAATATATATATATATATATATATTTAACCAAGAAGATCATAAATGCAGTACAACAAATACTACTACAATCATGTATTAATACTTTAAGATGTAAATAATGTTTAATTGGTTTTCTTTTCGCATTGCAGTAATTGATTTCTTTACATGAATCTAATGTCAATTTGGGGTGAAAATATGATTAAAGCCAATAATAGAAATAGTCCTCAAATTATTCCTGATGTAAAGCTTGATATAAACATTGGGTCACCTTACGTCCTCTTTTTCGGACCTTAAAGTGTCCGGCCGGGATTTGTGAAAATGTCCAGGAGTTCGCCTTTAGTTGCATTATGACGTGCATCTGGTCTATTACTTTATGGTGTGTGCGCACATATTTGCATTGCTTTAACCCCTCTTTGTAAGTCCCGCCTTCTTGCACAACAATTGGTCAATTATAAGAGGCTTGCAGCAACTATTGGCCAAATTCCTGCCTGTCAATCTCTCACTGAACACGCCAAGCACTGTTGTGTTTGGCATCAAACAGTTGCTTGACAGTAGCAAATGACAGCTGAGTGGAAACAATGGCCAAACAAAAGTGCAAATTTACAAAAAATTCCCATGCTTTCATCCAGGTCGAGATCCGTTGGAAGCAGGATGTATGACATGTAAAGCTGCACTTATGTGTCAGTTGTTAATAAAGGTGCAAGTGATTTAGAAGCACAAGTTAGCTCTGTGAAGCATAAAGGGTCAGCAAAAGGTGAAAGTTCATCAGGTAAATTAACGGACAACCAGGTAAAATTGTTATCACATTGCTTCATTTTCCATGGCCACTCATGGCATCAAATATTGTATTTTAGTACATGGACATTCAAAAGTATGTTGGACATTTGTATTTATATATATTTATGTTATGCTAATAGAGTGTCTTTTTCACTGTATTAAAGTTTGCATCAGTAACACTGTTTTGAACCCTATTATTCCACCCCACCCCAATGTGTCCTCTTTCTGGAAAACCAGAATATGGTCACCCTATATAAACTGAACGTATTCTTGTCATGTATTTTAAGGAGCCCTCTAGAGGAAAGGGCGGGATTATTTTCTGAAATTGTTTACGTTCCCTGGCAACTGTTGGCGTTCCTCACTGTAATGTTACCATGGTTTTACTACCGTAGCCATATTTTAACCATGATATTCTTAGTGAAACCATAGTAAAAACACAGGACAATGAAATCAATGGTAATATAAATCAGAATTTTGTGGTTACAATGGTTTTAATTTAAATACAATAGTTTGACCTTGAATAAAACCATGGTTACTATATGATTACAGTATAGTGTATTAACTATTTCAGAAACTAATTTCCTGCCCACTTCTCAAAGGGGCTCAGTATCATTGTGATTCACCCATTTGTCAAAATGTGCATTATTCAATGTTCAAAATACTGCTCATTTGGCGGGGTAAGCGTGTTTTAAAAACACATCTCGAGACACCATGCAGCATTCTGTTTCGCTGCGTCTATTTCTCTAGTGTGACGATTGAACGGGAAATAATATCAACCGGAATCAGTTTTTACCTCTTCTTCACTCAGTAGTAGATCAGACTGCCAAGACATTTTTACACAAAATTGATAAAAATACAAAATGAATGTGTTTATTTCCACATATACTCTATGCACATTTTAAGGTGATGCGACAGCAATGTAGCATGCTACTATTTGAAACGCATTTCGTTGCATACTGAGTGCTGTTTAATGTAATATATATAGTAGGTATAGTGTAAAATGTTCACTATGTAATAAGCAGTACAATTGTTTTTAATAGAGTGCAATAATCTGGTTTCGGAAGTAAAAATCACATATTTTTTTTCCATAGGGAAAGTGATTATTAATGCTAACGTATAAACCTTTAAAAACCGATCTACTGTGAGCCCAGAGGTTGATAATCGATTATACATACTTCTGTTAAAGTCATCAGTCCGCGTTATTTTGAATACATTTTTTTAGAAATATTGTTAAATAGCAGAATTCCTGGTTATGAACTACACTACCCATGAACCTGAGGGGGGAAATTCACCAATAGGAGAATCACAGCCAACAAAGTGCACCAAAAGAGTTAAAAAGTTGCTGCATATTTTTTTTTTACTTCAAATTAAAGATTGTAATGTTGTGATTCACCTTCAAGGTGGTTGGTTTAGTTCATGGCTTATAACTCTTAATGGTGGATTTAATGAAATATGAAATAAAAAATTGATGGGAAAAATACCAAAAACAGCTGAAAAAGTGATTGACTATTGCACTCTAATCCCAACACAGCCATACTCTGCTACGGTCACTTTCCCAACCAATAATTTATTGTGTCAACTCTGTTCCCATCACAGACGGGGATGAAGGCGATAGCACCTCTGGAAAAAAGAAGAAAAAGAAGGCCAAGAAGAAGAAAGGACGTACGTTCTCTTTTCCTTGTACATTATGTTCTGTGTGGAACCAGAGATCGCATAAGTGCTCATTGGATCCCAAAATGCCCTTGCTTTTGCTGATTGGACAAGATGTTAGGTAATGACCACTAAAGAGAAATTAGAATTCAATCATCTGTTAGAGCGGGACCACATCAGTGCAGCACCTTTGTGTGTGTGGCTCTCAGATTAATGGAACAGGGCCCACGGTACGATTGGCTTCAGTGAAATGCACGTGTGTCGATGAGTGCTGGAAGCCCGTTTTGCTGCCAATGAAGCGCATTGGAGTGATGCCAGATCACTGTGCCTCTGGGAAAATCCTGCAGTGCAGACTACATTTCAGTGGAGGATTTTGAACAGGTCCCAAGTGTCTCCGTCATTATCTAGGAGATATTTATTAGGGTCATAACGTACAACGTTCAAGGCATAAACATAAAAGATTATGCAATTAGTTACTTTTTTCCCCACAAACGTTTACCATTATATTAAATAAAATAGTGTTGTTAAAATTCTTTCCCAACTTAAAGGAATAGTCCACTCAATCATGAGTATACCTCAATATTTTTTTGCAACATTTGATCTCAATATTTATGTATTTGCTTTGAAATGGCTTAAAACTGTGTAACCAGAACCAATATTGTGACCGTTTTTGAGTGATGATGCTAATGAATCACTGAATCTGTGTTTTGAACTGATTCACCGATTCACTAAAACACAGTTTTAGGCATGAAAGTAGATCACTGGGATGTTTTTTAGGAAATATAATGGGCAATAAAACATGTTAAAATCATTGCGATATTCGCAATATTGGTTAGTTTTATAAAATCAACAATATAATGTCGAAAATGATGTACATTTTCAATATATTACCCAACCATGCAGTAAAAACTCCAAAACAACTCTTACGCATATACAAACTTTGCTCAATGTCAAGCAGCTCAAACCTTGCGTAATGCGTTTTATGCATTTTTGTGTGAACGATCCTTATACCTTACCTTCTCTCCTCTAGCTAAAACTCAGACCGACCCGCCCTCCGTGCCCATCTGTGATCTGTACCCTAATGGTGTGTTTCCTGTGGGCCAGGAGTGCGAGTACCCCCTGTCACAGGATGGGTAAGTCCGCTTCGTCCCTTCTCAATGTGAATGCTCTGTTTAACTCCCTCAGGTCACCTTGTACTTTCTCCGGGCCGCTGTACCTCGTATTACACTGTGCTGTGTGTAATATTATATCTCTGAGACTACTGACATAGAGGTCAGTCATGTTCCCTTGGACCTAAAGTACTCACTCCAGAAATAGTGCTGAACACGGCGTATGCGGGTCCGGCTCATAAACGTAAAACATTTTTATTACTGTGTTTCTGAGACTTTGTTGAGTTTTATGGCAATCTTAAACGGACATCTTGGAGATGTATCTGTGCTGTTTGGAAAGTAAAGTCATTTCTGCACCACTAGTAGCACCACAGTGAATTACAAAAACACACCCCTGTCTTCTGTTGTTCGGTGAACACAGGTAGTCCCACCCTAAACTCATGCCATTTGTAGAGCCAATGTTGCTGTGTCAGGCCACTCAACAAACAGATTGCAATACCGTTTGGTGCCACGAGTACGGCAGAAATTACACACTGCGGCTTTAAGGAAATACTATTAGCAATGTTTGAGCTAACATGTCTTGCCTACAGGGAGCAGAACAAATATTGTATCTTTTTTTTTTTTTTTTTTAATTGTCATATTAATGTACTTTTTTTTAATTAAGGAAATGCAAAGCAAATTCATAAATAAACATGTCATCTTACAGGGAGCAACACAAACATTTCAAATCATTTTGCTATAACCAATGTTTTTACAAACTAAAATGTATTTCTTATTTTTTTTTTTTTCATTATTGTTTATTTTTATTAAAGAAATGCTTTTAGCAGTGTTTGTAAAATGTATCTTTCTAGTGAAGGGGGGCAACACAACCCTTTTTCTTTTGTTTTCTTTTCATTTTGTCATTATTATTTTTTTTATTATTAAATACTATTTGCAATGTTTGTACAACTAATCTCAAACATTTGAATTTTAAAAAATAATAATAAAAAAAACTATTTAAATAAAGGAAATGCTAAAATGTTTAAGGGTGCCATCTCGTTACTGTGAGCAGCACAAACATTTGTATTTATTTATTATTAATATATAATTAAATTTTTTTATAAAGGAAATACTATTTGAAATGTTTGTAAAACCAACATATCTGTACAAGATGGCTGTGGAACGTCAGGCCTCTTTACCCAGAAACCATTTTTCCCTGGCTAGAATCAAAATAGCCTTGATTCTATTAACTGTAAAAAAAAAAAAAAAATAATAAAAGAAAATTATACAAAATATTTTTATTAATAATTCAAAATTATTTAAGCAAAATATTGTATAATTGAGAGACTTTTTAATCTTTATTTTTCTTGGTGCATGAGCACGTAACAGAATGTGTATGTTAACTTCAACCCACAATCCAATATTGCACGAAATGTTATAGCCTGTGAAAACTTTTGTACAAATCTGAATGCCTTAATAGGAAAAGGTTCCCCACCCCTGAGTACAATAAGTAATATACACTCACCTAAAGGATTATTAGGAACACCTGTTCAATTTCTCATTAATGCAATTATCTAAATCAACCAATCACATGGCAGTTGCTTCAATGCATTTAGGGGTGTGATCCTGGTCAAGACAATCTCCTGAACTCCAAACTGAATGTCAGAATGGGAAAGAAAGGTGATTTAAGCAATTTTGAGCGTGGCATGGTTGTTGGTGCCAGACGGGCCGGTCTGAGTATTTCACAATCTGCTCAGTTACTGGGATTTTCACGCACAACCATTTCTAGGGTTTACAAAGAATGGTGTGAAAAGGGAAAAACATCCAGTATGCGGCAGTCCTGTGGGCGAAAATGCCTTGTTGATGCTAGAGGTCAGAGGAGAATGGGCCGACTGATTCAAGCTGATAGAAGAGCAACTTTGACTGAAATAACCACTCGTTACAACCGAGGTATGCAGCAAAGCATTTGTGAAGCCACAACACGCACAACCTTGAGGCGGATGGGCTACAACAGCAGAAGACCCCACCGGGTACCACTCATCTCCACTACAAATAGGAAAAAGAGGCTACAATTTGCAAGAGCTCACCAAAATTGGACAGTTGAAGACTGGAAAAATGTTGCCTGGTCTGATGAGTCTCGATTTCTGTTGAGACATTCAGATGGTAGAGTCAGAATTTGGCGTAAACAGAATGAGAACATGGATCCATCATGCCTTGTTACCATTGTGCAGGCTGGTGGTGGTGGTGTAATGTGTGGGGGATGTTTTCTTGGCACACTTTAGGCCCCTTAGTGCCAACTGGGCATCGTTTAAATGCCACGGCCTACCTGAGCATTGTTTCTGACCATGTCCATCCCTTTATGGCCACCATGTACCCATCCTCTGATGGCTACTTCCAGCAGGATAATGCACCATGTCACAAAGCTCGAATCATTTCAAATTGGTTTCTTGAACATGACAATGAGTTCACTGTACTAAAATGGCCCCCACAGTCACCAGATCTCAACCCAATAGAGCATCTTTGGGATGTGGTGGAACGGGAGCTTCGTGCCCTGGATGTGCATCCCACAAATCTCCATCAACTGCAAGATGCTATCCTATCAATATGGGCCAACATTTCTAAAGAATGCTTTCAGCACCTTGTTGAATCAATGCCATGTAGAATTAAGGCAGTTCTGAAGGCGAAAGGGGGTCAAACACAGTATTAGTATGGTGTTCCTAATAATCCTTTAGGTGAGTGTATGTATGTATATGTATATATATATATATACAGATATATATATATATATATATATATATATATATATATATATATATATATATATATATATATATATATATATATATATATATATACACATACAGTATATATATATATATATATATATATATATATATTTTTTTTTTTTTTATACTGGAAATGCTATTAGCATTGTTTGTACAACTATGTCTGTACAGGAAGTAACACATGTTTTTGGATTTTTATGTATAATATTTTATCATGTATCATTACATTTTTTGTAATTTTTTATTTTATTTTTTAAGTTCAAATTTTTATGAATATGTTATGGAATGTTAAGGAAGGAAGCAATGTTTTTAAAAGTAAAATACAGGAAGCAACTGTTTTTATCTTGTTTATTTTTAATTATATTATTTATTTATTACATATTAACTTTTTCTTTGTTGTTTTATTTAAAAACCTAAAGTTGTGTGATGACATTTTTTGAGTGGTCTGACTATAACCTAACTGTACTGATCTAGTTTTGCTCTGGTGAATAAATGTTCTTACTGTATAAATCTATATTCACATCTGTGTTTGTGTGTGCATCTCAGGCGTAGCGCTGCATGGAGAACGACCAGGGAGGAGAAGCGCGTGCTGGATATAGCCAATGAGGAGATGTGGAATGATTTCCGGCAGGCGGCCGAAGCTCATCGGCAGGTGCGCAAATATGTGCAGAGCTGGATCAAACCTGGCATGACCATGATTGACATCTGGTGAGTCTATAATTACATCAGTGTCTTCATTCAAGAGTACAGAAGCCGCAGCTGGACAGATTATACATATATAGCACAAACAAGAAAATGAACATTCATTAGACTGGATTTAATGCCTTTTTTGTCTGTGTCAGTGAGCGTTTGGAGGACTGCAGTAGGAAGTTAGTCAAAGAGAACGGTTTGAACGCAGGGCTGGCGTTCCCTACCGGCTGCTCGCTGAATAACTGTGCTGCTCACTACACACCAAACGCCGGAGACCCCACTGTCCTTCAATATGACGATGTGTGCAAGATCGATTTCGGCACACACATCAACGGTACGACACAAAAGCCATACGTAAGCTGTTCGGCCACATAAACTGACCAGCGTTTACAATATGCACTGTTTGTGTGTGTGTGTGTGTGTGTATTTAGGCAGGATAATAGACTGTGCCTTCACTGTCACCTTCAATCCAAAGTATGATGGCTTGCTTGAAGCTGTAAGAGATGCCACCAACACGGGCATCAAGGTGAGCTACTGATTCACATGTTAAAGTGGCAACAGACAGTGTTATGTGCATATGCTTGTGTACAATGTTCTCTCTCAACAGTGTGCTGGTATAGATGTACGTCTCTGTGATGTTGGAGAATCGATACAGGAAGTGATGGAGTCGTACGAGGTTGAAATAGATGGAAAAACATACCAAGGTATTAACCTAATGTTACAGGCCATACTTTATACGAGTACGCAGATGTAAGCACTTGGCTCACTTTATTTCCTGTTGTGTCTCTTACTCGTAGTCAAACCCATTCGCAATCTAAATGGACACTCTATCGGTCAGTATCGGATACATGCTGGGAAAACGGTGCCCATTGTGAAGGGAGGAGAAGCCACTAGGATGGAGGTGTTTGTATTTGTTATTGTCATCTCATTGCCATTTACAGGAGCAAGACTACAACAGACAATGGAGCTTGTGTATGTATTTGTGAAAGAAAAAAGGATGGATGGATAGAAGGAAGAAAGAAAGAGAACTAAATAAATGGATGGATAGATATAAGAAAGAAAAGAGAAATGGATGGATATACGAAAGAAATAAAGAGAAAGAAAGAAATGGATGGATGAAAGAACGAAAGATAGAAATGGATGGATATAAGAAAGATAAAGATGGATGGATATAATGATGAAAGAAAAAGGGATGATGGATAGAAAAAAGGAGAAAGACAGAAAGAAAGGGATTGATGGATATACGAAAAAGAAAGATAGAATGAAATGATTGGATATATGAAAGAAAGATGGATAGAATGACAAAATAAAAAAGAGAAAGAAAGGGATGGATAGATAGAATGATGAAAGAAAAAAGAGAAAGAAAGAAAGGGATGGAAAGAAAGATGGATATAAGAAAGAGAAACGAAGAAATGGATGGATGAAAGAAAGAAAGAAAGATGGATGGATGATTGGATAGAAGAAAGAAAGAAATGGATGGATGATAGAATGATACAAGAAAAAGATGGACGTATGACAAAGTAAGGGATGGATGGATGGATAGAATGATGAAAGATAAAAAGAATGAAAGGTATATATATATATATATATATATATAAAAGAAAGCAAGAGAAATGGATGGATGGATATAAGAAAGAAAGAAAGAAAGAGTGGATGTATAGACGAAAGAAAGAAAGAAATGAATGGATATGAGAAAGATGGATAGAATGACAAAAGAAAAAGAAAGGGATGATAGAATGATGAAAGAAAAAAAGAGAAACAATGAAAGAAAGGGATGGATATAATAAATAAATAAATGGATATAAGAAAGGAAGAAACGGATGGATGGATAGAATGATACAAGAAAAAAGAAATGTGTAATATATATATATATAAAAAAAGAAAGCAAGAGAAATGGATGGATTGATATGAAATGAATGAATAAAAAAGAAAGAAAAATGGGTGGATGGTATAAGGGATGGGTGGATATAGAAAGAAAGAAGGATGGATGGATAAAAAAATTATTGGATGAAAATAATAAAGAAAGATGTATGGATGGATAGAATTACAAAAGAAATAAAGAGAAAATGTATCAACACGGGGCACAGGCATCAAACACGGGGCACAGGCATCAAACACGGGGCACATCAGTGTGATTCAGGTTGCAGACAGTACACACAAAAGTTTTTCCCTCGTTCAAGAATGAAGAAATTTGAGTTGTAGCTGGGCGCCGCCGATAGACACAGAGTGGCGCGGCAGTGTGTGGACCTGCAATGAAAACGATTGTTTCTAATTTTAGAATGCATGATGTCGTCCGACAGACATGTCCGGTGTGCGATAATGCTATAAATGCCCTCAAATGCTCATTGACAGGAGAAACATACTGTACATCTTATAGAGTAAATATGTGTTTGACTGTCGTTCTTGTTCAGGAGGGAGAAGTATACGCCATTGAGACTTTTGGTAGCACTGGTAAAGGTGTGGTGCACGATGACATGGACTGCTCGCATTACATGAAGAACTTTGACGTCGGGCACGTGCCAATCAGGTGAGAGAGCACGTCACTCAGCCAACGGAGTCCTACAGACACCATTCACAAACTCGTAACTCTCTGCTGAAGATCCTCATCACTTTTAATGGGATAGTTCACCAGTCACCCTCAATGTGTCTCAATCACACAAAATGAGATGCTTAACAGAATGTCCAAGATGCTCTTTTCCATGAAATTAAAGTGTACAGGGACTGGGGGCTTTCAAGCTTTAAAATCATAAAAAGCACCATAAACGTACCAATAAATCAGTCCGAACAACTTGTGTGCAATATTCCAAGTTTTTCAAAGCCATACGATACTTTTGTGTGAGAATGAAAAAGTGTAGTCGTTATTTGCTTAAAATCTTCCTTTCCATTGTAGCTTTAAAATCTCGTCGACGTTGACTTAAATTCAGATATGGCGTGTCAAGATGCCAGTGACTTAAAATGGCAGTAGTTTGGTCAACGGTCACCATTGATGTGAAACCTGCAGAGATGCACCTTGATGTGCCATGTGAATGAGATTTGAGAGCATCGACAAAAGTCAGGAGTTTCCGTAAATGACAACTTTTGAAGTTTTCCTTCAACAAAGCTATCGGATGGCTTCAGCAGACTTGGTATATCGCACACAAGTCGCAAGCACAACATTTTTGGTCTTTTTTTAGCATTTTTTTAGACCATGACAGCCTCAGTCCCCATCCAATTTCACTGTATGGAATAGAGCAGCTTGAACATTCCACTAAATTTCTCCCTTTGTGTTTTACAGAAGTCATAAAGGTTTTGAACGACACATCTGGAGTAAATTATGACAATGTACTATTTATTCCAAAAAAAAAAAAGGATTTCTAAATGAAAGAAAACGCTTAGTAACCTTTATTAATGGTCTCCAGGCTGCCCAGGGCGAAACATCTGCTCAACACGGTGAACGAGAACTTCGGGACGCTTGCGTTCTGTCGCCGCTGGCTCGACCGTTTGGGTGAGAGCAAGTACCTGATGGCTCTGAAGAACCTGTGTGACCTGGGCATCATCGACCCCTACCCCCCCCTGTGTGACGCTAAGGGCTCGTACACGGCGCAGTTCGAACACACCATCCTGCTCAGACCTACGTGCAAGGAGGTCGTGAGCCGCGGAGACGACTACTGAGACGCGCATATGCGTACACACACTCGGCACTCACGCAAACACATACATAAAGGCATTCTTACAAGTATAAACTAGTTTCAAAGCAGTTGGCGTTTACTGAACTGCTGTTAGGGAAATTCTGCTGCGACCGTGCAGTATCATTTCGGCATAAAGTTAGGCATGAAACCACTATGCACGGGTATGAGCCAGTGCCCCCGTTAATCGTCTGATTTCAAAGCGAGTGAGATAAAGACTTTTTACTCATTTGTACTCGGTGTAGTGAATGAGAATATGTAAAGAGTACGGCTGCTTGGCTTTACAAGAAAACTCATTCGATAATGCGCACAGCTTTTACAGATCTTTTTGATGATTGTAAAATATCAAAATGGCTGTTTCATTTAGCAACTGTATTACATTTTGAACTCCCTCTGTTTTTTGTTTTTTTAAATAAAGAGAATAAAAATAAATACATTCTAAAATACTTAAAATGGCTTTTTTTTAGTTTTTTGTTCGTAGTTCGTCACAGGTTAATTCTGTCATCATCGCAGTCTTTGCATTATCTCTGAGTTGATGCATTGCAGTTTTTAGTGGTTTGCGGCTTGAGGTTGTTAGTTTAACTGCTTGTGCAAACTCATTTGTGGCATAAGATTTATTACCTAAAAAATACTTTACTCTCAGTTACAATGAACTGTAACCAAATATATCATTTATGTCTTGTGGCTATACTTTTGAAACAGTGTTTATTTGAACGTTTATGAACTAGCCCCATTTACTTCCATTGTAAGTGCATTATTGCAACCACGATTTTTGCTTTTCTATTCAAGTAAACAAGCGAGAAGTCAAAATGATGTTTTGTGATGATCACCGCTATGCCACAAATGCTCTTAATTAAACTTAATCTTAACTTGTATTGAACACGGTATATTCCTTTAAGAAATATATACATATGAAATTAATCTAAAATTACATTTTTATTATAGATGAATAAATGCAGGTTTTGTGTATTTTTATGCCATGGAACATGAATAGAAATAGCAGACTTTTAAATCATTAGAAATAAACCGCTACAGAAACCTGCCCACAGCAGTTTAGAAGAGTGACGTAGATTTCTCTCTTAATTTAGGGAATATTTTGCAGTTTTTCCATTGCAAATATATGAAGTGGTTTGTAGTGTTGGGTATGTTTAAATAGTAATCCACTACAAATGTCTAATTACTCCTGTAAAATTGTGATAAAATTACTTTACTGATTACTTTTAAGTTACTTTCTAAAATAACTGCTGCATTCAAGTTTGTTTTTCTGCTCCAATTCAAAACAAGGTCTATACTGTATTTCCTCGTTCATTCTTGCGGTCACAGAAACAAGCAGATGTGTAAATGAACAGCATGTGTGTGGATTTTGTTGTTGTTAATATTTTAGAAATGTGTAACCTGAGGAATGTATGGAAAACTTATTTATTTATTTATTAATTTAAACTAATTTATCGGATTGCAAATAGCTTTGTCAAAAAAGGAATTTGATTACAGGAACTAATTACTTTGTAATCAGATTACATGCAGCTGGTGATTTGTGGCCTGAGTTTGCTAGTTTAACTGGGGGATTCTCACAAAAACCTGCATTTAAACACATTTTACCCCCAATTCTCATTACCGTAACATATCACATTAAAAAAGTTGTTGTACAATACATTTTTTCAACAATGAAAGGCAGTATTGAGGGAATACTAATATGATGTATAAACATTTTCAAATTTCAATATATTTTTTAGATAACTGGGGGATTAAATGTGCGTAACAGTCATGATAATATCACTGTGAAAACTCTTAATCACCCCAAAATTAACTTCATTTTCCATATCGTCACCTTCCTAAAATAATGTCCGAAGTCATCTTTTGACAAAAATGATTTATTTTTTGCCCAAATCATCTCATCATTATATTTGGTTCAGTTGTTTGTGTTTTCTGAAAAAATGATTTAGGAGATTATTTTAGGAAGGTGACCATATGCAAAATATATTTTCTATTTGTTTCTTTTGATTATGGAGTGAAATTGTTCTGAAAGATTCCTCATTGTGCAAACTTGAAAGCAAAAATATTTTCAGTTTTGTTTTTAGTGAATGTTACTGTGACATTGTAAAGAGGAAACTCCTGCCCAAAATAACATGTTTCAAATGTGCCTGAACAGAGCAACAGCATTATCTGAGGTGGAACGATGGCCGGTTTGACCATCACAGCCATCAGTGATTAATCCTCATTCATAAAACACAAGCAGAACATTGGATAGATAATCAAATTATAGTTGGGACAGTTTATCTTAAAATGGTTTAACAAACTTTTTGCACAAGTTTGTTCCAAGACTGAGGACCAAATGTTTTAAATTTAAGTTACAGTTCACCCAAAAATGAAAATGCTCTCATCATTTACTCACCCTCATGCCATCCCAGATGTGTGTGACTTTCTTTCTTCTGCAGAACACAAATGAAGATGTTTAGAAGAATATTTCAGCTCTCTAGGTCCATACAATGCAAGTGAATGGTGATCACAACTATGAAGCTAGAAAAATCACATAAAGTCAGCAGAAAAGTAATCCATATGACTCCAGTGGTTTATTCCATGTCTTAAATGATATGACAGGTGCGGGTGAGAAACAGATCACATTTAAGTCTTTTTTTACTATGAACCTCCACTTTCACATTCTTCTTGCACATTGCCACCTATTGGTCAGAGAGGGGAATTTATAATAAAATGGATTTAAAAATTGATCTTCTCACCCACACCTATCATATCACGTCTGAAGACGGATTTAAAGACGTATGCTACCTTTATGTGCTTCAAGAGTTCTGGTTCGCATTCAATTGCATTGAGAGCGGAGAGATTCTTTAAAAATCTTTGTGTTCAGAAATTCACACACATCTGAGATGGCATGGTGGGTGAAATGACAGAATAAAAATTGTAACAGTTAAAAAAAGCACACGGAGTAGACGAGCAGATTTTTTATATAAAAAATAAGAATTGTGTGTCTTACCATTACTTAACAGGAATATAATTGGTTTAATCCACTTTTCTCTCCAATTTGGAATGCCCAATTCCCACTACTTACTAGGTCCTTGTGGTGTTGCGGTGGCTCCCCTCAATCCAGGTGGTGGAGGACATGTCTCAGTTGCCTCTGATTTTGAGACCGTCAATCTGCACATTTTATCATGTGACTCATCGTGCATGACACCGCGGAGACTCATAGCATGTGGAGGCTCATGCTACTCTCCGCAGTCCACACACAACTCACCACACGCCCCATTGAGAGCGAGAACCACTAATCGTGACCACGAGGAGGTTACCCCATGTGACTCTACCCTCCCTAGCAACAGGGCCAATTTGGTTGCTTAGGAGACCTGGCTGGAGTCACTCGGCTCGCCCTGGGATTCGTACTCGCGACTCCAGCGGTGGAAGTCAGCGTCAATACTCACTGAGATACCCAGACCCCTTGAATTAGCAGACTGTTAACAATTTACAAATCCCTTTCGGCAATTTCAAGTTTTAAAATCACGGGTAAAAAAAAAATAAAAAAAAAATCAGTCCACAAGCTGTTTAGAAAAATGCAAAAATATTCTCCTTTTATTGAGGTAAATTTCTCTATGAACTGAGGTAACAATTTGCATAGTTTTACATCTATACCTGCTCGAAAGTGGAAAATGGTTTGGAACAACAAACGAGAGATGGAGACTCCATATGATGTGTGTGTGAGTCGCACAACACCACACATCCAACTAAACACACTGACATGGGGAGAACATACAACATTGTGTCTGTTGCTGGTGATTATTATTATAATTTTGTTTTTTTTTGTTTTTTCATTTTTCTGTAAAATAGAAAAAAAAATTGTTCACCCAAATACCAGGCATAAAACTACATTCTGAAAAGGTGACAAATTCCTGAATTGTTTGAATTGTGTTGGAAGTCAATCTTAAACTGGTTTGACATGGCTGCTGGACACTTTCAAAAGAGGTATAGAGATATGGAAACACATGTACAGTGATATGAAGAGAGAAAACCTCATTATCTTACAGATCGCTTCCTTAAACTTTCTTTCATACGGACGCTATGGACATTTCAGGACTGTTCACACATACAAAACTCAATCAACTTTGGTTTGTGGACAACATTCAGTTTTTAAAAGGACACACTTAAGAGAGATGCAATAATGCTTCAGGTTTGGTCCAATATCACTCTCTTCATATCTACTGTACATACACACGCTACAATCACCGCTTCCTACCCAAATCTGTCAGTCATATCACTGTAAGGCTTGAGTGTGCGCAACAAAAACACACTCCACAACTGCTGTACACTAGAGAAGACGCACGCTAACGGTTTTAAAACCTATATCAACAGAATGTACATAAAAACACAGTCTCTGTGGCTGGAGGGCTGCTCAGCAAGGGTCAGAGGTCACTGGCTTTGATTTTGTCCTGAGAGCTTTGCTGTGTGTAGAAGAGAATGTAGGCCTGGGCTTTACACACTTCCTCCACAGCGCACACACTCAGTTTGGAGTCGTTACAGTGCACCCAAAACCCTGAAGAGAAAGAAACAAAGGGAGAGAATACGCTGAATTCATGATTCAACGGGAGCGTTTATATGAATGCTGTAGGTTCTACACAACTGTACAGTCACATGCTTATAATGGAAGTCTATGGGGCAAGACACTCTGAAGGATTTAAAGCAGAAAAACAAAGCTTGTATTTATGTTAAAGATCTGTAAATTCTTCTGATCACAGATGTGTGTTATTTGAGCCGTCAACTTCTCTAAAATCACCCTTTTGGAGTGGGACTACTTTTTTAGGCAGACGACTTTGCGGTTATTTGTTAGATATAATTCCTGTGTGGATGGAGTTTGCTTCTGTAAACAGTGCTTTGGGGATAGTCATCACTTTTTGGTATCTTTTTACATATTGTGCAAAGTTGTGAGTAATTTTATGCTTTGTGCCCATCAAGTCATTGTAACAGTGCGGCACTTACAGTGGGAGTGAATGGGGCCAGTCTATAAATGTTAAAATACATACGGTTTCAAAAGTATAGACAACAAGATGTAAACAATATTGGCGTGTTAGTGTGATAAAGTCACTAATGGGGTTTACCAGCGTTACGTCATTATGGGAAAAAAAAAATTGTAATATTGGATATAACCTGTAGCAATAATTCTGAAAAAGACTATTTGAACATTTACAGACTGGCCCCATTCACTTCTGTTGTTAGTGCCTCACTGCAATCATGATGATGTCCTTTCTTTTTTTAAATGAGCGATGACCAAACACAAAATATGAGTGCTAAAAATGTTTTACTTTTTGACATATTTGACATTATACACTTTACACAGGAAGTATGGATGGTCACAAAATGTACTTTGGGGTTGTTCTCCCACATGTCAACTATACTAGAAAAAAATCAACAACTCTGACAGGACGAAGCAATTCAAAGTTATCGCATATGGAATCATGCTTCTCAAGGTGGACTTGTCTATCAAAGTGTTTTATTGAACGTTAAAACAGAATAACTGCAAACTATGAATGCAATAAATAAAAATAAAAAACACAAACTAGTCCAAAATGATCCCTCTTGTGCGCAGTCTGTGCATGTGAGCTCTGGATCTATTATTGACCCCCACACTGAACACCTGACACACGGATTACCCAAATATGAAATGTGACACTCTCTTGAGATCCAGTGAGAACGATCTGACACATCTATGATGTGAAGAACCGTATTTCAGTGAGACGCTCCTAGAGAACACCGTTGCTATAGTGATCTCCATCAGCACTAACCAGGATAGCTCTCAGGACACTCTTTGAGTTCTAGATCTGGATTTACATATCGTGTGATGTCGAGTGAGGGCTTGTTTGATTCAGGATCGCCAGCTGTAAGTTGTGATATCTCATTTTCTTTATGATGTATTTTCATGAAGTAATAAACCAAAATGTGACTGAAAGGCGGTTTATAATTGTTTTGATAAATGAATGTGGATTTCACACATTATTATTCACTATAGTTTGGTCTCAGAGTGAAACAAATTTGCTCTTTATATTCTACTAATCAAGACCTTTCCAAAGATATACAAAACATGGCTGTGAGATCTTTTTGATCTTTTTACAGTTTTCTTTTGTATGATTGTTTCGATTGCAAATTTGCGATTTTTAAAAAAAAAAAATGGAACAGTTCTAATTTATCATCAAATTTAAAAGCAGTATTTTAGAATTGGTCAGATCAGCTATATTCATTGTAAAGATAAGATTCTACACTTCAAAACGACACCTAATTTGTGCAGATTAAGCAAGTGCTTGTTGAGCAATACCATAAAACAAAACAAAACTCTGTGATCAGTGCCCCCTAGAGGGTCCGGTACTGGGTCACTCCAGGTTTAAGCTCAACTTGTATTCAACCCAGAACATTGATGTTGTTGAATTTCCAGCATGGTAATTGTATAATGGTAATTACAGCTACCGTGAGATCCATTTTATTTATTCTGTTGAAATAATAGCATATTTACTGCACACAGCACAGGGTGATGGAACTGGAGGAAGAAGAAGAAGAAAAAGAAATAAGATTAATACCTCCTTCTGTATTATAACAATAGGCAGTGTAGTGGCCCGAGCCGAATCCCTTCCCATGATGCATGACGACAGCAGAGAGCTGGTAGAGGAAGTGTTGAGGGTGGAGAGAGTTACTGGAGTCTTTGCAGCAGTATGGCTCCATGTTGAGCTCCTGCTCGAACTGAACGTGAACGCCAATCTTCTCCCTGTGGTTTCGCCCAGACCACCTAAACACACACACACGTACATCAAGATCTGTCACAAACTCCTACGTACAGGTAGTCCCTTCTCATGAGAATACCTGAAGCGTTTGAGGTGCAGTCTGAGAACATGAGGCAGTTTGTGAACCATCAGCTGTTTCTGAGCTTCCGTTAAGACCACCTGCTTTGAACAGAATCGCCGTCGTTTGCCTTCAAGAGACAATACAATAAGAAGAGCATGAATCTTTCGTAACCTAGTTATTGTTTGTTTAGAAGACTTAAGCTTAAAGTCAACATGAAATGGCATTTGTAACCCATTTTCAATGAGACATAAATGTAGGGCCAGACTTGATTTCATCTATTAGAAGTTGATTTGACAAAAGAAATATCAGAAATGTGTATTAAGAAAGTAAAAAGGGTCAACGTTGCCTTCAAGCTTTAAACTTAAAAGCTAGAATGTTCTTTAAAGTTATTGGGTAATTCACAAGCCTATATTTCCCTACAGCCATAATGTGTGTTCAACTCACTGTTGCAGTGGTCACAGGCATATATGGCTCCCTCCAAAGCCTCCGTCTCTGTAAACTTGGCCAGCATCTCTGTCAAACCACACGGAACCTGTGCGGCATCCTTACTGTTGCTGTGGTAACGCTCTGGGAACTCCAAAGAAAGATCCCAAAAGGGCTCTATTGTGTTTGAGCGATGATCGCATGCCAAACACCTCACCTACAGGAAGTGAGACAAGGATTTTCAGCAAAATTGTGCACGTTTGATATCTGGGAAAAGTCAATAATGTCTACACATGCATGTGAATGCAAATGCTTCATGCATCATTTAAGGCCCAATAATTTATTATAGGCATAATTAAAGGAATATTCCAGGTTTAATACAAGTTAAGCTCAATCAACAGCATTTGTGGCATTATGTTTACCACAAAAGTAAATGTTATTTTCTTATAAAGAAAAAGAAGCAAATATCTGGGTTCCAATGAGGCACTTACAATGGAAGTGAACGGGGGCCAGTCCGTAAACATTAAAATACTCACAGATGATGTAAACAATATGCACATTAAAATGATTTTAGTATGATTAAATCACTTACTAACCTTTTCTTTGTAAAGTTATAACCAATTTACATGATGATGTAATGTTAACAAACCCTAAAATGACTGTAAAAATGACCATATAAAGAACTTTACAGCTCAAATAATACACAAGTTTTAACAGAAGAATTAATGCAAGTGCTTTTATAAAATTGTAAGCTTCAAAGTTCTGCCTTTCATTGTAAGTTGTTTCCACCATTTTTGCTTTTTTAAAGAAATGGAGGGGCAAGTCAAAAACATTTTTTTTGGTGGTAATCAACATTGTGACACAAATGCTGTCGATTAAGATCAACTTGTATTGAACCAGGAATCAAAATGTAATTAACAGAAAAACACAGAACTTCACAGAATTTGACCAATTTTGGATGGTGAACGACAATTTGAAAATTAATTCAAAACATCCATCAAAATACAAACAGGAACACAAAAAAAGCCTTCATTCAGTTTTCCACCAAAATAAAAGCTTTAAATATATATTAAAAAACTGGATGCTTGAAATTACAGACATTATGACAGAAATATATTTCTACTGTATAAAATAAATTGCTATTTAATTAACAATAATAGGCATAATCATTGGTATTATTACATTGATTGACTACAAATAGTCCCTGTAGCAGTAAAACTAACAATAATTTAAACAGTATATTTTTATACTAAATAACAATAGGCAAAACAATTTGTATTTAAAAAAAAAAACAACAACAACAACAGTAATAATTATTATTATCATCATCATCATCATCAAAAACATAATTGTTTTTATCAATAATAATGTTAAATTTTTTTTTTATTAAAGTTTTAATTAATTTTACCATTTTCATGACAATACTTCACTAAAATATAAAACATGGAATCCAGAAAAATTCAAATGGAAATCACAGAATTTGGGTAAAAATAAATGGAATTTAGAACAAATGTAAATTATTTCATAGGGCCCTAATAATTGCATTGTGAAATCTGCCAGACTGGAATTCATAATCTAACACAAGTAGGGCTGCAACTAACGATTAGTTTCATAATTGACTAATCTAGCGATTATTCGACTATTCGTCAATTATTGCAATGATTAATCATTAGCTCTTAACCGATTTTTCAGCTTGTATCTAGACTTAAAAAGGAATTAACCGTGCTTACTAACAATAAAGAGAAGAAAAAAAACTTTTAATGACATAAATGACATTCACTGAATTAAAAGGAAAAAATACTTTTTATAAAGTATAATTCAGAAAATAAATCGTTTATTCAGGTGTTGACTAGTTTTCCATTTAAAATTGTTAAAAAATCCTTAAAACAATATATAAGCAACATAAGATATTTAGACTTATTTTAAGAGAATGGATCTTAAATATAAGTGTATTTTTTTAAAGAACAAATATACTCATATACAAGATATATTCTCTAAAAGAAAGTCTAAATATCTTATATATGATTCTCATGTAAATGTATCTTGTTTTAAGTAGGTTATTTTTAGATATTTTAAATTATTTAAATATTGTATGCAACATTCTCCAATAACAATTTTTTCTTCAGCATTATAGCTCCTAAAGTAAATGTGCATTGGTTTAAAAGAATTTTAGATATTATTTTTGGAAAACAAGCCAAAAGAGACTTATTTTGTTGCAGTGTAGAATGGGGCAAATACTACACTCTCTCACCTTTCTGTTCACTTCAATCCATCTTTAACTCACAAAAACAAACACTATCTTATTAATACAGCTGCGTATCGGCGATTTACTTCACAATAAGATACACACCGTGACACATAGGCTACAGTATATTATGATTCAATATGTCGCAGTCAATCACGTTATAATCTAGCTGCAGCAAACGCGCATGAGTGATGAGCGTCCTCAAGAGGGTGGATCAGCTGAGTGCAGCTTCAATATCTCCCCTTCACACGACTCATAGACGCATTTGCCCTTAATAAAAATCATTGTTTTACAGTAAGCATACTTTAACTCTGATATTTGTAGTAAAAAACACAGTAACCACAAAATCAACATGGTTACTGTCATGTTTACAATATATAGTATAATGACAATCATGGTTACTATATACCATAGTTAATTGTATCAAAAGCATGATTTCTGCTCAGAAAACTGCTCAGTTTTAATCATACATCTTCATCAATGGCGTAGGGAAACATATCGTTGGCAATGAATACCCCAATCGCTTTAGTTATTGTTTTATGCCTGTCCAAATCAGCACTGAGTGCCTGCATAAAACGAAAGGTGTGCAGTTTAGGCTCATCTGCGGATCTTTCCCCAGTGATTTTGGCATAATTACCAGTATACGGAACTCGCGTCGAGCGATGTCTGTAAACAGTGCCTGTTTTGTAAACGTTTTTTTGACCATCTTTGACCATTTGACTGCGAAAAGAAACATTTTCCAGACAGGAAACCTGAATAATGCAGGGGGCTTCTCTATCAACAGCTCGTTGTCTCCACTTGCCATTTTCAACATTGATGTCATCAAGCTGACCCAAGTGAAACAAAAGAGATGCGTATCCATCTGATTTGTTCCATTCAGGTGCATTAGCGGAGGTTGTAACTGTGCATGTCTATTTGATACTTTATTTTCTTCGTAAACCTTGTGCTCCAGATGCGTCAATAAACTTGGTGAACCACGGTGCCAATGCTTACCGAAACATTGCTGGCAAACTATACGGTTTGTTTTTTTAAAGATAACCGTTACACCCCTAGTAAGAACGTGCATGTAAACATGCTCAGTGGCGCAAGGGGGCGCTATAGTGCGCGTTAGCACAAACTATGTCATGGTTGAGCAATATTTTGAAGAGAATCTTGCAGAACAAGACAGCAAAAGTTAGTTAAATTGTCAACATGTTCATAGCTAGCTAGCTACCACAATAATAACGCAACTAATTTAATGACAAGCATTTAAAGTTAACTGTATCGCCCCCTTGAGTACTTGTTAGTAGGTTTATTACTGCCACATGAAATACAAGAAAGTGAAGCATGTGTTAAGTGAACGTGGAATTGCGATGCACTGCCAAAGCAAGTGTCTACTATTGCGTAATAGCATAGTAGAGCATGTGTACATATTAATTGGGCAATGTGACTGTGTGTACTAATCACCTGGCTAAGCAGCTGGCCGTGAAAGATGGTGTTGACCACGCTGAGCACCTGTTTAATCAGCCGTCTCTGATTGGCCGGGACAGTGGCAGGTGTTAGCGTCCTGGTCCGTTCCAGCTCATGCTGTACTTTATCTAAGAGTTCACAAAGAAATTCCTGCGCATCCTGCTGTGCATATCCGCGGAACGCTGGGATAAGCTGCCACACAGAGTGCAGCATTGCAAACGGAGACACCAGGGCCCACTTACCCGACCACATCACCTGGAACAGCGTGTGTAACTCGTGACAAAGCGAGATGTGTTTGGAGCTGGGCTCCTTGGGTTGGATCAGCTCCATGTTGCGCGAACTGGACGCACCACCACTAAGCCCAGACCCCTGGTTGGAGCCTTTCGGTTGGGTCACGCGCTGAGCGGAGAGTCCCAACTTGCGGCTGACCGCGGAAGCTAGCAACTCCAGTGCTTGGTTCAGATCCAGTCTCAAAAAACACTCCCGGAATACATGCAAGTGACTCAGAACCTGCAGTATAGAGTTCATGTAACATGTATTTCCAAGGTTGCGCAACCCTGTAACTCCCGGCGTGACAGTGGGACGCCGTTTGATTGGCGAATCGCCCACTTTCGGAAATGGGGCACGGGGCCGTTTGGCCTTAACGGGTGTACAGGGCCTCTTTTGAAGCGTTCTGTCTTTTGTTCGTTGAGTTGGAGTGGAGATACAAGCAGGAGCAGACCTACGCTTTGTAGATTTTACGCTATTGGCCGACGATGGCGTCGTAGCCACAACAGCAGCTTTTAGACTCTGCCGCCGAATACGATGGCTCTTTCTTGGAGGAGCGCTTTCCTGCTCCTCCCTGAGTTGCCGTTTGAGTTGCCGCCTCCTCTCCCGCGCCTCCCTCTTCCGCTCCTCCTCTTCCTCCCGTTGTTGCTCCTCCTCCAATCGCTTCTTCCCCCGTTCTGTTTGAGCGAACCACAAGCGGAACACGCGGCCGATCAGGGCGCGTCGGCGATGCCACAGCGCTGTGAACATGCGGTCCTCGTCACGCAACTGCAGCTCCTGCGCGCCGAGCGACGGCTGATCTCCGGTGGCAGAAGACGAGCGCAGTGTGCGCCCACTGCGTGTGGTGACTTCATAGCACTGGCTCTTAATGGCGCTTAGTGTGCTACGCAGCAGCTTCAAGTCACCCGTTGCATTATCGTTCAGTACGTAGTCATCACACAGATAGCAGTACACATACAAATCATTTACCTCCAGAGCCAGGGAGTGGTGCTGCTCCTACAAACAAAACAGGAAATAAAAACCAACTTCAACATGGGATATCTCTGTGTGTGTGTGTGTAATATATATATATATATATATATATATATATATATATATATATATATATTTATTTTCTAACAATTTCTAAATTTAATCAAACAACATTGTTAATAAAACAAACCTTAAAGTGCTGAAGTGCATGCTCCTCAATGTAGCGTCCACAGGCTACGTGCGAGCAGCTGAGACACGCCCACACCGACTCGGTGGTGTTGCAGTCCACACAGTGCCATTTCTGCGGGTTCAGGATGGAGTGGTCCTGAGCGAGCCTTAAACGACCCACGTGCTTACACCTGTCCATCACACTGAGTCACGGCACTCTTCACATCACCATGGTGATGGCAGCCAGTGGTGAAACCAGCGCCTCCCAAGGCATGATGGGTAATCTGCAGATATGAGTTTATAAATTATTTTATTACTTGTGGTGGGCATTCATGGCATCATTTCTAGTCACAAAATGAAACAGACTAATCTGTTTTATATATATATATATATATATATATATATATATATATATATATACACACATACATACACTACCGTTCAAAAGTTTAGGGTCACTTATTCTTTTTTTTTTTTTTTTTTTTTCACATTTTACAATAATAGTAATGTCATCAAAACTATAGAATAATGGAAATGGAAATTTGGGAATTATGCTGTGAAAAAAATTAAATAAAATAACTAAACACTATATTATATTTTAGCGTCTTCAAAGTGGCCACACTTTGCCTAGATTTTACAGAAATGTACTCTTGGCATTTACTCAACCAGCTTCTTGAGGTATCACCCTGGGATGCTTTTTAAACAGTATTGAAGGAGTTCCCATCTATATGTTGGGCACATAGTGGCTGCTTTTAATTATTCGGTCCAAGTCATCCATTTTTCCAAAAACATTTTTTTTTTAAATAACATTTTATTTTTTGTAATTAAATTAATATGTTGGCACAATTATGTTTTTGTCTACAAAAAGAATTTCAAACATTTAAGCGTACGCCTTCAGATCAAAAGGTTTTTAAGATAATGAGAAACATTTCAGGCAAGTGACCCCAAACTTTTGAACGGTAGTGTATATATATATATATATATATACACACACACTACCGTTCAAAAGTTTGGGGTCACATTGAAATGTCCTTATTTTTGAAGGAAAAGCACTGTACTTTTCAATGAAGACAACTTTAAACTAGTCTTAACTTTGAAGAAATACACTCTATACATTGCTAATGTGGTAAATGACTATTCTAGCTGCAAATGTCTGGTTTTTGGTGCAATATGTACATAGGTGTATAGAGGCCCATTTCCAGCAACTATCACTCCAGTGTTCTAATGGTACAATGTGTTTGCTCATTGGCTAAGAAGGCTAATTGATGATTAGAAAACCCTTGTGCAATCATGTTCACACATCTGAAAACAGTTTAGGTCGTTACAGAAGCTACAAAACTGACCTTCCTTTGAGCAGATTGAGTTTCTGGAGCATCACATTTGTGGGGTCAATTAAACGCTCAAAATGGCCAGAAAAAGAGAACTTTCATCTGAAACTCGACAGTCTATTCTTGTCCTTAGAAATGAAGGCTATTCCATGCGAGACATTGCTAAGAAATTGAAGATTTCCTACAACGGTGTGTACTACTCCCTTCAGAGGACAGCACAAACAGGCTCTAACCAGAGTAGAAAAAGAAGTGGGAGGCCGCGTTGCACAACTGAGCAAGAAGATAAGTACATTAGAGTCTCTAGTTTGAGAAACAGACGCCTCACAGGTCCCCAACTGGCATCTTCATTAAATAGTACCCGCAAAACACCAGTGTCAACATGTACAGTGACGAGGCGGCTGCGGGATTCTGGGCTTCAGGGCAGAGTGGCAAAGAAAAAGCCATATCTGAGACTGGCCAATAAAAGAAAAAGATTAAGATGGGCAAAAGAACACAGACATTGGACAGAGGAAGACTGGAAAAAAGTGTTGTGGACAGATGAATCCAAGTTTGAGGTGTTTGGATCACAAAGAAGAACGTTTGTGAGACGCAGAACAAATGAAAAGATGCTGGAAGAATGCCTGACGCCATCTGTTAAGCATGGTGGAGGTAATATAATGGTCTGGGGTTGCTTTGGTGCTGGTAAGGTGGGAGATTTGTACAGGGTAAAAAGGATTCTGAATAAGGAAGGCTATCACTCCATTTTGCAACGCCATGCCATACCCAGTGGACAGCGCTTGATTGGAGCCAATTTCATCCTACAACAGGACAATGACCCTAAACACACCTCCAAATTGTGCAAGAACTATTTAGAGCAGAAGCAGGCAGCTGGTATTCTATCGGTAATGGAGTGGCCAGCGCAGTCACCAGATCTGAACCCCATTGAGCTGTTGTGGGAGCAGCTTGACCGTATGGTACGCAAGAAGTGCCCATCCAACCAATCCAACTTGTGGGAGCTGCTTCTGGAAGCGTGGGGTGCAATTTATCCAGATTACCTCAACAAATTAACAGCTAGAATGCCAAAGGTCTGCAATGCTGTAATTGCTGCAAATGGAGGATTCTTTGACGAAAGCAAAGTTTGATGTAAAAAAAATCTTATTTCAAATACAAATCATTATTTCTAACCTTGTCAATGTCTTGACTCTATTTTCTATTCATTTCACAACGTATGGTGGTGAATAAGTGTGACTTTTCAGGAAAACACAAAATTGTTTGGGTGACCCCAAACTTTTGAACGGTAGTGTATATATATATATATATATATATATATATAGTGAGGGAAAAAAATATTTGATCCCCTGCTAATTTTGTACATTTGACCACTGACAAACAAATGATCAGTCTATAATCTTAATGGTAGGTTAATTTGAACAGTGATAGACAGAATAACACCAACAAAAAATCCAGAAAAACATGTCAAAAACTTTATAAATTGAATTGCATTTTAATGAGGGAAATAAGTATTCAACCCCTTCTATATCAGCGATTTCTGGCTCCCAGGTGTCTTTTATACAGGTAATGAGCTGAGATTAGGAAGGGAGTGCTCCTAATCTCAGTTTGTTCCCTGTATAAAAGACACCTGTTCACAGAAGCAATCAATCAATCAGATTCCAAACTCTCCACCATGGCCACGACCAAAGAGCTGTCCAAGGATGTCAGGGACAAGATTGTAGATCTACACAAGGCTGGAATGGGCTACAAGACCATCGCCAAGCAGCTTGGTGAGAGGGTGACATCAGTTGGTGTGATTATTCGCAAATGGAAGAAACACAAAATAACTGTCAATCTCCCTCGGTCTGGGACCCCATGCAAGATCTCAACACGTGGAGTTGCAATGATCATGAGATCAGTGAGGAATCAGCCCAGAACTACACGGGAGGATCTTGTCAATGATCTCAAGGCAGCTGGGACTATAGTCACCAAGAAAACAATTGGTAACACACTATGCTGCGAAGGACTGAAATCCTGCAGTGCCCCGAAGGTCCCCCTGCTGAAGACAGCACATGTACAGGCCCATCTGAAGTTTGCCAATGAACATCTGAATAATTCAGAGGAGAACTGGGTGAAAGTGTTGTGGTTAGATGAGACCAAAATCGAGCTCAACTCGCGTGATATGGTCCCAAGAACACCATCCCCACCGTCAAACATGGAGGTGGAAACGTTATGCTTTGGGGGTGTTTTTCTGCTTAGGGGACAGGACAACTTCACCGCATCAAAGGGACAATGGACAGGGACACGTACCATCAAATCTTGGGTGAGATCCTCCTTCCCTCAGCCATGGCATTGAAAATGGGATGTGGATGTGTATTCCAGCATGACAATGACCCAAAACACACGGCCAAGGCAACAAAGGAGTGGCTAAAAAACAAGCACATTAAGGTCCTGGAGTGGCCTAGCCAGTCTCCAGACCTTAATCCCATAGAAAATCCAAATCCAAGTTGCCAAACGTCAGCCTCAAAACCTTAATGACTTGGAGAAGATCTGCAAAGAGGAGTGGGACAAATTTCCTCCTGAGATGTGTGCAAACCTGGTGGCCAACTACAAGAAACGTCTGACCTCTGTGATTGCCAACAAGGGTTTTGCCTCCAAGTACTAAGTCATGTTTTGCAGATGGGTCGGATAATTATTTCACTCATTAAAATGCAATTCAATTTATAACATTTTTGACATGCGTTTTTTTCTGGATTTATTTGTTGTTATTCTGTCTCTCACTGTTCAAATGAACCTACCTTTAAAATTATAGACTGATCATTTGTTTGTCAGTGGACAAATGTACAATATCAGCAGGGGATCAAATAATTTTTTCCCCTTTTTTAAAATTTGTAATCAAATGACAGCCCTAATAATATAAATATATATCCGAAAAGTATATAGTAAAAAAAAAAAAAAGTAAAAGTCACAGCGCTTCACTTTTTCCACATTTTGTTATGTTACAGCCTTATTCCAAAATGGATTAAATTCATTATTTTCCACAAAATTCTACAAACAATACCCCATAATGACAACGTGAAAGAAATTTGTTTGTTGTGAATACTTTCCGGATGCATTGTGTGTGTGTGTATATAATTATATATATATATATATATATATATATATATATATATATATATATATGTACACAGTATCTTACAAAAGTGAGTACACCCCTCAGATTTTTGTAAATATTTGATTATGTCTTTTCATGTGACAACACTGGAGAAATGACACTTTGCTACAATATAAAGTAGTGAGTGTACAGCTTGTATAACAGTGTAAATTTGCTGTCCCCTCACAATAACTCAACACACAGACATTAATGTCTAAACCGCTGGCAACAAAAGTGAGTACAGCCCTAAGTGAAAATGTCCAAATTGGGCCCAAAGTGTCAATATTTTGTGTGGCCACCATTATTTTCCAGCACTGCTTTAAGCCTCTTGGGCATGGAGTTCACCAGCGCTTCAAAGGTTGCCACTGGAGTCCTCTTCCACTCCTCCACGACATCACAGAGCTGGTGGATGTTAGAGACCTTGTGCTCCCCTACCTTCCATTTGAGGATGCCCCACAGATGCTCAATAGGGTTTAGGTCTGGAGACATGCTTGGCCAGTCCATCACCTTCACCCTCAGCTTCTTTAGCAAGGCAGTGGTCATCTTGGAGGTGTGTTTGGGGTCGTTATCATGCTGGAATACTGCCCTGCGACCCAGTCTCAGAAGGGAGGGGATCATGCTCTGCTTCAGTATGTCACAGTACATAATGGCATTCATGGTTCCCTCAATGAACTGTAGCTCCCCAGTTCCGGCAGCACTCATGCAGCCCCAGACCATGACACTCCCACCACCATGCTTGAATGTAGGCAAGACACACTTGTCTTTGAACTCCTCACCTGGTTTCCACCACACACGCTTGACACCATCTGAACAAAATAAGTTTATCTTGGTCTCATCAGACCACAGGACATGGTTCCAGTAATCCATGTCCTTAGTCTGCTTGTCTTCAGCAAACTGTTAGCAGGCTTTCTTGTGCATCATCTTTAGAAGAGGCTTCCTTCTGGGATGACAGCCATGCAGACCAATTTGATGCAGTGTGTGGCGTATGGTCTGAGCACTGACAGGCTGACCCCCAGACCCCCCCTTCAACTTCTGCAGCAATGCTAGCAGCACTCATACGTCTATTTCCCCAAAGACAACCTCTGGATATGACGCTGAGCACGTGCACTAAACTTCTTTGGTCGACCATGGCGAGGCCTGTTCTAAGTGGAACCTGTCCTGTTAAACCGCTGTATGGTCTTGGCCACCATGCTGCAGCTCAGTGTCAGGGTCTTGGCAATCTTCTTATAGCCTAGGCCATCTTTATGTAGAGCAACAATTCTTTTTTTCAGATCCTCAGAGAGTTCTTTGCCATGAGGTGCCATGTTGAACTTCCAGTGACCAGTATGACAAATTTAACACACCTGCTCCCCATTCACACCCGAGACCTTGTAACACTAACAAGTCACATGACACCGGGGAGGGAAAACGGCTAATTGGGCCCAATTTGGACATTTTCACTTAGGGCTGTACTCACTTTTGTTGCCAGCGGTTTAGACATTAATGACTGTGTGTTGAGTTATTTTGAGGGGACAGCAAATTTACACTGTTATACAAGCTGTACACTCACTACTTTACATTGTAGCAAAGTGTCATTTCTCCAGTGTTGTCACATGAAAAGATTTAATCAAATATTTACACAAATGTGAGGGGTGTAGGCCTACTCACTTTTGTGAGATACAGTATATATATAGACTATTCAAAATCTGCCTTCCACTTTCAAAAGCATATTTGACAACATTTTGGTTTGTTATAATCATGTCCAAATAGGTCTCATGCAATGTGAAAATTAAAAAAAATATATAATAAATCACAAAATAATAATAACATACACACACATATATATATTTAAATATTGTTTGTTCAAAGTAATGATTCAAACTTTTGTTTTAACAATGCATTTGGTGATTTAGTAACAGTTCTCATATGTCCTATGGAGAACAATAAGAAACAGTAAGTAAAATGAATCATAATTATATTGTGACATATAGATATTATATATTTTGCCAGTTTCCTTGTGATTCCCACCCCCAGTGTATAAAGGTACAGTATAACCAAACAAAATATTTGTCCTTATTGTTTGTTCTTAAAGGAATATTCTGGATTCAATTAAATTTAAGCTCAGTGGACAGCATTTGTAGCATAATGTTGATTACCACAAAACAAATATTTCGACTCATCCCTCCTTTTCTTTAAAAAAAAAAAAAAAAAAAAGGGAAAAATGGAGGTTACAGTTTTTATGGTTGTTTTAGGGATTTTAACGTTTATTGAATTTCCCCATTCACTTCCATTTTAAGTGCCTCACTGTCAACCAGAAATGTTTGCTTTATATAAAGAATTATCAACATTATGCCACAAATGCTGTCCATTGAGCTTAACCAGTATTGAATATTCCTTTAATATATATTCACAAGGCACTTCAAAGAATACACTTATACTTTGATGGTCTCATGTCCCAAAAACACCCAATGTATCATGGAACTTCAAGTTTACGTCAGATCGGTTTTTGAATATGGTACTAAATGATAACTATATTCAAGTACCATGGTATTACAAGGACTTAAAAGAATACCACATAAATCAAGCATGCCCTAAAACGCTTGACATTACCATGAAACATGTTCAAATAAACAGGGTATTATCATTGTTCATTTTTAGTCAGTGATCAGATCAGAGCCATTTCAAAAGGCCAAAAAGACAAACATGCTCCACTTCTAAAGGAATAAATGCGGTAAATATCACGAACTCACTAGCTGAGCATGTAAACAATCCGGTTTAAGCAAGCGTGTCCCTTATTTAGCTCCACAAACGCCTGTTTATCTCGGTTACGACCAAAATAATATTCCAGTTCCACTGGGGACCACGTGTGTTCAACCAAAACAAACTAGTCGTCCTGGGAATACATCTAGTTAGTTGACAGTAGGCATGTTCAAGGTTGAACCGCGTGTAGCTGCACTCTAGTATAATTGGCTTGTGAAAGTTGTTACTGCGCAACAGTGCTCGTCTTATCCCTCTGGTTTTACAGTAAATCAGGTCTTAGGTTGAGATTAAAATAAACGAGGTTAGACAACCGTTCTGATCTTCTTTAACTAGTTCAACTATCTGTGACTTTGAGGGTATTTAGGCGCGCTAATGGTGAAAGATGCTAGCTGCTCACTGCCTCGTTCATCTACATACTTTCATCGAGCTAACCTGGTTAGCAGCACAGCTCAGATCAACTAGCTTAGTGTGTTTGATCAGCCTGATTTAGATGAAAGTTAAGCAGCACACGGGATGCTAGTGTGCTAATGCTAAAAATCACACAACACTCGAGTGTGTATGACGTACTGTGTGAGAGAAATACGCCGATTCCGATACATTTCCGCCGCTGATGCGAAAGCGATGAGAGCGGAGGTGTTATGAAACGGCGATATTTTACTAACCTGTTTTTCGTCAAGTGCTGATTACTTCTGGGGCACAACTGCGAGCGCCATCTTGTCTCCACTTGTCGCGTGGAGTGTCCCTCTGTGACGTCACGGCGGAGTGCGTCTTAAAACTACTCAAAACAAAAGAGACACTTTAATATTTGACACGATTTCTGATGAAATGCTAAACTTTACATAAGAGAAGCTCTTAAAAGAATCATATGAATGACGAAAGCCGAAACCACACCCGAGATGTTTATGACTGATGTTTACGTGTCAGTTTCAAAATAGCCCTCATTTTCTTCTTCACATAAAATTAATACACATTATATTTGCATACATATTTCAATGCTTGATCTAATTGCATACAAAATAATATTTAATAAAATATTACAATGAAAATGTTTATACTTCAATATATTTAGCTATCTATCTATTCGATTGGCCTGTTGAGCAAATTCCCCTCACACAATATAGCTACTGCTACCATATTCACAAACCATCGTGTTTAAATTGTACTGTAATGTACTTCAAAGAATACCCTCAATACTAACATGATACATACCAGAGACTATTTAGCTGAGATTAGCCACTTTTGTTAAAATGAATGGGAAATCGGAACGGTCAACGGATGTAGAAAAGAAGTCCCGCCTTACAGGTAAAAGAGCCAATCACCTTTTAGATGCAGGCTTCGCCTGTCAGTCAACTCGAGAACGTGCAATGCGCTTTAGCCTACATGCCAGGAAAATTTTGTTTTCAGCCTAATCTGAGGTAAAAAATAAATAAATAAATAATAATCAAAAAATAAACCAAAAGTGTGTTGATATCAGTGTTGTCAGACTTTACAGCTGATTTGAAATATGTTGAAATATGTACCCCAGATCGTTCCAAAGATTGCCGCCGAGTGGACTGACTTGCGAAAAAACTTGTACGTGATAAAAATCTGAAATCCTTTTACTCAAGGTGGGTTAAATGTACTTGATTTTGAACTATCCAACATTATCCTCAAAGTAAAATGGGCCCAAAATGGGCCTCTCAAATTATCTTATTTCCATAAACAGGTACTGCTATTATGGCTGATTACACATAAGCACAATTTGTTCACTCACAGATGTTTAATCTTGAGCACAAAAACATTGAACACAGAAAAACA
Source organism: Moxostoma hubbsi (assembly GCA_032164185.1). Taxonomy (NCBI): domain Eukaryota; kingdom Metazoa; phylum Chordata; class Actinopteri; order Cypriniformes; family Catostomidae; genus Moxostoma; species Moxostoma hubbsi. The sequence continues at coordinate 21,889,659 of JAVLUX010000043.1, forward strand.
TATTTTTCTGCAGTATAATAGCTGTATATACATAATTCTTAGTAAAATTTTATTTTCCAGTACCTGTTAAAGATTTTGTGACTATAGTTGATGCTGTACTATCAGAACTTATTGAATTCTTAAAAAAATATATTGTTTCAAGAGCAAACTTGAATTAGGTGTAACCAATACAGATAACTATTTTTTATAACATGTATCTTAAAGAAAAAAAACTGTCAAAATGTCATAATTCATTCAGCCACAGGTTTGTGGAAGACTTTTAAAATGGCAAGACAATGTTGTCACAGATAAAATTTGTGAGGTTTCATTTAAGATTATTCACAAGATTTATCCTGTAAAACAGGTGATTGCAAGATTCTGGAAACACTTTGATTTAGAGTGTGCTTTTTGTAAAATTGAGAATAAAAGCATTGTACACCTTTTCTTTGACTGTATCTACACAAAACTTTTCTAGTGTGATTTGGAAAGGATGAAAACTGGCATTGAGGAAAAGGGATGTTTTATTTCATTTTGACAGTGCTGAAAATAAATTATGGTATATCATTAATTTATTGCTAATTTATGGAAAAAGTTTAATTAATAATTGTACATGGGCATCACAACACACACACACACACACACACACACACACACACTTTACACATTTCAAAATAGACTTAGGCCATTATTTTGATCCATTAACAGGAGTAAAAAGCAGCAAAGCCACAAAAATGGAATTTCTGTAAATCCTTGAATCTTCCCTTTTGAGTCTTATTGTTATATACCTGATATAATGTGTTGCCTTCTATACCGACTTTATGTATTATGTATTAAATTATATTAGTTATTAGTTGCGCACTACTGACTATTCAAAAACAAGTGTGCCGATCAATCGTTTCAAACCTGCAGGCTAATGAATAATCTTCCTTCATTGTTTGACACTTGACCTTTATTATATTATCCACTTTAAGCAATGATACTAAGTGCGATGCTGATTAGTTCTGGGATCAGATTATTTCAATCAAACACGCTGTGTTTGAACTCAGACTCACGGAATTCCAACTGTTCTCAGATCAGCGCTCCGTTGCGGCTCTCCGACGTACGTCACAGGCTTAGTATGACGTCATTTCCGGTGCCGCGATGGCGGTGGATTTGACTCCGCGGTTCAGAAGACTGAACAGTCAAACAGCTTTCAGAGAAAATAAACAACTGTCAGGTACAAACACAGGCTTTACACGATGAATTTATATTTATATACAATTACGTTTTCAAGTTGCATATAGTTTCACCAATTTAATAACCAAATCAACCGACATATTTTCTCAAGATCATTATCAACTTCCTCAGTTAAGATAGAGAACCCGTTTTTTATGTATTCATTATGTTTATTGTGTTTTAATGTTCGGTTATGCTTTTCAGTGAGATTCTGAGGTATTAAGCTACATAATTTCAATAAACGTGAGCTGTGTATTTGTGCTAATTAAATCCTGAACACTGCTCATATCTACGTAATTGTTTGTCATAATCATGAACCAGAATTTGATCAAACTTTTACATGCATTCTAATTTTATTGATTTAGACATAAGTTCTAAACAGTGGTAATAGACAATAAAAATAGAAAACATTGCCGATGTCCAAAGAACATAGTGTTACCATGCTACAACTGTACATCTAAAAACCATGGTACTTTTTGTTATTGTTTGAAGACTGCATTTAAATCCTGATATCTTTCAGGTTTCTCTGGTCCATTCAGAGCGACCCAGCTGTGGAAGAACATCATTGAGGCTCTGCAGACGCAGGTGGAGCTCAGACCACGCAGACAGCACCTGCGCATACATCACAACTGTTTCACCGGCTCTGATGCTGTGGATGTTGTTCTGAGCCACCTCATGCAGAACATCTACTTCTGCTCCAGCGAAGTATCCCGTCTCAAAGCTGCCAGACTCTGCCAGGCCTTGATGGAGTCCAGAGTGTTCGAACCCGTCGGTATGAAGCTCTTCAGACGAGAGAAGGAGATGACCTTTGAGGATTCAAGCTGCAGTCTTTATCGCTTCCTGGATGGCTGTGATGTCCCTGGATCGACCCAGAAAATATACAGTGACATCGAAAACCAGACTCGCGAGAAACATACTGGAAAGAAGAGCACTTTAATGTAATTATGTATCTTTGAGGCAAATAAAGAGCCAAAGAAAACCTTTTCTTCTCAGTGCTCATTGCTCATGTTTGTGTGTGTGTGTGTGTGTGCGTGCGTGCGTGCTCGCGTGTTTTTTTTTTTTTTCAGGTTTGGAGAAATGCAGACCATCTCCAACCCATTGGTTCTTGGATCATCAGATAGAAGAGTGGAGAGACTACTGAAGAATATAAACCTTCACCCAACTCTGCCCTCTGATCTAAATCGTGCTGCATTTTCCAACAGTTTTCTTACAAAAAAAGGTGAAAATGCTGGTGATGTTGACATTATGTTCAAAATAAAATGAGCAGGTTCTGCAGAAAGTATTTTTTTCCCCTTCTTCCTATGTTTCTTCTCAGTTGTTCAGGACGTTTGGAGGCAGCAGGCGTTACTCCAGTTGTTGCAGGTCATGGAAATCCCCATGCTGGACTGTATTCTGTCCTCACCTGCCAAAGCTGAGCCCCTGCGCTCATCACTGCGTAACCATGGTGGCCTGGTCATCTCCAACACCTGTGTTGATCGTGAAGTGTCCGAGAGTCTCAACCTGCCTGAGTCAGTGACACTATACTCAATACTGCCACATTCAGATTCATGTTTCTTATTTGTTTTATAATAGTGCAGTAGGTAAGCTACACTAAGATTATTTTTATTACATTGGTTTTGGTTTTCCTGTGTTCTTACTATGGTTTTACCATGGATATCATGAATGTGTAAGTAATCACTATTAGAGGTAGATCAATATATCAGTTTTACCAATTAATCGGTGCCGATAGTTGATTTTGGAATTATCGGTTATCGGCAAAAATCTATGCCGATAGTTGCCAATTTTTTTATTATTATTATTTCTCATCAATAAAACTTATCTGGTGAAATATATTTACCTAAAAATAACTCTTCATCTGGTGATTATATAGGCTATAAAAGCTTCATTTGGTAAATACTTACAGAGCAATGTAAAGGGGCCAAGTATCTGCCATTTCAACATAAGAGTACCCGGTGTATTTAGGCCTTGTTTATAGTTAAAAGTACTGCGTTAAACATTAAATCGGAATTTGTCTGGTTATTATTGGGACTTTGGTTGCACATAAACAGCTTTTGGCATTTTATAATTTTTTCTAAGAATATTGTAGCCTCAATGTCTGCGCAGAATAGTTAGGAAAAACAAAACATTTTTTTTTTTTGCATTTTATAAATTGATTTAAAAAAACAATTTGATTAATCTGTTCTCCTGATATAAATCAGCCTTTTCCAACATCTTAATTATATGTATCTGCAAAATCCACTGTCGGTTGACCTCTAATCACTACCTTTTTAATGTGTTTTAACTTGTTTTCTGCCATGAAAAATAGCCACATAAGCTGGCATGGCACACGATATGAGTAATTTTATGTCACCATAACAATATCTATATGTCATGATATAGTAAAATTTTTATATATGAAATGGCCATATTGTAAAGCCTATTTTTTGGACAATCCAGTCTGTAAATTAAATACTTAAAATAGGGCTGTCACGATTATGAAATTTGGCTGATGATCGATTGTCAAACAAATAATTTTGATTATGACGATTAATTGTCTGTTAGGGCTTTCACGATTAATTGTCAGATAAATTGTCATATTTCTTTAGGTGCATGTGAGCTTCATACACCTTAAGAAATACATTTTACATATTTAACTTCAAATACATAAATCAAATAATAAAATAGGTATGTATGATTTCCTTTAAAGGCTTTAAAAACTCAGAATGACATTAATTGTTTTTAAAATATCAATATATTTCTAAATAAAGTTTCTAAATAAAACTCCACTCATTTTGGCCAACATCAGTTTTGGTAAAAAAATTCATTTACACTGTTGTTTTTGGAACTCGTGTATTTTATATGATATGAAGTAAAATATATATATATATTTTTATATATTATAGTATGCATTAGTAAAATATTTATTTCCTAGTTTCTTCACTTTCACACACTATTTTAATGCTATTTGATTAAACCCACAAGCCCTTATTTCTCATTAAGCAAATCCTTTGAGATTTCGTTTCATCATTTCATCACAACAGGAATAAGCGTGTGTCTCCTCTGTCACTGTGTGTCATTAACATTACATCCATGGAACCTACTATTACCAAGAATGTTTGCCATTACACAATCTTTTGCGGCAGTTTGGCATGAGCTTTTGCTGATGGAGCGTGCATCAGAGTGCTTGAGAAGCACTTCTCTCACTCTTCCGGACAGGAGCTGTTCTGTGATACCGTGATCAGAAGATTATTAATAATTGTGACAGTAGTAAAAAACAACAACAAAAAAAGACACTCAACTTGGGTTTAAATCAACCTTACCATAATGCTAAATTTCACATTATGACACATTTCAGTTTGATATGTTGTTGACCATTATTATTATTATTATAAACTTTCCTCAATAAACTCTTGTCAAACATCTTCTCAAAGCAGTGAAACGAATAAAATGATACATTATCCAATGAAAATAAAGACTTTATTAGGCTTATAATGAATTAAGTAATCTATATAGAATATACGAATAACTGAAGGCAAACATGGCCGGTTTCTTTCCTAACATCAAATATGCTTGACTCAGTGTTGTAGCTATTTTCCTCATCAGTGGTGTCAGGCTGTCTCACCGTTTGACTTCCTCTATAGCACTTTCAGGTAAAACACTTTAAAATTTCAAATGGGGAAGTTTTGTGGTCTGTGCCGTGATATCGAGAGAAGCCAGGTTGAGTAGCACAAGTGATCCTGCTCTGCATTCTCATGTCTTTGGAACACAAATATCAGGAAGCCTGCTGGACTCACATTTGCAAGGTCCAGAGATAGTGCGCATGACACTCACGTGAAACACAGATGCACATTTCTCGTGAGGAGCATATATAGCACTTATGAAGCCCAGAACACAAGATTATTGTGATTGAAATAGCTGAATTTCATTAAAAACTTTAAATGTTGGAAAAATCATGTTTTTTTTTTTTTTCTCTCAAATATCAGTCTCGCATGAAGCCCTGCCTACTGATAAATATGTGCGCATTCATATTTGCATATATCGATATACACAATATAGCAAAATCTTTAGACAGTATATAGCATCACCTAGTAATATATCGCCCAGCCCTAATTGTGCATAATATCTCTTTTCAGGATGGATTCTTGGCTGATTGCAGCAGTGGATTGTCTTGAGCTGTTTCCAGATCAGCTAATTGTGGTGGCCAGCGAGCAGCTCATCCAGCAGAAAGAAGCAGTGGGAGAAGAAAATTTAAAGGCGCACAAGAGACTGCTGTTTGACACCATTGCCAAGTACTACAGCAGCCTGGAAAGACCACAACTGCTGTCTGGAAGCTACACCGATATCCAGGCTGGAATCCTACATCTTCTGGGTAAATGTTAAACACAATGAGATTAAGATACTAAGGGATAGTTCACACAAAAATGGACATTCTGTTATTTACTCCATGTTGTTCCAAATCCAGACCCATATGACTGACTTTCCTCTGTGGTGATGATTGTAAATATAATTGTTTAGATTAATTTATTTTAAATGATGTTTGTTGATAATGTGTTCATTAGAATGTGTGTGTGTCTTTTATCAGACTGTGGTAGTCAGGATGCTCTGAAAGCTTCTCAGCTCTGTATGCAACTGCTGGATTCCACATGCAGAGACGAGTTACGCAGACTGTTGGGGTTTATGGCAGCCGCTGCAGATAATGAAGCCTTCAGACTGCACAAGCAGGTACACATATCAACACTGGTGGTCAGAAGTTTGATCTGTTGTATGGTAGTTGATGTGATATGTCATGCAGTGACAGCAGTGTGACATGCTTTACTTTAGGGATGTACCGAGACTGGTACTGGAATCAGGTCCAATGCTGGGCTCATGTACTCGTGCTCTTAAAATGAAAAACGATACCATCTGACATGCAAATGTCATTCCGGAAACATTCAGCGAATAAATTAAAATCACGTTATATCCCTAGTGTGATTATTAAAACACAAAGGCTGTGATTTAATGAGATAAATATATAGTTTGAATGTGCTATGCATTTGAAATGTGAGCCCTTGTGAATGTGTGGCTCAGGTGCAGTGCCATAACTGGCTGCATATAACTTTTAGAGCTCCTTGGTTCATACACGGAAAACACCATCACAATCATTGTGTGCTCTGTTTGTAGCAGATAACAGCAAGCAGAGTGCTTATTCACTTTGCAGCGCGAGGCACATACAAACAACATATTTATTTAATTAAATATCAGCCTTTTGTGGTTTAATAATCACCCTGGGTCACGTAGCGACATGTTATTCCGGAAGTGAGAAACTACTGTCAAAACAACATAGAACCACTTCAAAATAAGTCTAATTTAAATACAAAAACAGTATAACAGACACATCATGTTTATTTTTTTTCTCTTCCTATTAACAATTTGTATTGATTGAAAAACAGAATAAATTAAATATGTATATATAAAGAATCAAATTAAACCTCATTATTTCGCCCTCAACAAACATCCATGTGGTCAAAGTCTTAATTACACAATGCACACATATAAACAAACAAACAAACTAAAAATATAATAATAAAATTAAAAAAAAAAAAAAAATCAACAAACAAAGAGAAAATAATCCATAAAGAACAGAATCCACAATTACTTCCACATTTTGTCTCCCTCCACATGGTCCTCACAGAGAGCCTTCCAAAGGACAAATACTTGTCCCATTTCTACCATACATGTCCAATCTGCCAAGCCAATTATATGACAAGCCAATTACATGACAAGCCAATTGCTGCCACCCTGTCCAATTCGGTGAACCATTTTTGGAAAGAGGGAGTGCCAATTGACTTCCATCCTCTTAAGAATGATTTGTCTGTCAATTATTATACTAGTTTGGACCCAGCTTTGTGTAAGTAAAATGTAAGTACTAGAATCTTAGCACACAACCATAAATCATGGGCTATGTCTCCATCCTCCAACTGACATCACCAGCAGGTAGGTGTGTCTTTTAAACCAAATTCTTTCCCACTCCCCATCCTCCAAGTTGAAATCTCTTTCCCATAACCTCTTTTAAGAGCTTTAAAGGCCCCCGTCACAAAGACTCTGAATCAACAAGGAAATTTAGGTATCAAATTTGAACATACAGGAATCCTTTGTCCTTACTGAATATAAGTGTGAAATAATAGGATGCATTTTTACTTCTCTAGGCAGTTTGATAGAAAGACTTTTCAATGGTGAGATTGGGGCAATGACTGCTTGTTCATTGTAGTACCAGGGAGGGGCTCTCTCAGGTGGAAGAGACCAATGGGACAGATGTCTGAGACTTAAAGCATATTGATCAACAAAATGATGGGGAGGCCTAAACCTCCTTTGTCAATTGGTCTATGTAACTTATTGAAATGCAACCAAGGTCATTTTCCATTCCAAATAAAAGACTTGCATAGATATACTATCAAATAGTTTAAAATAAGAAAGAGGAACTTCTAGAGGAAGAGACTGTTGTAGATAATTGAATTTGGGAATACAGTTCATTTATATAACATTGACCATCCCTACAATAGACAAATATAGTGAAGTCCACCTATTCACATCACACGAGAAACTTTAATTAATGGGTCAAAATTAACTAGCTAAATCTCTCAAATTTGCTAGAAATAAAATGCCTAAATACCCAATGCCTTGCTTGGGCCATTGAAAGCCAGCTGATTGGAAAGTCATAATAGGGCAATATGCTGTCAGAGCAAGAGCATTTGGAGACAGAATTAATTTTATGGAGCCTAGGCAAAGATCTACTAGGGTCGGAGACAAATTATAATATACCATCTGCATAGAGTAGAAAGTCATGCACCACACCTCCTGCTACAATGCCAGGAAAATCATCCTATTTTCTTATTGCAGCTGCTAATTTTTCCAGGGCAAGACAAAACAATAAATGGGAGATAGGACAGCCTTGCCAGGATCCCCTACCAAGAGAATTTTTTTTTTAATGAATCCATTAGTTTGCACTGCAGCTAACGGCTGTTTATAAAGTAAATTAATCCACCCAATGAAAGTGTTTCCAAACCTTTACATTTCCAAAATCTTAAAAAGATGCATCCAAAAATGCGTTGAGTGAGATTGCAGCGATCAGGGTCTAATCTTTCGCTACTAGCCACATAATATTTATATAACGTCTAATATTATCAGAAGAACTACGACCACTAATAAACCCCACTTGATCTATATGTATAACCATGACCACTAATAAACCCCACTTGATCTATATGTATAACCATGACCACTAATAAACCCCTCTTGATCTATATGTATAACCATGACCACTAATAAACCCCTCTTGATCTATATGTATAACCATGACCACTAATAAACCCCACTTGATCTATATGTATAACCATGACCACTAATAAACCCCACTTGATCTATATGTATAACCATGACCACTAATAAACCCCACTTGATCTATATGTATAACTACGACCACTAATAAACCCCACTTGATCTATATGTATAACCATGACCACTAATAAACCCCACTTGATCTATATGTATAACTACGACCACTAATAAACCCCACTTGATCAATATGTATAAGAGATGTAATTACTCAGTCGATTAGCTAGAATCTTAGACAATTTTCACATCTAACTGAATCAGGGAAATTGGATGATAACTTTTACACTCATTTGGGTCTTTATCTTTTTTAAGAATGAGACTAATCAGGGCTTGTGCCATGTTTGGCAGTAGTTCCCCTTTTTTAATGACTGTGTGTAAACTTCTAACATAACTGGAGCCAGTTCTGTGACAAGATCTAAAAAATTCTGCGGCAAAACAATTTGACCCTGATGCCTTACCTGTTGGTAAGCCTTTAGTTACCACAACTAGCTTCTCCAAAGTAATATATGAGTGAAGAAAGTATTTTTGCTCACTCATCAATATAAAGAGCAAAATAATATTCTTTTAAAGGCTTTATTGTGGCAGAAGTAAATATATTGCCTCCAGAAAACTCGCTCTGTTTTATGTATCTCGCAAGATGTTTTAGTATTGTACCTATACATTAGCCGAGTCAACTCTCTAAGACTTTTGGATGACTTTGGATCAGCTCTGTTTCAGCACATTTAATGCTCTTTTCCAATTCAATAAATTCCTGTGTTTTGATTTTTTTAATGAATAAGGCCTATTGGATGATCAGAGAACACTGAGGACTAATTGGTACTTTCTACATAAACCTTGACTTCTGTCTTTAACATTTGTTGAAATGCTGGGTCCTGCTAAAGGGATTTATTAAATCACCATCTATATGATTTTCTTTTCTCTATCTATGGCAACCTCTCTAATCACACCTAATCATGATCTGAAACTAAAATATTCCTAATTGAACAGTCAGTGGCAGATGGAATAAGTGACTTGGATATATATAAAAAAAAAAAAAAAATTATCAATTCAGGAGTAAATCTATTGAACTGATGAAAAAAAGGTGTATGCTCTCCAGATGGATTCAGGAGTCTCCAAATTTTACACATTCTCTGTAGTGTCAACATTGCTCTAAACGGTCTACACACTTTTGCATCACTATGATCAAGGACTGGATCCATTTAAAGATTGAAGTCTCCTCCCAAAACCATATCATGAAGGATCCTAGCTGCTTGTTTTTTTCCCTGTGTTGGGTGCATAAATATTAGCCAAAATAAGATTTTGCCCCTGTATTTCAGCCAAAACATTAATTACTTCTTAAATTATCTTTGATGGTTGAGACATTTAAATTGTAAATGCTTACTTATCAATGTAATGACTTCCCTGCTCTTACTCGAGCCAGCATTTCAAAACACATGCCTAACTCAACATGTGTACTAACTCAAAACAATGAGATACTAACTTAAAACAATGAGATACTAACTCAAAACAATGAGATACTGAAAACAAAGATACTAACTCAATACAATGCGCTACTAACTCAATACAATGCGCTACTACCTCAAAACAATGCGCTACTACCTCAAAACAATGAGATACTACCTAAAAACAATAAGAATCTACCTCAAAACAATGCGATACTACCTCAAAACAATGAGATACTACCTTAAAACAATGAGATACTCAAAATAGAGATACTACCTCAAAACAAATAGATACTGACTCAAAACAATGAGTGTGATGAGGAGGAGGGCGTGGCCGCACCACAATGAGATACTCAAAATGAGATACTACCTCAAAACATTGAGATACTTGAAATAATGAGATACTAACTCAAAACAATGAGATACTCAAAATAAGATACTACCACAAAACAATTAGATATTTAAACCTATGAGATAGAACCTCAAAACAAAGATATACTACCTCAAAACATTTAGACTCTAGAAATAATGTGATACTCAAATCAACGAGGTACTTAAAAGAATGAGATAATATCTCAAAATAATGACTTATGTGTTGTTTTTTTATCTTTATTTGACGTGTCTTCCATAATCATTCCATTTATGTTGAAACAGATTGAGAATCGGTCTTTGGTGAGCAGGACGTTTGTAAAGGCTGTGATACAGAGTAAAGAGATGACTCGTGTCCAGGGTGAGCAACTGCTGCTGTTCCTCATGGATAATTGCACACAGCTCTTCAAGGTAACACCCTTGATGATTCATAATGCTCAGTTCTCCAGATTACTTTTAAATTGTCACATGCATAATAAAAGGCAATTTATAATATCAGACCATTTTTCTTTAATACATTAATGTTTCCTTCGTACATCTAGACACCTTCATCGTTGATTGAGGCCGTGAGAAAAACTCTTCAAACTTTGCAGCAAGGCAGGGATCTAGATAATATAGCACGTATGTTCACTTGCACTTTAAACACTGTTTATAATGCATCTTTTTATTGATGATGCACAGATAACTGTTCATCTGAGATATTAAATGTAATAGAATCATACTACAGCACATCTGTATATATTGTCTCTCTTTCTTGCAGTGTTCACATTCTGCCAGCAAGTGTCTCTCCAGCAGTATGAGGAGAACAGAGATAAGGCCACTCTTGACAGTTTAAAGCAGTTAATGCAGCATATCACACACAGTGACAGCCTATCTGTCAAACAGAAGAGGCGACTCACCAAACAGTTCCAGAAACATCACCCGGGAGTCTTTCTCCAGCACTTCTTCACAACATTTTAAAAAGCAATGAACACTGGATACAAATTGTTTATAGTTAGTGCTATTCAACTCCAGTCCTGCAGAACCACTATTGTGCAGAATTTTATTCCAGAAGACATTAAGGTTGAGTTATTTGTTTGCATTTGCAACTGGAGGATGACTTGATCAGTTGTAGAATGGTGGGAATTTCCCTGGAATCCCATCTGATATAGCAATATAGAGATCACAGATTATCAACTTTACTCTACTGCTTTTGTAGAAAGATGATTTGATTTTGCAGGTAGATTCATTTTCTGATTAGTCACATACTTCACCCTGTCTCAAACAAAGAATAAGCTACTTGCAGAACAGTTCTCAACAGTATTAGTATTGTGAAGAAACTGCTAATCACTACACTACAAAGATTTCATCAGCAAGTCCGCATCATCTAACAGCTACTCTAAGATTACTTGAATTATGTGATATGCTCAGGTTTTTAATGCTATTAAAGTTAGATTTAGTTGCACTTGAAAAGCCTTAAAGGTAAAGATTCAAATTACGCTCTTATGAACAAGGAACACTTCCTTTTTGAAAGCGATATTTGTGAGCACCAATGATTTGGGGTCAGAATTTCAATAAATATTGACCTCACTTGTTACTGTATTTTGAACAATTGTTCACTTCTGATCTTTAAAGGGATTTATAATGGAAGAGTTTATTATTAATTAACCATGTGTATGGCATAATTATTCAGAAAAACAGAGGGAATTTTTAATTGTTGAATTGTTTTAACTGCTAGAAATAATGTTAGAATGCACTGGATGATAGTGACATGTCAGTGATATTTATTAATATGTACATGATCTGAAAAGTTATAAAATTGTATTATTGGTACTTTGGACTAATTAATTTGGCTGATTACTGTCATTACTTGAGACCGTTTATGTAGATGCACTTTAATTACCTGAAAACTCATTAAAATGGCTTTGCAGAGCTCATATTGTGTATGTTACTTTGTTTGTCTTAGACTAGCGGTGCCCAAGGGCGTAGCCAGGAAAATAGTTTTTGTTGGGCTCAAGAAAAATGGATGGGCTAAGTTTTTGCCCAAATGTATTTTTTACCAAATGTTCCTTAAGAGAAAAGTAGCATATTCAAACAGTTCATTCACACATTCAGAATTTATGACATTTTTATATAAATATTTTTCATGCCAAAGAATAATCTCAAATTTTCTAGGTAGGCCTGGGTAATATTTGTTTGGGCCTAGAAGTCCCACCTTGCCTTTAAAAGATCCAAACCTTTCAGATACAGGCTGCATACAAATCCAGGAAAATGCTGCCTCCAGAGGCTGTATACGGAGCTAGGAAGGGATGGAGGAACGTCTGAATCCAGTGTTCGCACCACTGTCAACTGAGATGCCTTCATTTATTCGATTTTTGTAGATGTATTGCATAGATGTATCCTTCGCTGCCTATGAAATCCCACAATCCTGTGCATGTGGATCCACAGCGGTTGAGCTGAAGAAAGAAAATGGTGGCCCAAGCAGCAGCTGATATCAAGTTTGTGTATAAATGCAAGTTTTTCCAACTTTATCTAACATTTGATTCCATTTCTAGAGAGACCGTAGCATTGTAATCATTAAATATTCACTTAGTGATTTCCCAAACTCTTGATTTTGTTCCAGGAAATAGTCTGTTGTGGTTTGGTTGGACTGAATGAATGCTGGTATGATTTATTGTAGTGTTGCCTCTAAAGCCTGAAGCCTGTCTGAAACCAGTTTACAGAGGTACCTTTGTAAGCAAACGCTGTCACTGACTGATTAAGAATTAAATGCAAATACATTTTATGTTCAAGATGAAGTTTAGGTTGTATACACCTGCTTTATGAATGGTCTGCACTTATATAGTGCTTTTTGTAACCTTAGAGGTTACCAAAGTGGTTTACACTGTGTCCCATTCACACACTCATACACCAATGGCGGCAGAGCTGCCATGCAAGGTGCTAACCTGCCATATGGAGCAACTTGGGGTATAGTGTCTTGCACAAGGACACTTCAGCAATTGGAGTCGTGTGGGCCAGGAATCAAACCGCCAATACTGCGATTAGCAGCCAACCCGCTCTACCACCTGAGCCACAGCCGCCCAACCTGCTGAACCTGCTGCTTTACGTGTATTCCACGAGACACTCTCCCGCTGCACTCCTCTGAACAAACAGCACACCAGAGACGTGCAATGATGGCTTTTCTGTCATCTGTTCATCAGAATATAATAAATGTGTTTCTTCAAGCGAGTCATTGTGTCTATAGTTTTGCCTACTGATTTCCGTCATTTTAATCCTGTTCTTTGTGCATCTGTTCAGGTCCCAGCCAAAGAAACAAACTTTAGGCTATAGAGAGCCCCTTATGATGCACATTGTGTACATTCATGTTGCATGTATTTTTTTTTGCGTCGCTTTCATTAATCTCAATGAAGTTGACAATGAATACATTTGAAATCCCATCTTACTGAAGCCATCATAATTTTGTAATTAAATTCTGTAATTGTTCATTAATTTTTGCACCTCGACAAGGTTATATACAACTGCCATGTTTGTCAGTATGTCCATGTTATTTTCATATTGAGAAGACAAACGTTCAGCATCTTTGGACCGGACAGCGTAAAGAAGCACTTGCATTCTACTTTATAACGAGTGATCTACTGTGCTAGTTTGGGAAACATTAAGATGATCTTAAAAGATTGTTAAAAAAAACCTCACTGGGGGCACGCTCGTGGACGCTTGAGAAGATGGCAGCTTAAAGCCTAGCTCCGCTCTAGATTGTTTAATAAATTGAAACTCTCTTCAGTTTAAATCAAAGAATCTTGTGTTTAAAAGGCTTGGCATAAAATGTCTGAGACTCAAGATTCAAAGGATTTCCTCTTTCCGCAACTTCGCGATCACAGAAAAAGAAGAAACAAACTGTGTGAGCAGAAACGTCTTCGTCCTCAACAGAACAAATTAACCGACTTTTGAACAAAATACGAGCACTTAGTGCTCGATTGGGGAACATCGATGGTCGTTTTGACGCTATTGAAATTCGTCTCGATGCTATATCCACTTCTGTTTCTGCAGTGGATGATACTTTATTCAACTTGTCACAAAGAGTTTCCACAAGCGAATCTTGTTTAATGGAAGCCGATAACAGAATCTCTACCACAGAAGATGCTCCACGGGCCTGCAAGGGGGAGCTTTGTACATTGGTTAAAATGGTGACACAGCTTCAAGCCAAAGTGGATGACTTAGAGAACCGCAGAAGACGTAAAAATCTGCAAATTGTTGAGTTACCTGAGCAAGCTGAGGGATCTACATAAACATTTACCATTTATTCTTGAACATCAAATCAGAGATCCAAAGGGTAGATTTATTTTGGTCACAGGCCTAATATTTGGCCAACATATTACTATGATAAAAGTTTACGCGCCAAAACGATCTTGTTATTTAATGGTCACTGCAAAGAACTTGGGGTCTGCGCCGGAGATTTTAATTGCGTGATGGATGAGAGATTGGACAGTTCCTCGACGGTTACACTAGTCAACCCCAGATCCTCTTTGTTTCTTAAAGAACAATGCAAAGAGACTGGTTTAACTGATAGCTGGAGAGAAATGAACCCTCATAGTAGGTACTATACATTTTATTCCAATCCTCACAGTTCTTATTCAAGAACTGACTATATTTTTATCTCATATACCTACCTCAACTTTAAATCTTTTAGTCAGATTGGCTCATTTGCCATCACAGATCATGCACCAGTTCAGATGGAAATTAAATTAATTATTCTGTCAGCAAGGAGCAAGGTTTGGAAACTGAATTCATCTTTGCTGACAGACCCAAAGTTTTGTAACGTAGTAAGACATTCGATTAGAAATTATTGTTTGGATAATAAAAATTCACCTGTCTCCCCTGCTATGATGTGGGATGCAGCTAAAGCAACAATTCTCGGATACATTATATTTCTGCACATAAAAATGCCCTGTTATCTAAATATCAAGAATTAGAAAAGGAGGTTAACCTTTTAACACCCCGACTATTGCGCAATAACTTCACGAAATGCAAAAACTCAAAAATTAAAAGATACACATATCTTACATCGTTGGAAAGCTGAGACTCTTGTGATTCGAACGATGTAAACCATTTTAATATACACTTAACACAGCGGGTACAATCGGTGTATTTATCAGACCACTTACAGCAAAATAAACGAATCCAAAATGGTAGAAACTCACTTATAATGCTCATCTTACTCTACTGATCCACTTCATTCCATCAAAAATGGTTTAGTTACACTGTAAAGGGTCCATACAATCCAATTCAACAAAGTTTTTGGTCCATAACACATTTATATATCAATAAACACCCACGTAGCATTTCGAGCTAACCGACAGAGCTGACACAACTTTGTATTCTTTGATGAATCTACCTTGAACATGTAAACATTACAGATATTTTTATGTCAAAATGTCCACTGACCCCTGGACTTTAGATGGACAGGTCATTTGAGCCAGTCGGTGCATTTTAGAGGTGTGGCCAGGTATCAATATCCTTGAAGCCTATACATACACTTGGATAAACATGTGTAAAACACTCATTTTCTAATGTATTGTTATCAAATTTTAAATTGGGTTTGGTAAGGCTTCATGCTGTGATTTAATTGTGTTTTCCAGTTATGTCCTCCCAGCTGTAGTTATCTGCAGGCATCTTTTTACAAAAAAAAAATGTAGGCGGAGTTTATTTCCCCTTTTTGAGTGTGTTCAAAGTTCTATTACTCAATACAAGTAAGACTTACAGTGATTCTGACTATTTAGGAACAAACCTCAAAGTCTCCCCTTTCAAAAGAGACCAAAAGCATGCATATACTCCAAAGGGTTCAAGAACAGCATGCATTTTAATTTGGGTAGGCCTTTTTTAGGCGTTTTTGGCAAATATTGCAGGATGTTTAAAAGGTTAAAAGACTAGAATGTTTACGTAGTATGACTCCCAACCAAGCTAACTGGCCTGCTTTATGCCATGCTAGGGCCAAACTCAGTCTTGATCACACTAATCATATTTAAAAATTACTGTTTCTTTCCAAACAAAATTATTATAAATATGCAAAAAAATCTAGTAGACTGTTAACATATCAAATAAAAAAATAATAATTCTGAGAGGGAAATTAAGTGTCTAAAGATGTTGGATGATACCACTACATATGAACCTGCACTTATAAATGATGCGTTCTGATCCTATTACAAATCTTTGTATTGTTCCCAAAACAGTGCTTCACAATCAGAATGTGAAACATTTTTTAATAATATTTCTCTCCCAGCTATTTCAGATGAGGATAGATATTACCTTAACTCACCTATAACTCCAGAAGAGGTCCTGGCAGCAAAACAATAAATGACGACTAATAAGTCACCAGGACCCAATGGTTTTCCGCTGGAATTTTATAAATTATTTTGGCCTGAGCTCTCTCATATTTTAATGCCTGCTCTTCAAGCTCTTTTAGATCAATGTGCAATACCTGAAATATGGAAAAATTAAACTGTCTGCCTGATTCTTAAGAAGGTCAAAGATCCTCAAGAATGTGCATCATATAGGCCAATAATTCTTCTTAACACAGACTGTAAAATATTGGCAAAAGTTCTGGCGTGTAGACTGGAGAAAATATTATCTCAGATAGTTAAACCAGACAAGACAGGGTTTGGTAAATCCTGTTACGGCACTGATAACATCCGTAGACTTTTAAATGTCATTCATTTTGTTCAAATCAGGAGGCACCCTGCACTTGTTCTCTCCCTTGATGCTGAAAAAGCTTTCGACAGAGTTGAGTTGGACTTTCTGTTTGCCACTCTTAGAAAATTTAACCTAGGTGATAATTTTATCAGAAGGGTAAAAGCATCACTATATGCTGATGACATTTTAATATTTAAATCTAAACCCGACCAGTCAATTCCTGCGCTACTGGAATGTATTTATCAGTACACAGTAGTCTCTCTGGCTATAAAATACATTTCTTAAAATCCATGGCATTACGTACAAATATCTCTTCCTTAGAACACCTAAAATACATTTCCCCTTATCGAATAACTAAGAATGGCTTCAGGTATCAGGTATTTTTATCACAGCTTCACTTGATGATCTTATAAGCAATAATTAAACCCCTCTTATAGAAAAAATAAAAGTTAATTTGAAAACCTGGTGTTCACTCCCCATCTCGTTTCTAGGGAGAATAAATGTAATAAAAATGAATATTCTTCCCAAGTTTTACATCTTTTTCAGTCTATACCTACTTATTTAGCCAGTTCATTTTTCAAAAATTGTAATAAACACCTTTCAAAATGTATATGGAATAATAAATTGCCACGGATCAAATTCTCCAAATTAATGAAGCCGAAGGACAAAGGTGGGGTCAAGTTGCCAAATTGTATTATTGGGCAGCCCAGATAAAAAATATGATTAGTTGGTGCAGTGAAAGGTCAAATTCTATTTGGTATAATATGGAAACAGCAACTTGTTCTCTGCTACCAATTAGATTTCTACCATTTGTTTGTGCTTTACAGAGCTAAAAGACATCTCGGAACATTATATCATATTAAACACTGCAGGCTTGGAGAGATATTAAGACATATCTTAAAATACCCGCTTCTCTCTCCTTGTCTTCTCCGCATTCTTTTAATCCTGATTTCCCCCTAACATTACAAAACATTGGGCTTTTAGTGTGGCTGAAACTGGGAATCTCTCAAATATCTTGCCTATTTTCAGAGGGCACTCTGAAGTATTTTCAACAGATTATGGAGCAATATCATGCCCCAAAATCAAAACTTGATAAACACCTATGACAAACATAAACAATCGGACAAATTCTGGCTGATATGGTCTCCTCTTTGGGACTACATAAAGGAACTCCCTTAACGTGCATACCGGACTGCTCTCAATGTCTTTTAATTCCATATGTAAAGGATTCTCAAAGTCAGTGTGACCATTTTTTTTTTTTTTCACTTCTCTCTTTTAGGTTTTGAACACCCTGTAACTTGTATAGATCTTTGCTATGTTATATCTACTGCTGATGTTAATTTGACATTGGGGGGGAAAAAAAACCCCCATAAAAAAACCCCACTAAGAATGAATTGTGCCTGGTAAATGTGGTATTTACTATCACACATGCTCTCTGCACTGGTTTAGTGCCCCATTCACTAAAGTAATTATGCAAATGAGCCAACATGAGAAAACATGCCCTCAAAAAGTATGCAGAACGCAATTTGCACGCAGAGTTGCGATTTTGCGGGCCAATTTTGAGCACTATGGAGGATGCCGAAGACTGCATTTGACACACCCTGCACAACTGTACATCTTCACTGTGATCCAGACACCTGAATCATCTCTTATACATGACAAAAAAAGTGTGCTCGACTACACATTGCATCTGGATATAGTCTATAACGTTGTTCTCCCATATTTGATCAGTTTTTGATAAAAAATTACTGCTGATATGATGGGTTGAAAATTTCACAAACATCAATTTTTTTTGTGATTAACATATTTATTGATTCACACAACAAACAAGGAAAAGCAAAACATATATATAGAGAGAGAGAGAGAGAGAGAGAGAATCAACATTTAACCCCTACTACCACCCCTCCCAATCCCCAACCCCAACAAACATATATATATTTATTTATTAATTTTAATTTAAAAAAAATTTCATGAAAAAATGTCTTTCATATCGCGCAGCTACTGTGCATTTGCAGCATTACTGCCATTATGCAGCATGCAATTTGTGACTGCCGTGTAAACAGACTAGGTCTATTTGAATCATCCATTGGAGGGAGGAAGTAGAGGAGGGGGAAGAGAGAGAATTAATCACTCATCGCACATCTCATATAATCTCCTTTGTTAACCATATTTTAATTATTTATTTTGGCCTATTTAAGTTTAAGATTGAAGGGTCACATTACTGTGATATTTCTTCAAAGCAAATCTGTTTAATAAAAACATATCTTTCTGTTGCCATTATAATTATGCTTATTAAAGAAGCCCAATAAAACATTATACTGTATTATGTGTCATGTAAATTTAGATCTATCTTTAAACCTATCACGTTGCATGCACAGACTGCGGCGACTGCCTATTGATTTCAATGAGATCTTTCAGCATTGTTTATCCTCTGGAACCGTGCACAATGGCTTTGCAATTATCAAAATATATTAATATAACTTATTAAATGTCCCTTTGTATCTGATCAACTGTGAAAGATGCCAGATCAATATGTGTAGTTATTTATGGATTTAAGGGAGGTTCATAGCTCTAGTTAATTTACAAGCGTTTTTATGTACTACTTAGATAATTTATCTAACTTAATAAGATGCTTTTTGTGAAACTTGATGTAGTAAGTACAATTTAAGTGTTACTAATGTTCAAATAGCTTTGGTAAACCCAGCTCAAGCGGGACTACATGAATGTCTGTTTGGTTCTTTCTCCTGAATAAATAAAATTCCTACATAACCGCTGCAGTGTCCGGATCCCAATAATAACTTAGTGCTGATTTGCCAAAAGATGACAAAGGATTTCTTTTTTGATTTATCTAAATCATCCACATCCATTTCTTGCATTGATGAAGCTGCTGGCTCTGCATTCTATCATTGTGATAGTGATGCATTGTGATAATGACTCGCTGTTTCTGGTCATTTTGGCTTTATTCTCAAAATATTCAGAATTTAATCTCATAATGCTACGACTTTATTCTTGAAATGTTTACTTTATTCTCCAAATAATACAACTTTAATCTTGTAATGCTACGACCTCATTCTCAAAATGTTTACTGTATTCTCTCAAAATAATATTACTTTAATCTCGTAATTTTGACTTTATTCAGAAAATATTATTATTTTTATTCTCGAAATAATAGATTTCATTTTTTTTTTTTTACTTAAAAAAAAAACGCTGTCGTATGATCTTGACCGACTGTTTTGGAGATTTTGGTCTTTCCCCATTCAAGTAGATAGGAGCTGCACTTGTATGCCGCTTGTTTACATTGACAATAGCTGCCCTGGAGCGTTCTAAAGATTTAGAGCCGAGTGAACTGACTTGCCTTGAGAGACACTTTGCTGTGTTTCAGAGACCCCAGATAGAAAACATGAGTAAGCAATGAGGGGCATCACTAGACCAATTTTGATTTTCATAAATCTGATGTGCCCCAGTAAAATCTCAAGTTTGAGTTTGAACAATTTGGATCTATCTAAATGCAATGCAGTAACCCACCCAATCAACACTTGAAAAGTAACGCAGTTAAAACAGGTAGAACGTAACCCTACATATGAACTAAATATTTACGGAAGCCTCTGACCAGGAGTAATGTTGGAATAAAAAACGCAGACTCATTTAATGACATTAATATTCTCATGTTTTGCGTGATAGTCATCAATCATTTTGACATATGATGTTGACCTTAGGGTTAGGGTTTCAGACATCAGATGAAAAAGCATCAAGTCTCAGGAAAACCCCTGTCAAGTCTATGGAATTGCAGAGAAAATAAACACATTTTTGTGTTTTGTAGTACTGTCTTTGTGTATGATAACAATGAAACAATCTTTTGGATATGAAATTAAAAAATGTAGGACACTACATAAACAGTTGACAGTATGGCTGCTGTGTGCCAATTACCTAGTGACTAAAAGGGAATATAGTTAAACTTAATGAGTTTCAAACGTCAGCTTAAACTTACACAAATTATGTTAGCTAGCTAGTTATTAATTTATAGAAATGACACTTCTGCATTTATAAAGTTAGCGATAACTCAGCTAGTTTCACAAGCTAGCAACCAAACTCAGCCAGTTTAGCTACCAGTTCTGCCTGGAGACCAACTCTCTGCTCATTCTGAGACTTTTTTTTTGTCTGAGGACGTTTTGCCTGACTTTGAATAATGCAATTTCATAGACTTACTTGACAGAGGTTTTCCTGTTGTGTAATGTGTAGTATAGAAGAATACAAATGTGCAAGAGAGTTTTCTCAGGATTTGTTATTTGCATATACAGTGTATGCATTTTATGCCATAAAACATGTTGAGAATGTTCCTGTACAGTATGTTGAAGATACTTAAATAAATATCTTCATAAAGATTAATATCTCTGCATGTTTAACTTTCCCAGTACTTGTTGCAGTGTAGGAATAGTGGGTTAAGCAAGGTTTTGTATAGTGCATTGTGTTTCACTTCTTGCACGCAGTAGGCATTCAAGAAAGAAAAAAATAAGCGACATGCGCCCCTGAACGCAATGTATTTTCATACGAATTTATGTAAAGGTGCACCCCAGCCAGTTATTTATTTTAATTTATTTTTATTTATGTTTAAGTTTTAAAGTGTTTTTGCTGGGGCCAAACTGATGTGCATTAAAGTGCATGTACGCGTGGTGATTCAACGTAGGGTTCAGTATCTCTTTTGTGTATTTTATTTGGTCAGAGAGGAACAAATTAACCGAATTTAAATAGAAAATAATGTTACATTAAAAATTATAATTATTATTATTATTACACATAGAAAAAATCAGAAAACTAGTCAAAAAGCAATGCAGTTTAAACAGAACGCTGTTGGTTAAAAGTAAAGTCAGTTTGTGTTTTATTTTGAAAATGAGGACTTTTATCCCATTTTTTTTTCTGTCAGAAGCGTTGACTGTTTCCTCCGGCTTCACACAGCGGAATCTCAGGTGTTGTGCTGAAATTGTCATGAAGACTGTTAGCCGCCACCGCCACTGACGCTCCTCAATACTCTATTATATTACATTTATCTCGCTGTCACCTGATCTGGTATAAAGGTTAGTATGAATTCTCTATGTTTTTAAGCTATATCTTCATCCTCAGTCATTTACTCTATTAGCATTAGCCTGTTAGCTCAGCTGTTGTCGTATTTTGTTATGTTTTTATAGTGTGAATTTAAGTTTAAGTTGATTACCTGACTGACGGAAGTGATGTAGGTTTGACATTTTGTAGCCTTCAGGAACCCGAATGAAATTCACATTAATGTCAGCTGCATCACATATATGGTGGAGTCTCAAAAGCGAGCTGCGTACATTGACCGTATTCTTGCACATCTCATTTAATCAGTTGTTAAGATATAGTGAGATGTTGCGATAGTTTCTGTTTGGTGTTAAGAGGTAAAGACATGATGTGAAGTGGATTTTTAGGGTAAAGTGCTGGTGTTTCTGTGTCATAGTAATGTAATCCATTCATTCTCAATATGTCAGAAAAACACCTGTCACACCTGGCAGCTGTTTAGTTATTTAATATTTCCTGTTGAAACGTCACACACTCGCAGGATGCCTCATGACGCAATTATGTCACTTCCTATGTCTAACAAACACAGATATAATGTTAAATATGATTTTTATATGATCCTGGTTTAAAGCTCAATCAACAGGATTTGTGGCATTATATTGATTACCACAAAAAACTATTTCGACTTGTTACTCTTTTAAAAAAACAAACAAACAAAAGCAAAAATCGAGATTAAAGTGAGGCACTTACAATGGAGTTGAATGGGGCCAGTCGATAAACATTAAAATACACACCGTGACAAAAGTATAGCAGCAAGACGTAAACTATATACATGTTAACATGATTTTAGTGTGATAAAATAACTGATTAACCTCATTTGAATAAAGTTATATTAAAAATGAGGTTAGTTGTTATTAAAAAATATAATTGTAACAAACCCTGCAATATGTGTAACTGGAGTGAATCTCTAATTGAATCAAACTAAAATCATATTAACATGTATCTTGTGGCTCTTTTTGAAACTGCGATTATTTTTATGTTTATCGTTTTTTTTTTTTTTCCATTTAATCTTCTCCCCAATTTGGAATGCCCAATTCCCATTGCGCTCTAAGTCCTCTTGGTGGCATAGTGACTTGCCTCAATCCGGGTGGCGGAGGACGAATCTCAGTTGCCTCCGTGTCTGAGACCGTCAGTCCGCACATCTTTTCACTTGGCTTGATGAGCGCATTACCGCGGAGACATAGCGCATGTTGAAGCCCACGCTGTTCTCCACGGTATCCATTGCACAACTCACTACGTGACCCACCGAGAGCGAGAACCATATTATAGCAACCATGAGGAGGTTACCCCATGTGACTCTACCCTCCCTAGCAACAGGGCTTTTTTGCTTTTCATTTTTTTAAATGATTTTGTCTAGTCCCTCGTCTATTTTTGGTGGTAATAAAATGTATGCCACAAATGCTGCCAATTTAGATTGACTTGTATTGAACCTAGAACATTGCATTACTGTCAATTGTTTATTTCTCTATTTTTAATGTTACATGTTTAGTTAGCGTCACGTTATAAATTGTAATAAATGGTCTGGGATTATGGAGATCCTTGTAACTTATGGATGTGTAAGTGACAAATGATCTTGAAAATGTGGTAATATTCATAATAATAAATGAACGTTAATTAAATTATGTATTAATTCAAGTCATAGTAAAAGCGATGGTAAATAAACAGTTCACTTCATCAAAATTAGTGTTATCAGACGTTATAAACAGCTCTGTTCACTTACGCTAATGTTATTAGATGTGATGAAGTTTTTCTGTAATAACCGTTTGCCTTGATTCTGATTCACAGTCTCCACAGTTTTTTATCAAATTACTAAGTAATTAAACGATTTCTTAAGATAAATATGCATTACACTGTCACTCTTCATACCAGTCCACATAAAAATATTATCCAATCAGTTTATGAGAAGATTTTGCCATTCATTCCAATGGGGAGTTCTGAAGAGGTTTTCAGAGCGAGCAACCGTATCCAAGGGGGGCAGAGCTTAGCGAAGGGTCAATCAGACTTTCGGTTTTCACCAGGCAGATGATAAACTGGGCAAAAAAATTAAAAATTAGATAGATTTGCAGTGAAGGTGCAAGGTTTTTGTTTGTCATCTTGACTTGGACATTCACTGACACTTAGAAGTGTGGATGCAGCATCATTCGAACGCAATTGTTTTTAGTTAATAAAGCCATTGTAGAAATTGACCATTCACAGTTAACCAGGATTAATTTAAACCATGATTAAAAGTGTCCAATAACAGGCCAGTTACAAAGATTAAGTTAGTAATATTTGGGTGGTCATTTGATTCTAACATGGTAGTACCCATGAGGAGACCCTCTTCTTGTAGAATAAAACAGCTTTTATAAGGTTACTGATATAACCGGAGTCTTCATCTCATGTGGTTGCTCATGATTTTATACATTTGTTTTGAAAATGCAATTAATTCCTTTAGAAGTAAAACGTTTTAATTGAGGAAAAAATGACCGAGGGCACCTTTAAAGGAGGGACTTGACTGAGCCATATCTAGAATATTATAGACTTGTAGACTCTTTTTGACTTAAACAGGAAACAGCCACCCTAACAACAATTTTGCAACCACCCTGAACACCCAAGCAATGATATAGTAACCACTTAGAACACCCTAGCAACCATATAGCAACTTCCGAGAACACTCTAGCAACCAAATAGTGACTACCCAAAACACCCTAGCAATGATACTGCAACCACTTAGAACACCCTAGCAACCATATAGCAACTACCCAGAATACGCTAGAAACCATATAGCAAACACCCTAGCAACAATATAGCAACCACCTAGAACACCCTAGCAATCAGATAGCGACTACCCAGAACATCTTAGCAACAAAATAGCAACCTTACTGAACATTGTAGCAACTATATAGCAACTTTACTGAACACTGTACTAATGATATAGCAACCTTATTGAACACTGTAGCAATTATATAACCACTTTACTGAACACTGAAGCAACAATATAGCAACCATCCAGAACACCCTAGCAACGATATAGCAACCTTACTGAACACTGTAGCTATGATATAGTGACTACCCTGAACAGAACACCCTAGCAACATAATAGCAAGTTGCTATATCATTGGTACAGTGTTCTGGAAGGTTGCTATATTGTTGCTACAGTGATATAGCAAACTTTCAGAACACTCTAGAAATTATATAGCAATCTTACCCCCCAGGTTGCTATTAGCAACCCCCCAGAAAGCCTTTGCAACGATATAGCAACCTTACTGAACATTGTAGTAATGATATAGCGACCATCCCCATACACTCTAGTAACATAATAGCAACCACTCTTAAAGTCCCTGTGAAATCAAAATGAAGGTTTTGCTGCTTTGTCTATATTTATTCTCTTTAAGGTTATCAATTTGCTAGTGTACTTCCAAATGCTGACAAAATTTGTTTTCTGAAGATAGAATCATATAAAATCAGCAGTTTCTCTCTTCTAGCTTGATAGACCGAGGCACAGTCATGACAACACAAAGCGCCTGAGAAACCCTCCCCCTTGTGTATCTGGCTATGTTTCTAACTGTCGCTGATCGTACCTGCAAAGGGTACCTCGAAAGAAGCACAATCCACGCTGTAGGGTCAATTCCAAACAGATTTTCTGTTAATAATCACTTAAAAATTAGTTTTGACTTGCCATTATCAACTTTCAGTCTTCTGAAGCTCTCACAGTGGAGGGAAATTGTCTTCGTATGGATAGGGCATAGAAATGATGACTTCTAAATTAGACATGCTGGTTCTGAAGCTGGACGAAAGGAAACAAGAAACATATTTCTTGTATATACCGCTAGAGTAAGTGTCCTTTATTCTTTGTGCTTGGTGTATTGAAATTCAAAACGTGGACAAATTAGCTTCTAATCGCTTGTTTCACATTCATCTGTATTTGCACAGTGACTCCAACCTTGTCCTAATGTAAACAAAGTCCCCACCCTATAAAAAAGTGTCTCGTTCAAAAAGCTGTTTCACGTGGAAATGTGTCACAATACAGTAATAAAGTCTGTCATTACCTCTGTTTCATGGTGACTTTAACACTGTACCAATGATGTAACAACACCCCAGAAATATCAACAAGGATACAGTGACCATCCCTGTACAGCTTAGCAACTATATAGCAACTACACAGAACAACCTAGCAACCATATAGCAACTACATACTAGCAACCATATAGCAACTACATAGAACACCCTAGCAACTACTCATAAAAACCTAACAACGATATACTAACCACCCAGAAAACCCTAGCAACATAATAGCAGCCACCCATAACACTGTAGCAACAATATAGCAACCCTAGAAACTATATAGTACACTAACAATGACCACCCAGAACACCCTAGCAACCATATAGCACCCTAGTAACAAAATTGCAACCACCTAGAACACCCTAGCATTGAGTATTGCACCCTAGCAACCATATAACAACCACCCAGAACACCCTACCAACTATATAGCAACCAACCAGTACACACAAGCAACCATATAGCTCCCTAGCAATGATATAGCAACCACCCAGAACACCCTAGCAATCATATAGCACCCTAGTAATAAAATGAAATCCACCCAGAACACCTTAGCAACCACATAGCACCCTAACAATGAGCAACCACCGAGAACACCCTTCAAACACTATAGCACCCTAGCAATGATATAGCCACCACAAAAACGCCCTAGCATTGATTATAGCACCCTAGCAACCATAAAACTACCACCCAGAACACCCTAGCAACAATATAGAAATCACCCAGAACACCCGAGCAACCATTTAGCACCCTTACAATGAGATAACAACCATGAGAACACCTAACACCGTCACATAGCAACGCCCTAGCAACCTTATCACAGGCAAGTTTGCCATGTCTCTAGCCAATGGAAGACTTGTAGACATGATGAAATAGTTCAAAAGCTTAAATGCAGTTAAAGCATTAATGTGCAGTGTTTCCTATGCAAATAGACAGCCAGTGAAATCATGGAGTCCATGCTCAATAAACTGAAGAGCACTGTCACCAAGGTGGCAGGTGACATGACCAGCGCTGTCATGGGTAACCCTGTCACACGGGAGTTTGAGGTGGGCCGTCATATCGCCAGTGGGGGTCCTGGAATGTGCTGGAAGATCTACAACGGCATGAAAAAATCTACCAAACAGGTGCGAGGGGGTAACTATACTACTATGTGCATTTTCAAACATGTATTCAGTTACCTATAAATATGACACAATAGCACCTGATTACATTTCATTAAAGTTTACGTTTGCTTGTAGGGTGTTCTGCAGAAAACAGCACACTGAATATGGTTACAACAGATCTGTTGAAACAGTTGATGTTTTTGTGTCTTCATGTAACTGTGAAAGAGGAAGTTTCAGAACTTCCTTGAAGTTTTTTATTTTCTACAGTTGCCTCCTAGATAGTGCAAGATGCTGATTTATTAAATTATGCTTTTCCATGAATGTGCTTGTGATGTGTTTTCATAATCCAAATTGCAAAAACACAAGCTATAATATAACATTAGTAATTCTAAACAATCTTACGTGATGTGACAGTGTGAAATATGTCAAAGTTGTAGAGCAGACATTAACCGTATTCTTTTTGATAATCAAAATCCCGGCTAGAATTACATGCCGTCTATGGTTTAAAAGAGTTATTGAGTCAGAGGCGTAGCCGAGCAGTTAGTGCACATTTTAACACACTAAACATTTCAAGAATATCACAATGTAAATTTGTACTTATCGCCCACCCATATTTGCTTCTGTTGTTCACAGGAAGTGGCAGTCTTTGTGTTTGAAAAGAAGCTCATTGACCGCTATCAGAAGTTTGAGAAGGATCAGATCATCGATTCGCTCAAGAGAGGAGTCCAGCAACTGACCCGGTTACGGCATCCACGCCTCCTCACCGTCCAGCATCCGCTTGAGGAGTCCAGGTGACCACAAACATGCACGCATGAACACCGACCTAGTGAGCTGCCTACCTAGATTACATTTTTGGGTAACATACATTAGACAAACATTCAAATGATGTCAAAAAATAACATTAAAGTAATAAGTTATTAAGTAATAAGCAGCATTCGAATGAAAATAAGCTTCATATTGTATTCAGTTGACACTGAATTTTCTTCAAGTTATGAAATTAAACTGATTAGAAGACTCATTTGTAAAGAAAGGTTGAATAATGTATGAAACTCTCAGGGCTGAGGGTGTTTTCACACTTGAGTCAACTTTAAAAGAACCAAACTCAGACCCCTTTAAGTGGACCAAATGAAAAAGGACCCAGTTCTCTGGGTTTACACTTTCTGAGACCTTGTTATTGGTTCAGATCTCTTTTTGGTTCACTTTACCAGTTACAGGGTCTCAGTTCTTTTTGTCTTCACACAGTGTCATTTGAGGGACCGAGAACACTTATTATGATTAGGCTATATTTAAAGTTAAGAGTACGAATAGCTCTACATATTAACTTATAAAATAATATAAAGATGTGTAACACTCTCAAAATAAATAAGCAGCATAATCAAAGGTGTCTGTTTAATAAAATATATTTCATTGATCTTTGACATTATTATGATATAATTCTGTATCATCACATTGTGTATACATTAAAAGAGAAAAGTAATGCAACAGAACTGAATGCACTGTATTTTTATATAAAAAAAATACTGGATTTAAAGGCAGAATTCATCATTCAAACAGGGTATATTAGTCTTATTAAATTTCAACTTATTATATAGTCTTAGGTAATGTTTAATCTTTTGACAGTCTCGTGTTACTTCCATTAATAGAAAACAATTTCTAAACTTTCATGTGGCTAAAACAACAAGGGAGTCATTGCATGAATGTAATCTTTCATTTTAAACAACAGTTGTAAAAGGTTTAAGTGTTTAATAGGCAAATAGTTTGCTGGAAAGTATGCATTCTCAGGAAAGTGAAAAACAATAAATACATCGCTGCGATTACAGAGTGCATCCCGAAGGGCATCAGCATTATTAATGTTTGTTCGGTCTCTATATTAAAGCAGCTGCCTCATGAAACACCTGCTGCAGAGCTGACAGTTTTTTGTTTTACAGTGACCAGCACGTCTGTAGCCTATCTTGCAGCAAATGACATGCAATTCTCATGAATGCTCTCATTGTCAACTATCACAAAGTTATTATAGACATGTTATTGTGACACGAGTATTTTGCCCCATGTGTTTATGCAAAACTTTAACTCGAACGGTGTCGCTAGTTAATTAATCTCCACAGAACCTCTAAACATGTACATGATGATTCATACCGAAATAAAGTTTAATGTTAATATAAATTAGGGAATTTCAATTGGAAAACGTATCTACCTGAACGGCAACTTTACTAGACTAATAAACACAGCCAACAGAGATTTCAATTAATTCATCATATTTCCAACATGCACTCCTTGCACGATTTGTCTTCATGTGAGTTTGTCTCCGTTTCTTAGTACTTAAACTACACATCAAGCATTTAAAGTACTGTACAAAAGTTTTAGGCACATAAGATATTTCATTAAAGCATTTGTCTTAAGATGGTTATTTATATCTTCAACTTTAGTGTGTCAATAGGAAATATAAATGTTAGACTCACAAACATCACATTTGCAAATAGAAAAGATTAGAATAGAAGAACAGGGAGCCCTGCAACAGATGTCATGACCCCCACAAAACCCCCCACTGAACATCGTGTCAGTCTGAGATTACATAAAGAGACAGAAACAATTGAGACAGACTAAATATATATATATCTGCCAACAACCAAGAAAAACTGTGTCCAGATGTATCTAGAAGAATTGGTGCTGTTTTGAAGGCAAAAGTGGTCACACCGAATATTAATGAAGCTTTTTTATGTTTACTGGACTTTGTATGACATTAAGTGATAAATGAAAACTATTTATTTCATTATTTTTAAGACATCCTCACTATGCAACATTTTTCACAAGTGCCTAAAACCTTTGCACAGTACTGTATGTTACACATCAGGCTGTTACATTTAAGAAAATGTATTAATTCAAGTAATACTTTGCAAAAGCAAGTTACTTTACCTGTGGACAACCCCAGCACTGTTTCCTCTCTCATGCACTGCTGCAATGGCCGTCTTGTGTGCATTTTCAGAAACTCCCACCAGATGACGGCATTTATCATGGATCCGATATTTTAAAAATTACATACGATTAAAAAAAAAAATATATCGGTTGAAAATCGGAAAAAAATATTG